>BGZK01000454.1:0-407647 GCA_005406025.1 Eumeta japonica | reverse complement strand
CAAAATTATTTTCGATCAGGTGAACTAACATATGATAAATCTTATAATTCGAGTATTCAGGCTATCATACTATAGAAAATTGGTTCACTCTATTGATCATCCACTCATCGACTACAACTTATTAAAATTACATTTAATGTCTTTCAACCTTTCACATTGACGGTTTATTGATTCGTAAGTACCCACATAAAGCACGTTTATTCGACATTAAAATTATTATAATTAGAATATATCAATAAATGGTTGCAGTTTTTGAGATACATTCATGATGTAACTGTTTAGCGTTGAATAGCTTGCTTTTGTACGGAATTGAATAGAATATACGAATATTATTTTAATATCTATTAAAACACTGTATGGAGTCGATAATCTCCTTTGTATGTTTGCGTATCAAGTTTAATTTCAACAGACGCATCCAAATGAGAGAGAATTATCTAGATAGACGCACAAACTTATCGGAACAAAGAGTTCTACAGTCTACGTACGGGGTTATAAAAGTCGACTTGTAGAAGGTATTTAATTTATGTATAAAACGGACAGGTATATTGCAATATTGAATGGTATAATTAATGAAAAACATAAATAATGATTTAAACGCGTTTTTCGACAGGTAGTAATCAATCGCATTTGGGGAAGAAACAGTTGAAATAGTGAAAATTTTTTTTTTCTTTATGTGCGCATATGTAATATAATAAAAAAAGAATATTTAAATGGCCAAATGAACGTAAGCACTATTGTTGTACTTCGAGCCAGTTGCACCTCTTATTATCACTTTATAGGTTTATCATTTTTCTACAAAGAACCGCAGCTACTCAGCGAAAAGCAATTTTCACAAACTAATTCACTTTACGCTTCCGGCCCGATGCGTTTGTATATCCTGTAATGTAATAATACTCTATTATTGCGAAAGACTTATTTTATTCAAATTAAATTAATGTGAAACTTGCAGTCTGAATGTTAAAGGTGTAAATAGCCACCAATGTCAAAATCTAGATGCACAACCCCTATTGCTAATCACATGGAATAAAATAATTTTGGACTATTTAAAATTTCGTAATAGAATGCCATTCGGTACAATGCTTTTGTGTGTGTCACCATCAGAACAATAAGCGAGGTAATTGTTAGTTTTTGGTTTATTTTATAATGTCTTGCTGTCTTAATCTATTTTAAAATCCTTTTTGGAAGGACCAGTTGCTAGAATCACAAAATGTCCCAATCAGCCCTGCGTGTGGTTCAGGCTCGTCTTTATGAAAAAAATCTATCAAGATCAACTTAAAAATTTTAAAGTATATTGAAACCGCCTTTCTTTACAATTACGCATTGGTTTTGATAAATTGCCTATATACCATTTTCTGGGATAAATTTGTTATTCAATAAAAATATTTCTTTTTCAATACATACGTTCAAGTGGTTTTTCGTTAATTTCCAAATAAAGGTAGAATAATGAAACTCGAGAATAAATTTAAGTGAGGTTATTCTGCGTATGTTATTTGAAATATTAGAGTGCCAATCCAATATATTAAAAACCTCTTACTTGTTTTTTCAACCCACATAAAAATATTAAATATATGCATCTGTTAATATAAAACGTCTATTGGTGCGTTTTCAAGGCGACCGCAACGACATACGGCATCACGCTCTCTTATGTCGACATGCCCGTATGTTCCGCCGCTCTCTACTCCCTTGTGTGTGCGTAGCGCATATGTTATACTAGCTTTCCCCCCTGCTTCGCCCGCGGACACATAGAATGTGTTTTCTCCTCTTTTACATGGGAAGATTTTGCTATCACTCCCGATATTGTTCCCGATTTCATGTCCGCTTGTGATATTGTTTTTGTTTTCGATCTAAGTCACGGTCCTCATCCTAATCTTGATCTGATACTCGACTTCGACCCCGGTCCTGTTTTCAATTTCTTTGCAGGTCTTAGGTCTGGATTCCCTTCCCTTTCCCGCCTTCGATTATACACACTATTTTTCATAAATTATACAATGCCCCCTCGCTACTGTGAAAAACGTGTCTCACAATTTAATATAAACAATATTAATACCAAATTTTATAATCGTATCACGCTACATAAAAGTTTCATACAAAATTCAACCTCCTTTTACCCCACTTAAAAAGTTAATTTTAAAAAGTCCTTTTTAGTGGGTGCCTACCTTATACAAAATTTCATCAGACCTAATTCTGTTTCAATCTAAAAAGCGAATGTCTGGTATTTCGCTAATATATGTATAGAAACACCAGACATTAAGACATAGAAGCGAAATACCAAACACGTTACTTCTCCGTCTGTCTTGTGTTTATATTTTATGATAATATGAATAACAAGAAAAGTATATACAATTTATTAAAGGAAATTATGTTTTTATTTAATGTATATTTGTTCATTATCTTTAATTGTACTCTACGTTTAACATCTGCGGGCGTGCTATGACGACTGTTTTTTGCATTATCATTCGTCGACTGGGAATTAATAATAAATCACAGTAATAGCGAAAATTTCTAAATTCATAACTATTTCATAAACTGTTAATTTAATTGTACACAACGAAACGGGTCAGCGTGAAAATGCCAATGAAACTTTCTAATATTCACGCTTGATTATAATAGAAAATTAATACCATAAAACAAGTTTCAGGGGCGTTCACGTCGCAAACTCAGATGGGAATTATTTTTCTGGGACCATTAAGCCCCCGTATTATTTGTGCTTTACGTTGAAAGTTGGTCGACCGGTATGAAATTTCCGACAGCGTTCGTAAACTCAAGTTTGCACGTTCAAGTTAGACTTAGGCGCAGGGAGAGCTTGTTCTTGAAACGGATTGTAGTCCAAGACGAAACATCTATTCATTGTTCCCGCATTGCTTTACTGTATTTATTTGTGGTCATAGATCTCGAGATTAGAATTTGTGTTTAGGTTGACGCTTTTGAAGAAAACATAAAAGCTTTTGTTTTACCTTTTGACAGCCAAGTCTATATTAAGAATAAGTGCTTTCAGAGCCATCGTAGTTTCATTATGAGTAAAGCTAGTGATGTGAAATGATTAAATAAATATTGTCTTTGTATTTTTTTGTCGAAAAAGTAACCGTTTAAAAACTGTAACTTAGGCGACATTTATGCCGCGCTTCCCTTACCCGGTACTTCTTAATGATATCTCCTATCCTTATCATTATATAAAATAAATAGCTTTTCTTCATTCTGGTGTACAGCCAGAATAAAGATACCAACTTGATATTCAATCATAAAGCTTAAAATATTGGCTTAACCTACAAATTCGCATAAAATATTAAGTGAATAGTTTCTCGTATAGGGAAAGTCAATATAAAAAATTTTTGTACGTAATAATAAAAGGACAGATAATCCACAGATACTATTTTGCTCGACATTCACCTCCGAGAGCTAATTTTAATTGCCATGCTTTTTGACAGTTAATATCCTACAGTAGCATATTGATGTAAAACATCTATTGGCACACCTCAACGGCGAAAGTGACGACAAGTGGCGACGCTCGCTTACCTTGAGTGCGTGTAAGTGTGCTTCGTTAATTCTGCGTGTGTCTTGTATTATATTCTGTATTTATATTATTCTAATAAGAATAATTTTAAAAAATGTATTCAATAACACCGGTCAATAAAAAAACAAAAATTTCTTGCACATGGGATTTACTTAAGATATTCTGAATGTATAAGTAAAAATATATAAAAATAGCGATTGTACATCGAAAATATTTGCTTATAAAAAAGTTATAGCGTTTTGACCATTTTTTATTTTTGCGTCCAATTAATGTCGCTGTCGAAAGGGAAGTAAGAGGGCCCCCGCCTTCCCTGTGTTCCCTTACTGACAGTATTTCTTCCGTCGCAGTTATTTGTACGACAGTATGTGTTTGCGTCTTACATTTTTTCCTAAGCATTCAGAAGCAAAAATTAAAATTAGAATTTTTATAAGCCCTCATGTAAAAAAAAATAGACAAGGTGATATTTTCCCACGGTTACTTAGCAATGAGGAGTTAAAAGCCTGGAAAGTTTTGAGGCAGTTAGTAATTCATGGTTTCTTTGGCAATCACAGAGCTGATTTTTAATGTTTTTGAATTTTTGTATCATCGGATGTAGAATGTCTTTAAAGACACACATGTTACATTCTCATTTGGATAAATTTAAGGATAATATGGGAGCTTCGGTGATCATCTACTTTCTGATGGCTGGCCAGTTTCTTTCTCCCTAGGCGGTGCGTTATGAAAAATAAATTTTCGTATAGAATTAATTTATAAAATTCACTTAAAAGATTTCCGAATGAATCGAAAGCTTCTAATTAAATTCCATGGTTACCTCGATACTATTAGAGTGATGAAATTATAACAAATAAAAAAAGCGAAGCAATAACTGTCGCATCACTATGGTCGGATATATCTGACTTTAATTCTACGAATATATAAGACAATCGATAATTTGCATTGATGAATGGGAAAATGAGTTTTTTTATCACAATATTTTAAAGTTTCTAGAATAAGATCTAAGTTAATTTAGGTGTTAGTAAAACCATTTAATTCATTAAAACATATTCATTTTTATTTTAATACTTTAAGTACGGGAAAATAAAAAGTATAGATACAAAAAACTGAAAATAGAAACTTGTTTGATATATCCGGCACTGGCTTCTTCGTCACAATTTTATTTGTCGGATATGTCTGAACACGGCCGTTGAAGGTTTAAAAAGGAATATAATTGCATTAGCTCATTAATCATGTGTGTATAAACCATTAATTTTGAAAATGATACCAATGCAATTAATATTTACTACTAGCCCCAACACAAGGCATGCATCTTTTACAAGAGAGTACTAGGCTATAGTCCCTATAGGTTCTAACTGGTCCCAAATTCTAATTACCCAGCTAGTCCGATCTACTTTCGCACTAACTTCGCACACCTTTGCAGGTACAGTCTGGTTGCGGATGCTCGGGTACTCTTCGTTATCATAGAAATTTAAAATTATACTTGTATCGTTCTCAAATAAATCATTAAAGTTTAAATCTTTTCAAAAACTGACTATTTTAGAAATGTAGTTTGTTCGCCAGTTTATCTACCATATGAGTAACAATTCTCTGTGGATTGCGCATTAGTATAAATGATCATTTTTTTGGAGTTTACTCCTTAAGAATCGATTTCATATTTAGGCCCGGGGCATGGAATTTTATGGGAGTAAAATCAAGTGTTAGATAAATGACGTTACGCTATCGTCATGGTTACTGAAATAAATAAATCGTCACGGTTACTGTTTACTTTTCAATCAATCAGAATGTGACAAATACCACTTATACTTGGTGGAATTTTAATATTGATTTTAATAAAGAAGATGGTTTCCGTTTAGTACAATTTCTGAAAGATGAACTGAACTTAGATTTAATTTCTGACAGAGCACTAGGGACAACTAGATATGGTACAACTATTGATGCGATGTTTTCACGATTTATCACACATGTATCTTCCGACATTCATATATCATATTTTAGTTACCATAAACCAATTGTTTCAGTGTTTAATGGTACCGCTATTGTTCCTGTGATAAACATTACGCAAGATAACGTCAATGATAGAGAAAATCAATCTTACTATAAATTTTATTGTATAACATAATTATTTTCAATATTTTCTTAAATGACGAATTAATTGTTTTACTATTAACATAAATAAATGAATTGTGTATTATGCTTTGAATAATATAATAGATGCTTTCATTTACCAATATACTAATCTATATATGTACGATATCATCTTAAAGCAGTAAACTCCATTCGTGCGTCGAAGCTGACACACTTTTTTTATTATATGTGAAGAACGTTATTTTGCGTAGCAGGGAAAACAATGTATTTTTTTGTGAAATCTAATGATAGTTCTCACCAATATCAAAAGTACAAACTATTCGATTGAGCACTGACATCATCGATAATAAAGGTTCACAATTTTAAGTTTTGCGTTCGAAATAACCATGCAAACGTTTAATTACTTAGGTGTTAATTCCTATTTGAGTTCCTATTTAGAACAATTTTATTTATACGTTTTCGTTCCTCAACGAAGGTAGGTATTAATATTAAATTAACAAACAAAATCCAAATTGAGAATCATACTAATAAGATCAGCATTGATATTTAGAATGCAAAACCATTTCAAAACAAGAGTATCAAAAACAATTATTAAACATAATTGTAAAACAATAAATAACCATTTTTCTGTTTTGTGATTAGCACTCCATTATTGAAAATTGTACTTATTGTTGTTATTATTTTTAAGATTATAAATATATGAGTAGATAATTGACAAAAATATTTCTTTTTCATCACAATAATATGATTATTTCATACCTTCTAAGGCATGTATATAAAACCGGCCAAGAACATGTCGGTACATGCTCAGCGTAGAGTTCCGTACTCATAACTACAAAGAAATATACTACAGATTAAATTTTGTATGATGAAATTTTGGATAGGTAGGTGTACACTAACGTTCTTTATTTGGTTTGAAGGGTTAAATTAAAAAAAAAGGGATCATAACAAATAATTATATGAGTCATTGTCACATAATTAATTATACAAAGTTTATATTCATTCAAATTCAGCCCGATAAGAAGTCGAGCCGTCTATGCCCACGGATATTTGTCTTGTTAATATTCGTTAATTGTATAATACCCTTTTTAACTGAGTGATTATTTAAAAATGCTCTTAAATTTGTATAAGGGTAAATCTTGTATATACACAGGAATGCTATTGAACATTCGCATACAGAACCCTAAATGAATTTGTGACTTTGCATAGTCGATTAACTTGTAGGCACAGTTTATTTTTATTTCTGATTCTGAGTTTATATCAATCACTATTTGTTTTAAACATTTCTATATACTTTTTTACATATAATAAGTTTTCATATGTGAGTTGGGATGCCAGAATTAAGATTCCAATTTCCTTAAACTTATTTTTAAGAACTATACCAGGTTCGAGCTTGTAAATCGCGCAAACGATTATGCAGCGCGAAAGTTCTATGAATATTTGCGGCATGTCCCCATAGCAAAATGCTATACGACATCAGACTATGAAACAGTCAAAATAGACTAATCTAGCTGTTTCGACGTCTGATAAATTCCTTATTTTTTTTGACTTCGTAGACAGCAAAGTTAAGACTTTTCGCCAACTTATTAATATGAGGACCCCATTAAAGCTGTAATCTTAAGTACTTCTCGGGAACACGGTAGCATTAATAAACTCCAATTCTTCGTTACGTCCTGAAATAGTTCCGGATCTGTATTTTACACTTGGATGTGAGAATTTTGTACCTTTTTGTTTTCATTGAATTAAGAGGTAGATTATTTGCAATAAACCGTTTCTCTAATATAGATATAGCACTGTTCACGTTGTCATAAGCGGGCTGACGTCCTTTAACTTTACATAATAACAAGTATTATCTGAAAACAGTACTATTTCATAAAAATTCTTAACAAGGCTAGGTAAGTCATTTATATAGATTAAAAAGAGAAAGGAATCAAGAATTAATCCCTGTAATACATCCATGTGGACTACAGATCCAGATGCTCTCATGCCATTGCCACAATATATATGCCATACGTACTCGTAATATGTAATCTATATAGATTTTGTACAAAGTTTAGATGAAATATATTTAATCACTATTAAATGACTTTACTATTATGCATTACTAACTGAATTTATTTACCTAAATACATGATTATGCATTAAATTTCAAGTACGTTAAACACGATTAGAACACACTTTCTACAGTCTAAAAATGTAAAAATTCAATTGAATAAGTGCACTATCAAAAGGGCGTATCTTCATGAAATTTACGTCCTTTCGTTGAGAAGCGCAGTTTCCGGAAATAACTCAAAAACGGTATTTGCGATCATATTGAAAATAATTTTCATTAAAAGTATTTATTAAGCATTATATTTGGATTTTTTTTACATTTTTTGAACGCACGGTTTATAAAAAAAAGAAGGCGGCACAATTTATGCTACTATCGGAGCAATTATTTTCGAAAATATTCCCATAATCAATAAATTGCTTAGTAACCTTAAAATGAATTAAAAGAACTGTCGTAATACGTGCCACATGTTGATATTTGTTGAAAAAAATTTTTTTCAGCTTCTATGACATGTATGGAGTGCCCTTCTAGAAATATATTTTTGTTATTTAACTACCAATCTAAGTAGCAGCTAATACAAGACACCTATAATCCTAATTTTATCAATATATATCTTGTAGTTTTTGAATAAAATGCCTGGAACATTCGGACGAACGGCCGGATGGATGGACATGGCTAAACTATAAGGGTTCCGTTTTTGCCATTTTATCTACGGAACCCTAAAAATCAACCGATTTCTCATTAGGATTGTATTTAATCATCTGAATAACATATAAAGAATTTTTTTACCTTCGCTTTATCAACAATGTTTTGATATTACTATGCGATATATACATAAAAATAGTACATGAAACGATAAATCAAATGAAATTTCATAAGTTTTCAAAAGTGTCAATGTAATTCAGTTTCTTTAATAAAAATGTACGTATCAAGTGTAAACTGAAAATTTGTCAATCCACGCAATAATTTATGTATTTATTTAAATCTTACCAAACACACACACTCCCAACTATATATTAAAACACACTCGTTACAAAAATTGCTATGAATTTTGTGTTTGTGGTTGATATTTAATACCTTTTTATTGGGATACTTATGAAAAAATGACATCATTTAGTTAGAACACAAACATCTGTTAATGTTGTTTTTGACTGTAAGTGTTGTTAATGATGTTTCTTTGCTTTTACTCTTCTCACTTGACCTATTTATCAGATATACAAATTTCTTCTAACAACTCCTTTGAAGACCTTTTATATTCTATATTTCAAAGCTCTATATTATTTAGGAGCACTATATATTTTAATCATATTGTGATCTATCGATTTAGTGAATGCAAAAAACTGATTTGTCAATACACGTGTATTTAAAAATTATGGAACAGTTTTAACTCTCTGGAAACTAATCCGTATCGTAAGAAAAATTAAAAAATAATACCGAATCAAATTAAAGTTGATAATACACTTTAATTTAAAATCACTAAAGTCGTTTACCTACTGTCTAGTTCGGAAAATCACGAAATAGAAAAACCGATAAGAAACTCATTGGAACTGGCAAGGATCTGCGTATAAAATTCAAAATACCATTCGATATCAGTAACGTCGATTCCCTAAAACACACTTTTCTAACGGCGCTAGCCTCGAAGATAAAGTGCGATCAGAAAGAGCTAGAAATGACGGATAAACATATTTACTTCTGTGCATTTGCATGTGGCGCGCGCTGTCGGTTTTGTGATGGGGCTTATATTTATTTTTTCTGTTGCTTTGTCATAACTATTCGAAGTAAGTAAGTCCATCATTCAATACAACAAAGTAATGCAATTCGTATTTAAAATTAAGTGTTAATGATTAATATGCTTATTAGGTGTATAAATATCACCGGTACCACCACTCCATGTAATATGAATTGTCTCATAAATAATCTCGGTTAAATAATCATACAAAAAGCTTAATATTCAAAACATAGCCTATTTTATTACATGGTATTAACCCAACGTTCAGCAAACTCTCAAATACCTTGGTAAAAGCATTTTTGTGCTTAGATACAAAGAATTACCGCACGTATTTTCACCATCTCAGTCTGACAGCGCAAGGTCAAAACTTGATGTTGGATGTGGTTGGAGTGCAATAACATCAAGTTCTTTGATCTTAGCCCGCGTAACTTTCAGTGTGTGGTCTAGCACTATCTTATCGTAATAGCACCCGCGTTTTAGGTTTAATCAACCTGGACATTTCTGCGATAAAACCGTGCGATAAAAACGTTCGTATCAGAGGTTCACTATTTATCTCTTCTATGATTGAGTAACCTTCATAATTCCACCAGATACATAAAAATACTTTCGGCTTGAATAGACCTCTCTTCACGACGGGTTCAGGTAAATCCATTTTTTATTGCAAGTAAGAACGCGCTTAACAAAACGATCATCTATCGAAGGGCAAGGAGCCGTTTGTTCACTTCTGCTCTGTGTTTTGCTTGAATCTCGTTTAATTCATGGAGCACTGTACGATAACTTTTATAGGTCTGACTCGATGATTTTAAGGAGCTATGTATGATGTCTTTATATTAAGGTCGAAAGGAGTCAGATAATCGTTGAATGCTGGTACTATGTTGGTTTTCTGCTGCTTCTATTTCACATATTTTTCTTACTGTCGCGGCAGCTTTAAGCTTTTTTTTACCAATAATGTCATAATAGTACAGCGATTTCATATTTTTCGTACTTCGTATGTTTTATTATTAAGCCGTCTTGCTCCGTCAATATAGACAGTATGATTAAAAGAAAGTAAAATAATTACACTTTTTATAGAACTAGAGACACTTGCCATTTAAAGTTATATACAAGTTATACTTGTATAAAAAGAAGCATATAAATCTCAGTTCTGAAAACCGACATTATTTATGAGACAACCTTAGAAGTTATAGAAGTACGGACAGAAAATTTGAAAATTTCCGTTCTTATAGACAAAATTATTTGGCCATATACCTATTTTTTTCGGTTAGGGTTATCTTTTATTCTGCATCCATATTTTCGCGTTATTGTTTACCAATTTTTCTGTGGGATAAAACGAAGAAGTTACCACAGACTTCAATATATGTTTCATGAACTAACATCATCTTTTAATTCAATGAAATTTTTGGTCTAAAAAAACTCATTCGTCACCTTGGCCGAACGCGTGTTCGCGTTGTTGTACTGAATAATGATTTTACTGCGAAGACGCTTTTTGCAAATTTTTTCAAACACTAGTTTAATACATACACATACTCTCGTAATACTTTGGAGTTACTGTTTTTTGATTTTCAAGCGATAGTGTATTGTAAAGTCTTGACTTTCTAAAAAAGAAAGCAATCATTTTTTTACCGATACTTCGGCTTTTTTTTTAACATTTGTCGGAAAATCTTTAAAAGGAAAAACCCGTTGGCAATTTCTTTCAGATTCGAGACAGTACACCCGGCTTTTATTTGTTTGCTTAATACGGTCATCCAGTTTAATACAGTCGTTTCTGGTCGTCCATCGAATCATACAGGGTTCATCGAGTGCAAATCTTTCGAACCTTCAGATGTAAATGCAAAATCTTTTGAACTGGACTCATACCAATACCTAATACGCTACAAATTTGCTTGTAAGTATTTTTTTTTGTTACTTTAAATTAGTTGTCGCTCAGTGTCAACATTAATCTACGTAATTTCCTTCGCCTGCCGACCTTCATGTGAAACGTCAAACAGGTGATCACTTTCACGTCTGAATTCATTGAACCGAAAACAGAGCTACGAGATGGAGCTTCGTCACCAAATTGAAGTCTGACCACGTTCTTCTTTACCTGACTCACAGCTAATATCGTACAAAATCATGGCGCGAATAGTCTGTTGACTTGAATACACTGTAATCCCGGCAGACAATTTTCAAAAAAATGTCGCAATCAAATAACAAATGACACTCTACACAAATTAAAACGTAAACTACTCCCAAAGAGTTTCATTTTCAACAAAGTAATCTTTTTTTGTTATCTTTATTACAAATGGCCAAGTTCCAAGATTTTCAGTTTGACTAACGTACTATTTATATGTCCGAAAGGAGCGGTGACAGTGCAGAAAGCACACCAGAGAAGCCCATAAAGAAGACTAGCAACATGTTATTTTCGAATATTTTAAATAAATACAAAAGTGCATTAAATTCTCGTAAGATAATTTAAAAAAAATATTAACAATCAACATAACATAAATAATTATGGGATTTCGGAAATTATCAAAAAAGAGAAATATTTTTCGGATTTTATAAAACATAAGGGTATTCTGTTCCAAAATTATATATCTTAGCGTAATTCAAGTATCTAAAAAATTAAAAAATGACGATATTCTTACTGATTCTTGATATTGTAAATGAAACTGCATCTAAAGAATACAATATCTGTTTTCTAAAGGGTCATTTAAGTATTACTAAAGCAGAATTTGTGTAATTTTCTTCCTCACTTTTTACTCCCCCTTGTCAGGAAAATTACGCAAAGCTCTTACCCCTCCTACCTTATGCATACGTAAACGTACTTAATTTTTTTGGTTTTCATGATCAGCAGTTATCAATTCTATAAATAAAGAATTCTGAGACCATAAAAGACACATAGCACATTTAATATTTATTTAAGCAAATTATTATATCAGTGTTGTATTTTAACATAGAACGTTATATATTAAATTTTTAGTATAATTTTAATTTTGAATATTTGACAAATTGTGTCAGATGAATCGATGTAACTGGGACCATTTTGAGGAAGCACCTTAAATATTTTTGAAAGTGTTCGAATCGTAAGAAAATCTTTCTTGTCAGCGAGGGCTTACTTACCTTGCACCGTTCCCAGTCTCGTTTCCCGACTATAAGACGCGTGGCCGGGGTCGCCCCATGGCACCACAGCACTCACCCAAAATTACAGTTTATAAGTATAACGGAGTTTTTCCCGCCGTAAATTAATTTTATAATCGCGCAAGCGTCGTTCACTCTCACCGCCGCAAAACCTTTTCGCGTTGTGCAACACGTCAATTAACGTCGCTCCCCCGCGCCCGGCTCGCCCCGCTGCTTAAGGTCAGTTTGGTGCAGAGTATTTTACTATATACAATTTTGGGATGAAATATTGCAAACAATTTTATGTACTCTGTAATAATAATTTTATTTCTCAAAACTAGGAATACGCTGTATTTGTATAAAACGTATCTATAACATATCATGAATAATAACTTTTTTTACGTGAATTGAATAGTTTCTTTTATTTAAGCGATTTTAGAACGGTAAATTCTCAAATCGACTTATAATGAATACGTTTTATATCAATTTTTGATCAATATAAGTATGAAATAAATTTTAACGACAAAAGTCATTTCATAATCATTATCTATTCAAAAACCACCTTTATTGCCAAAATTGCGTCTCCAAGTGTCGCTGTTTCCCAATCGATTAAAGTAGAATATGAATATGCATTTTATTTAAAAAAGATCATTACCTATCGTCCAACACCTCCATTATCTCATTATCCGTTGTTTCATAGAAATATGTGCAGTGTACAAGGATTATACTTTTTTGCTTTAATTAATCACATGAAATATTGATTTTACGTATAGATTTAACTAAAAAAACTATAATTCTAGACATTCATAAGATGTACCTGACTGCCTTTGAGCGATCATGTATTATGAATGTCAAATACTTAGTATAATTTGTTTTTTCGGAACTAGATATCTCAGATAGACGAAAAAAACAGATAATCTTTAGCACTAAATTATCAGGACTTTAGAATAAAAGTTTTGAGTTTTATAATGCATGCAAATTTTGTAATACGTTAATTGTTACAGTACATCAAATCCTCATTCATGAAAATATTATAGCTCAAATAAAAACCGATTGGACAGTTAAACTTAGTTTATTAATGGATATACAATAAAAGACTTTGACGCGAAAAAGGTGCTCAATAATTTACAGCGATCAGAAGAAATCTCCCGCCCAATAAGCCCGTGTGACGTGAGATTAGTACCGACGGAACGTATCAGCTGTCAATTTTTTAATGCTATATATTTGTTTGAGTTGATAAGGGACGGGATGAAAAAGCTTTTTGTTGTCTACAACCGTCTGCTATTTACATCGTGTTGCCGTAAATGCTTTTAGGTGTTCAGGCAATAAGCTTATGACGCTGATAAATATTTTATCGTTTTTACTTTAACCGAAGGTCTCGTACGGAACATTTTACTTAGTGCGATTTTTTGACACTAGCTTAGACATACTTCATTACATCATTCATCAATACAACAATTATTATCATTTCCCTGGCAATGGCATAAGGAATTTTTCCATTCCCTACCAAAGTTTGATACTTAATTATCACTCACTTTCCCTACGTATACCTGTCGGGTCTCTTAATGATCTAAAAATTGACTGAAAAAGAAAACGTCTATGGAGACACATCTTGATAAACCGTCATTTTCATCAAAAAAAAAATGTGCCCGTCAAACAGCTCTCCAAAAGACGTATCACCCATATTGATATCGATACTCGGCGCTGGGCGTATCGAATACGCCCCCGAACGATTCGGCGGAAAAGTAGTTACCGGTTTGCGATCGCGTCCTAGGCCGTTCTGAGGCCCGTTTTGTCGCGCGGCTCGGAGGGCGCCGCCCGCCCGCGCCGCGCGCCGCCCGCCCCGCGTCGTAAAAATAACGATACGTGACACCGAACTCGTTGCAGAACGGTAATGTATTATTGACTGGGTGTGACTGCAGGAGTGCTGGATGCTCGAGACGAAAGCGACGTTCCACAGTTCCGAACTGGTTTTGAAAAATATCTTGTGTTATCGGCCACTGGTCTGCCGTAATGAATAAGCAAAGAAGAGCTTTTTTTTTCATAATAAAGGTTTTTAGATTTATATTTCTATATTTGAATATTCTTTTGAGAAATTGTTATGATATTTCACTTGTCGTTTTTTTTTTTCATTTTAATTCAAGATTCTAAAAGTTCACAGAATTTATTTGTTTTGCTATTCACAGATCTTCCAATGGGTGGTTCAAAACACTTTCAACTTTTAACATTTCCACATAAATAAATGTTTAATAATTAAAATTGTTTTATAAAGTTCTAGTAGACGCTGATGTCGCTTATATTGTTAAAATCTATCGACGTCAGAATTTTTTCATCTCACTATAGGGCCATGCTCTCATACGGTCTTTGCTTCAAACCAAAAATGTTATAAGTTCTCCACGATGATTCAATGCGTATGGAAGGTTCTTAACGATTGTTGTCGTCAAAACAATAATAACATCTGATGGTTTAATTTCTCTTAGTACCACGGGACAAATTTGTATTATTTGAGTAAAACAGAGTTAAGTTGAAAACTCATCAGTCGATTTGTCTACAGAGAGATTGCAACCATTGTGACCTTCAAATTCGATAGCAAATTTTCAAATATTAGGTCATGACTATAATTTATAACAAAGCCTTAGTATAATAAAAAGAAGTATTTGAAATGTGTTGAGAACAAACATTATCCATTACCCTATATTTCACCTTGATTTTTCGGTCTTTACAAATTATGTAATAAATAATACCCTTCAAATTCCTTCTCCCAGGTGTAACAAATGGGCGTCAGAAACCAAACGTAACTTTGCTCGTGAGCTGAGCTGCCAGAAATATGTGGCAGTCCTGGCTGGCGCTACACGTCTACGTGCTGGCCGTGCTCATGCTGGGCCCGGACTCCAAGCTCATCGGTGGGTCTTATTATTCGTGATATACGTATTTATTCAAAATATTAATATTGTATAGTGTCTTAGTTACTGTGGCGCAATTTTATGATAAATAATTTCTGAATACATTATTTTCAAATATCTTATCCACGTATGATACTTAAATAATTAATAACTGTCAGATTTGTATAAGCAGTAGTCAATATTCAATGATACACTTTAATCAGAACAAGTGTCAAAGGTAAGAAGATCACGCAATAAAAAAAAATGATGTTAGCTTCCACTAATTGAAAAAACACGATAGTTTGGAAGAATGCAACATTCTGAATATGGTTCCCAAATTATATACGAATTGTATACAAAAATTATTCCGCATAAGAAAAATCATAGCAAAATCGACTACAAAAAAATTATTAAATTAACTAGCAAAAGTTAGCCGTAGTAATTTATTTAGTAGCTGCCACCGTATCGCTCCCATAAATTATCAAAATCACATCTTCTCATTACCGAACACGTCCGACCGTGTTGCGGATATAATTAAGGTACACGACGCAATTTGCGCGCACCTCAAAATTCACGCCTGTCGGGGCGTGTAACAATAAACTGCGTTCATTAAACACCGATATCGCTTACAGGTGAGGCGTTCCAGCCGGAGTTCGCTCAGCCGCTAATGAATTTAACAGTTCCTCTGGGCCGCGACGCCACGTTCAAATGCTACGTGCAGAACCTGGGAGGGTACAGGGTATGTGTCTCGTTCACATGACATATATCTCGTGACGTTTTCATGACGTGACGCATTAATTGATTTTGATTTATTTCGTTTACGAAACGCCCTGGCTGCCTCTTTAGGTCTTTAACCTTATTCAAAGATCGAATGAGGTGACCTTATAAATAATTACTTTAAAAATCTTAGGAAGTCCGTCGATTTATGGCTATAAACATCGGTTTACAAATAGTATTTGGCTTTTTATATCGCTGGAAAGCCAAATTCTACCGTTTGCTATTTTATTATACAGTTTTGGATTACAATAATTTTAAAACAATGCACCAAGAATTACTAAAATTTCATACTCAAAGCGTACCAACACTAAACGTACCAACATCTGTTTGTGCGTCCGTCCGTTTTCCTGACCTACCTTTAAAAAGACGCATCGCTTGAACCATAAGAGGTAGACAATTAAAATTATCACAGAATATATGTTATTATAGCGAGTATCTTAATAAATAATAATAAAAAAAGCAAACATCGGATTCCTATTCAAGAATCGTGCCTTTTATAATGTTTGGTTTTTGTAGTATTTGATTTTGGTGGTGTATATTTTTATAGTGCAGCTCTAGATTATGAAGATATATACACATTCATATAAATACATAACACAAAAGTATTCGAACACTATATACACGGTAGGAATATTAATGGGCACTCAATACTAACCGGGCTATTTCAAATCATGGTCAATTAACACCACCATGGCATCTTTTTCGTCTTATATATCAGGAGGCATGGCTATTCATTCACTATTCTTTATTTATTCCTGTACATATACATACATACATACAGATATATTATACTACAGATTCTAGAACGCATAATACTAATTGTTATAAAGAGATTGGTTTAGAACGCTTTAACGTGATTTTTCTATGTGATATGTAAAATTTAAAGACGCATTAAATAAATTCACAATATGTGTGTGCGACTGCTACGGCGGTGACGACTTTCCTATCACTCAATTTGAGGTCAATCATGGACAAATTTTTAAATAAAAAAAAATCGAGTGGTGTCGTGGGACACCAGATACAACGAAGTTCCTTACTATAAAAATATTGATTTCAAGTTTTATTCGAGGTATAAAAAAAATAATTATTCGGATATACATTTTTTATGATTTTTTTATTGATAAAATTAAAAAAATGAATAAGCTCAATGCCTATAAACGGTCTATATGTCGTATTAAAATTAAATTTTCAATTTTTTAAAAACATACTGCATTACTGATTGCTGGGTATATATTGTTCACCGACATGACATCATTTGTCGCGGTGATTTTTTCTCGTTCTTTATCTTGTACATTGTCTGAATTATATATTTCTAAACTAAAAAGAAAATAGTAAAATATACTATGTAACTTTGACATTGTTTAATAATAACCTACAATTATAAAAATATTTATTTACAATAATTTATTAATTAATAATAAAAATAAACGAAATTAATTTTTATTCATTTTAATTGTATAATTAAAAATGATAATAATTAAGTTGATGTCAGAGAAATTAAATATAGTAATTTTAAACAAAATTTAATTATACTCGATAATGTCATAAATAGAACAAAATTTAAGTAATAAAAATAAATGACAGTCATCACGTAGACTATACATAAGACACTGTATAGCCGCCATACATAGACTATACATAAAAATCTTACGCGTTTATTTAATGTTACGGACGTTTTTTTGCCGGCTAGGGTACCCTTCGCAACGCCCCATAAGGAACTTCGTTCCAAAAATCTTTCGTATATACTAAACTTCACTAAACGTCAGTTTAGTTTTTTTTTTCGTAAGTAAAAAAAAACTTATTCAGCGATATTACAAAGTTTTCTCGTCGTCTGTATGTAACAAAACAGTTCATTGTACTTTAAGTCCGATGGGTGGCTTACATCATTTTCAACACTAAAATAAGGGTCATACTGCCAGAGAATCAAGGACGAATATGGCGTCGGTGGTATATTTATAGGTATTAGCGGCGCGAATATTTTACCTTGACGTGTATAGTTATATTTCTTTTGTAACTATTTTTGTCCAATGCCTCCAGCGATGTCGAGCGGCATTGTAAAGCTCTTAGAATCAGTCTTTTGATTTGATTTGTTTAACAAAGCTTTTATTTACTTTACAGAACTTTTGAATTGCCTATGCTCAGATGCTTATCATTTTAATTTCTTTTCAACGATGTTTCTCCTTAACAAATAAATAAACAAAAAGAAAAATACACAACGAATTATATAAATCTATAAATCAACGAATTATATAAATCTCCCAAAGATTCTATTGTGGAAGGAAGTTCCTTAACGAAGTAGCGGGAAGTGCTAGTTGGCAGAAATCGTTACGTAAAGAAGCGTTATGCACCTCCATTCAATTCGCAGTTATTTTCTCTGTCTCTCTCTCTCTCTCTGTATCAGATGCTATTTGATTACGCAAGTATAGCTACAGCTGCATACTATGCGGTGCTAATTTCAACATTTCGATAAAAATATTTATCTATTCACATGTTACATGCATCTGCCATGAAAAATAATATCATTGAAGATATTTTTTTATAATTATTTTTCGATTACTATTCGGTTCTGTAGATAGAGTTTTCAATTTTAAGTCTTTAACAAACTCATTTATACACATAAAATTGACATTTAATATCAATTTCAAAAATCATATAATTGTGGAGCTTGACGAACTCAACAAAGTTTTTAATAAAAAAAACGATGGCGCTGTTTTGTGCTTTATTTGTTTTTTTTTATGCAACTTGTGATTCACTATATTTTATGTATTATATTCAATTCTAAGCAAATCAATATATGTTTTTAACATATTATATTGTATTTCTCGTTTAATTACTCTTAAAAGTTATTATTTCGCTGTTACTGCTATTTGATATAATATAAAGCAAAAGGAACTTCGTTGCAACCGGGTTACCTACGATACTTCTAGTCTTTTATTAATTAAATTGTTGATCATTATTGAATAGGTGTTAAATGTAAAAACATCTTACACGGTTTCTATTCATTGAACACTTAGTTATAGTTCTCAAGAAAAACTACTATGAAATAACAAAATCATTTCAAAAAAACTATTACAGGAGCATTTTAGGTTATAAATCAATAAACGCATTTATTTTATAATCTAATTATCATTTGATGACATGAATTAGCCATAAATAAAAGTATCGGTCATATTACGAATAGTCTTAATTACTCGACTGATCGAAAAATCAACACATATAACCTAAAATTACACACACATACACTCATATGTATATAGCGTATAACCACAGTATTGTATTTTAATCATAAATACGAACTTGTCCCAAATAGACGTGAAAAATTGTTAACACGTCGCAGGTTGGCTGGGTGAAGGCGGACACAAAAGCGATCCAAGCCATTCACGTCCACGTGATAACGAACAATCACAGAATAGGCGTGTCCCACAGCGGACAGGCCGTGTGGAACCTGCACATCAGGGACGTGCAGGAGGAGGACAGGGGACAGTACATGTGCCAAATCAACACCGACCCCATGAAGAGCCAGGTACGCCGCCGTCGACGACCGCTTATTGAGTCACTTCGGCCGAGCGCGTCACCCGTACGTGTGACGTGTGGATGGCGGCACGGTTACGCGATCTTTTGATTGCACACGAGAAACAATGTCATACCGCAATGATAATATAGTCGATTGCTGAGACATAATCTCCTACTTAATTCATATATTACATGCACTATGTTTAAGGAATAAGTCTCAATTCTCAACTAATCGCAAATAATGACATGAAATAATTATAGATAAAGTTAAAATTCAAGCTTTCGGTATAGTTCTATTTATTTAATAATGCGGAAAAAATACTAAAGGATATATTTGAAAATATCGTTTAATTAATTCAGAATTAATAACGATCCTTTTCCATCAAAGTAAAAAAAAACACTATTCTTAATTTAGTGCATTAATTGTATAAATTCGTAAAAATTAAACAATTTTAAACCATTTATTCTATAGATATCACTGGCTACCAACCTTTTTGGTATTCATTTTTATTCACTCTCTCTTTTCCTTAATCTTATTTCAGATAAACGTGTGTTGATCCACACTGTTCCGCGCCGGTGATAAACGACGACTGACTGATCACGTCGCCCGTGTATTGAAATATATTATATATATAATATATAAAATATATCACACAAACACATCCCAGATGAAACCCATGAATTGAAATATTATCACACGTGACTCGTTTAATAATCGACCCGTTAAAGATTAGAATTTTATGAGACAAGCTAATATTTTTTTAGTTACAGAAAACAATAATACTATATGAACTCATTCGTTTAAATCACATTTAAAATTAAAAATATATTATTGTTTTGCTGCTAAAAAATGTATATTGGTAGTATATTTAAAGTATCTAATTTTAATGTGAAATAAGACAATTAACCTGGGTTTCATCTGGGATGTATTTGTGTATTTTAATGCCTTTTTTTAGAAAAAGATAATATATTTCTTATTTTACTACGATTTTAGCACATTAAGTTTACCGCGTAATGGTACTAAAATTCAGTTGGACGCTAATGCGACTCAGACAATTATTGTTCCATTTTATATTTAATTTTTACAGTATGTGTCTATCTGTCGAAATTCTGTTAATGTTCCTTTCAATATAACTTACATTATTTCAATCTGTATTTTTTATAGAAATAGTAAGATTAACGGTATAATTTATGGCTTATGACTAACAGGCCCCAATAAATTCAACTTTAAAACCGGCCAAGTGCGTGTCAAGTCACGCGCAGTGTAGGTACTACCGCTGGAAAAAAAAAGTAAAATACATTAATAATTACTAAAATAAAAGTAATTCCCATGACTACAAAAGTTTTGTGAAAACAATAAGTCCAGTTTTATCATCGATCTATATAAAATTAATTCCTTTTACCAAGTTTTAGTAGCGAGTTTTGCAATCGCCAAAACCATGATGTCACGAATCTTTCTTGTAATTACAATAAGTATTGTAATTACAGTAAGTATTACACCTTTTGAAATTATAGTTACATAGTCAATAATATTGAGTGTTGAGTTTTGTAATTTCTAGTATGCAAATTATAACACTTAATAGGATGTTTTGTAATTCATGGTATAGGGTAATTAATTACTAAGTACAAAACATAATTACTAGTATTCAATATTGTGTTTCGCAAGTTTTCATATGTAGTTGAAATACTTGATACTAAGCCTTATATTTCCTGTTCTGCAATAATTAGCATTAAAAGCTATTTTTTATAATTTCTAGTATATACGTACAATACCGAATATAACATTTTGTATTTTCCGCAATATCTTTACTACTTATCGAGTTTTCTTTATCACTTATTAGTTTGATAATATTTAGTTTAACTGTTTGTTTTGATTAATTTTTAATTCGAAATTATAACAAGAATATAGGATTATTATATTAAATCCAATTACTTGCATTTGCTATTTATCAATTAACTTTATTAGCCAAAATAAATGTCATTCTTATAGTAACATAGGCTGTCAGCGGGCTACTAGCGGATGTTAGACGACATGCATCAGTGAGAATATGGATAACGTAAACATTTATTTAATGGTATAAGTATTATAGTATAATGTAACGTCCCATATTATAATAAAATGTAATAATGTTTAACACTTGACAGTGATAATGTCATTAAAAAAAAATGCATTATCCATATATCTCACCAGGGCATATTTTTTAATAGTTAGTTTGCTGGTGTCATTGCAAGAACTAAAATAAGAATTGATATTGCCTAATAAAGGTAATTTAATAAATAAAAATTGTAAGAAAATGAATTTGTTGTAATAATACTATATTCTAGTTGTAATTGTAAACAAAAAGTAATAAAAACAAACCATAAAACGTAATTTATGAAACATAATGAATATTAGTAAATATATTGTGAAAATAAAAAAAGCATTGTATTTAAATATAATAATAAGCATACAAAAAATTACAAAACATAGCTTTTATTACTAGCAATTATTTAACCGGAAATATGAAGCTTGGTATAAGTATAACAACTATATATGAAATATTTCTAACGTAATATTGAATGTTAGTAATTATAAAGTAGGCATTGTAAAATGTAGTAATTTTAAAAAATATTAATTACTATACCCTTGCTAGAACTAAAAATAATGAACTATTTCCAAAATAATGGAACTGAAATTAATATTCATAAAATAAACTACCAGGGTTTCATTTACTTATTTATTTTCACTTTTATCAATAGAAAATGCTACTACAACACCAAGCAAGACGATTTACAAATTTTAATCTACCCTGTATTTTAATCAATAAATATTAATCATAGGACACCTGTTAAGAAGAATAATAAAATGAGTAACATGTAACAGTCTCCTAGTACTTGTAAATACAATAACAAGAATATTAGTATTACAAGAAAAATACGCGCACAAACGGGGCCAATTCTTCTGTGATAGTTTCTAAGTGTTTAAATAGGCGATAATGTGCACAATTGCACCAGTTTTGGTCATGCGTGTTAGAAATGAACTGAACTTATGCTACGGCTCAACTCGATGTAAAGAAATACGAATATTAATAATTAATAACAATTTTCTACAAAACATTAAGATACGTTACTATTTTTTATATACGCACTTTTTTGAAATCACAAAACACGTTAATTATAAAAGTTACTAATCAGTTCACTTATCAATCAGGATAGGCAATAGAACTAAAAGTTCTATTATAACTATTAGAATATATTTGCTATTATAAAAACGTTTTTGTTTTTTTAAATTAATTTCTTTAAATTAAAATTATATTTGTAATAACTACGATTTGTAGGAACTAAACAATCAGTAAGCACTTGGAATTAAGTAATGTCTTTTTTGATATTACCTATACGATTACTAATTTTTAGATAACTTTGTACATTACGCTATCACACAATAAATATGAATCTGTTTTACTAATATCTGCAATTACTAATACGGTTTTGTTGTTGTTACATTTTAATATTACTCGACTGGTGTAATCATTAAAGACAAACGATATTCCAAATAAATTTTAGTATTTACAATATAAAATTATTAATAACGGCAATCACAAAATCACATTTTATTTTTTGCAAAAACATATCTCTCAGTTAGGGTACCGTAGTTGCCCGTCCCATTATTAAAGACTCAGAAGGTGGTTTGTTGGTCAGTTCATAGTATAACTGATTAATTGAGTTCACTGTTTAACAACTAATAATGTCTAAAAATGGGCTCACATAAGACAGGTGCTAAGGATGTTATTATTTTATATTTACTTAATTTTACATTGTTAATAAACTTATATTTTCTATTTATTTTACACAACCATCAACCATATTTAATTAATTTTTAATGGAATTTGTTCATAACTTTGCTTTTTACTTCCCCAAGTATCTTTTATAAGTTGGTCAATTATTACTCGTCAACTTGTAAACTCTACTTACCTATGATAGTTTTCCTTATAACTTCGTTATTATATGTATGCTACTGCCTGAATTTCTTCACATATCCAAGAATAACCATTTCCCTGGTAAGAGGACGACGACACTTAACTCTGACAAAAATTAGTACTTAAAAGCTGAATATTTCGCAAATAGATCTCCAAATAGAAAAATGTCCAACGCAATGGGATAGACCAAAAAAAATTCATCCCACTTTATAGGTAGGGAAAATACCCTAATTTTTTCATTTTATTCTATTAATTTGTCGGCGTAATCAATATATATACCCATATTAAATTACAGTTTTCTCTTTAAATTACGGCTAAATCGAGAGCTGAGGGTTCGTTATTGATTAAGCAATCCTAATAATAAATTATTGGAAACGTTTTACTTGTATTTACAAAATTAATCGTATTTCAGCTCACTTGACCTAAACTCTGGAATAAAATTACCACCATCGGGAAAAATTTCATTGTTAAAATTTCATGAAGCATTTTTAACGAGGAGGCTGTTGACTGTAAATATTTATTTAGTATCAACAACCTCCACCTTGTCCGTCTCATCTTTACAAAATATTCAGGGTAATTATTTTAGTAATATTCTTTCAAAATAATGTCAACTATTTTTTTTTATTTTATTCCTATGTACCCTCATTGGGAAATTTTACAATTCCATGCATATTTTGTATTCTATAATTGACATCACCGATATATATATTTAAGCCAGTCACGGCCTTAAACTAATCAAATTCTAACTTTCCACATCGATACGAAAAACCTAGTAGCAGAATGCAGACACCGAAACGATCCGTAGGTGTTGAGCTATTCAATTGTGACAAGAAACATTAGGACTCTGCCAGCTGACTAGACAAATATTCCGCGTCAGTTGCTACAGACGGTGCGAGGTGAATTAAATCGCGCAGACGGCCGAGCCCGGCGGCGCGGCGGCCGCGTCCGCGCCGCGGGTAATGATTCGTGCACGGCGCTCCTGAATTACTGCGTCGCGTCGTAATTTACACGGCGGCCGGGTAACGGCGTAAATCGCCCGGCGCCGGCGACGCGGCTGCATCTCCCGATCTGGTCATCGGCCGTCCGCTGGCCGCGCTCTCCTGTCTTGTATAGTCGATGTAGGCATGAAAAATTAATCGCCTTAAAACGCATTTGCAATGACTATTAAACGTGACAAGTACAAATATAGTAATGTAAAGGTATACAGTGACCTTTTTACGTTATGATTGGGCATGGTATGACCTAAAACCGTAAAAAAAAATTGTTTTAAATTCCCTTAAATCTCTAAAATACGTTTTCCGTTTCGTTGCGGCAAAAATAGTATTCAATAAAACTTTTTAACTTGCCGCTGAGAAAATGGCGGATTAAAACACTTTTTTATCTTCTATTTTTCATTTAAAAAAATCTTAAGTTAATTAACGGAATGAAAAAAAAATGTATCGACACTATTTCTAAAAGAAAAAATTGTGCCAAACTCCGGAAACGGTTTTGAATAATTTTATTTGATCGGACCGCATTGTTGAAGAAATATTTTCAAAATCTTTTTTCTAAATAACCCTAAACAAATCAACTGTTTAAGATCAAGTACATGGCAGTCGCAAAAGTTTCCTTCCCCACATTCCTTGAAATTTGAGCAGTGTTGTAGGTTTTGATTAATCTCCAATTTCAATCCTTCATAAAAAAATGTTTTCAAATAACTTCAAAGTATTTAATCTGTTTTTTGCCAAAGCACAACCAACTTTAATCTTTAACAAACCTCGTTTAATGCTGTATAAACTACTAAAACTGGGTAACTTAATGAGAGATATCGTTGAAAAAAAAGTTCAAAAAATCAAATATTACGAACTGACTGAAATTTTTTCAAATTAAGTATTTTTTCGTTGCTAAAAAGGACATTAAAATATAGTATATATTAAACAATGCACCTACATCTTAGTAGAGCTCTAAATCATAGTTGTAAATACACACTTACCATACTCCAAGTTTTAAGTGTGCTTACAAGACAACCATGTTTCAGACTATTTTCCTGAAAAATGGAGATGCATTAATAAAGCAAACACGATTTTCCAAGAAATAATAGGTCCATTACTTCTATTTCTTTTATATTCGTATTAATATGTAAATGCAGAAGTTAGTTTATTTGTGTACTGTTCCCCTGCTCGACGGATTTTCACGAAATTTTGCAAGCACGTAGGCTTTATTTTGGAAATGAACATGGGAACATTTTCTTTGCCTTTGTTACTTACAGTTGAGTAAGCCTGCAAGCTACAGGGTAAACTCCAAACAAAGACATTACAGAGAATTTAATTTTGACTCATTGACTAGGCAGTAGCGTGTATGTGCTTATTTTGAGAGTAAAGACAAGAAGTATTTCAGACAGTCTTACTTCATAGAAGCCGTGAGGTTGATCTAGATTTTTCCATTACATTTTTGAGGGACAAACGAGCATGCATGCCACCAGTGGGTAGGTGGTCACCGTTGCTCATCAACACTCGTAACCTCAGAGGAGTCGCCAGCGCGTTGCCGGCCTATTGGATAGGAATAGAAAATCTAAAGGTGGAAGGAGGGGTTATGAATAGGATTGGGCCACCAGAACTCTCACGCACTGGTTGAAACGTATCAAAGGAAGTCAATACTACGGCCATCCGTTCGTCCGTCCATTAGTATGTCTTTCTATCCATTCGTCTGTTTGTCTGTCTGTCTGTGTGTCAGCACGTCATTTTATAACTTATGAACGGTTTGAGCGATCTTGATGAAAATTGGTGTACAGTTAGAATATATGATTTCGCAAATAATAGGTTGTACGAAATTTCCATATACCATATGATAACCATAATAAATGATCATTATTTTTTTATTTCTTTAGTAGTCATATATTTGTTTTTATGTAGTTGCGTGTGTGTGTGCATGCTTACTTTGTGTTTTATCGAAGTAAATGGGGATTGAATTTCGTATGAAAGTTTTATGGATGTAAGTTAGAGTAGTCGTCAAAAATATTTTTTTCCGGGGCCCTAAAAAATACTTCCTTTTAACGAAAAACTACGGGGAATTTTTTTTTTAGTTTTAAACAAAAAGAGCACCTGCCGCCAGCCAATTTAAGTTCACTTTTCGATAAAATTGTAATTCTTTTAAAAATTTGACACGTTATTTAAATTTAGGCAAAAAGTCATAAAAATAGACTTGTTGGAAATTTAATTAGGATATTAATTTTGTTAATTTTATCTAAGAACGAACTTAGGTTGGATGGCAGCACGTGTTCTTTTTGTTTAATATAAAAAAAAAAATCCCCCTAGTTTTGAGTCAAAAGGAAGGATTTTTCAGGGCCCTGGAAAAAAATTAATTTTTGACGACCACCCTAATGTAGGTACTACCATAAAATTTGGAATGGATCTTGCTTATTAAAAATGGTGAAGGTGCGGCGAATTGCGCTGGTTGGAACATTCTGTTTCACAGTAATAACACACTCAAAAGGGATAGAAAATAAAAAGGACTCACCTGTAGTATTTCGATATCGTTCAAGTGACCAACACCTTTTTCTCTTAAGCGTTTAATTATTATGCAGCGGCGCGGGCGCAGAGTTTGAGAAGCCCGTTGCGAATTGGGTGGATTGGTACTACTATGTGAGAGGGTAGGGAGGTGCTATATGGAAAAGATATAGGCTATGATAATAACAAGGATGGAATATGTGTCATCATTGCGACACAAAATACCAACCAAATTACGGCGCAGCCAGGTGATACACTTTGTGCCTGTGTGTCGGAATTCTTTTGCAATCAGGTGGAAGGGAGTGAGGTGGTGTTAATGTATAAAAATGAGTATATGTCATGTGTATTATGTTAGTTCTGTTTTTGTTGTATGCCTAAATCATCCATCTCATAACTATGAAACGGGCGCTATGTTGTACTCGCGAATGGAAAAATTTCTGAAAATGAAACTAGTATTCGTATCTGAAGTTGTCTGCGTATTTGTACCTAACTACTAAACCGACTCAAATAACCACTTCATTTATAAGTATCTCCTCGAATATAATACACTATTATGATTTCGCTTTGCATTCATCTGCATATTTCTGTTAATACAGATTCTAAAAATTGTTTCAGTCGTAGAAAGCTATACTATTCCCAAGTAGCATAACAAAAAATTTATTTTCAAACTATCATTTGCCCCGGATTTTTTGAAATTGGAACTGTGACCGGAAACGGAAACGAAATTGCAAACGAGACGAGGAGCAGAATCAATAGCCGAAATCGGAAGGTTCGAAATCTTGAACCGGATCAAGATCGAAATCGACCGTGGGACCAAATTAGAATCAAGGTTGTGGTCGGAATCGAAATAATATCAGAATTGAGAGTGAGACCAGACTCGGAAGCGGGGTCCGAATTGGAATCTATTTACGTTACAATCATGATTAAGATCGCAATCGATCGATATATAAGTTGACGGAATTTATTCTGTCTCCACGGGTGGATCCGCGGGTCCAAACTAGCATAGGTAGGTATAAAATTAAGCACCTTAGGGTTAAAGAGATCGTTATTTAGAAATAGACATTAATATCTTATTTCGTATAATAAAAATGAGACAACATTTGAACATTTATACTATAGGTTGATAAGCTCAGTAGGAGTTGAACGCTGATAACCCTACTTCAAACGCAAGTTTACCTACTTGCGTTTGAAGTCATGAAATTATGGCCAGTGATGTAATAACGATATCATCTCATTTATTATTGCAATAATTCTAAAGATTAATTATTTGTCATTACAATTATCATTAATGTTTCGACAAATCAATAACTCGTCGTGCCGTTCGAATGAAAACATAATGACACCCATAAACTGAAATCCAACACAACAATTAAATACACATTACCTAGAAAAGTCATCGATTTTTTTTTATCGACATCTTACGTAGGTACACTGGCTTTTATTTGTCCTTTGTCATTGATTATCATGAAGTCAAGTTATTATTGAACAAAAATTTGTAATTTACTCGTTAAAATAACGTAGATGACTTACTCCGCATGCGTGAACGCGAATCGTTTTAAGAAATGCGTGTGCTCTTAATATAATTAATAAGAATTCACCGAAGAGCCGGTCGAACTTTGCGACTTGTGTCCTGTACTGTAATTTTTATTGTTATTTCTCCATGCCAAAACGAAATGAAACCATAACTGGCTCTAAGTTTAAATCTATTTTTTTTCAGTTATCCAATTTGTTTACAAAATTAGTTGACTAAGAAATCAACCTTGGAGAGCAAAAATTAACAAAAAAGAACTTTTTATTCAATTTCAGAATTGGAAAAAAGTTTTCAAAAAGGCGAATTGTAGTTCAAAAAATCACATGTTTCTTAGAACCAGCTTAAAGCATACGTTGCCATAACCACAAAAATTATTCTTCATGTTATTTTTTCCAGATAAGTCACTGTTACCTCATCTTATCTCCTCATTACATATTAAAGACTGTAATAATCTCTAGAATATTAAATGGCATATAATGCATATTAAATAAAAAATATTCATTTAATAACTGCTTTTCAGACTAATCATTAGGTACACATTATGTTTTCGTATTTATTTAATAGTTTTTAAGAAAATTTTGCAATAAATAGCAGACCTCATGCCAAAATAAATAATTTTTTTGTACGCAAAAATTATAGTACGGAATACTGATCGCACACGTCCGGCTCACTCGGGCCCGCTCGGCTTTTTTGCACAAAAACAAGAAACGTGATGGGATCAGCTAGATGACACGATCAGAATTGTGACTGCCTCGCCCATGATCGAATCACTGACGCAGTGCACGTTTGGCCGTCGCGATACATATTAGCCTTCAGTACCTGAGCAACCGAGTTTTGTTTTCGAGTTGGCTGTGGGAATACGATAACATGGGAAAAGTTGCTTATGTACATTCCTAACAATGAATATTTAAATACATGTCATAAAACTTCTAAATTACAAAATTTATCTAGGTATTTTATTCATTGAAGTCTATTCATAGTTTATATCATGTAATGCCATTCATGAACTAAAATACGAACACGTCAAAAAATCTACGAAATGGCGCTAATAAGCGAGAAATGGGCAAAGGTTAGAATTTTTATTATGTCGCTTTCCATAGAACACAACCAATATAGCAACACTTGTAAAATGAGGTCAAGAATACTTTATCAGTTCAAACATTTACATCGCAATCGTTTGGGTCGTTACCAAGATACCAATGTATCGATATATATATTGATACGATGCATTCAATTACAGTAATAAGAGGTTCGTTTGATATCGACGAACATTTGCAGACCTGCAGAGACACCACATGAAATATTTCATAATCAAAATGTTCCTGAAATAATCAGTCCTAGTAGCGATCAACCCCACGTTGTGTATGTAGTACACGATGTAGGTGTGATAGCTGTTAGATGTACACGCAACACACTTATAAATATATTGAACTGGTTATGAGATGCACTTGTTAATCATAGTGAACAATTCTTATTTTTTTTTTAAATTTTATTTAAATTGTTATAGTTTTGTCAAATTTTGATATAGTTATCTATGTTTATGAGCGTCGATAAAATAAGTACTAATTGTATTTCATGTAAATGTGTATTGTAAAACAAATACGCCTAATGAACGATCAAATACCGAGGCGGTCGTTCGTAGATCCCCTAAAATTGTCACAAGGATTTGATGAAACATATTTCTCGTCTCAGTAATGCAATTGCGTATGATATCAAATGTAAAAGTTACAAACTCAATTTTACGTACGTGTACTACACATATATTTCTAAAATATTTTATACTTAGGTTGGTGATAATAAAACACTAAAAACTGTACATAGTTTTAAGAGTCTTATAAATTTTAGATAGTACATTATCTTTAATTACGAAAAAAAAATCACAACTTTCCTCAAATAACATAGAAGTAATATTTACAAAATGTATACCCTATAGATATCAAAGAAATCTTTACGCAAACAAAATCAGTGCTTAAATACGATACGCACTAAATAGTTTTTTTAATTTTTATCCTGAACGAAAGAACTTTTTATCCTGAGCACCTAAAAGTTGTTGTATTGCAGCGACTACTGCTCCATCATCTTCAAATCTCTGTTTTTTCAGATTCTTCTTGAAATTTAGAAATAGACAGAAATTACAAGGAGCAACGTCATGTGAATACGTAGGATGTTCAAGTATTTCAAATCCAGCATCTCAAATTGCAACCATAGCGACGGCGGACATGTGAGGCAATGCATCATCTTGATGAAATAAAACAATTTTTCTAGTTTGCCTTACAGTATCTTTCGAATTTCGTTACACAATTTTTCTATTTATTCTGTATACAAAATGCCCGTAACAGTAGCTCTACGATGGAGTACCCCTTCACTGTTCCAGAAATACAGCCCATGATTTTTCGGCAGAACGACACGACTTAAATTTCTTAGGGGTTCAAGATGGCGGTCTTTTTCATGTCATAGATTGTATTTTTTTTTTTTTTTGGATCGTAGTGGTGAAGCCACAGTTTATCGATGGTTGTAAATCAAGCCAAAAAACTAACGAAATCTTGTAACAGTTCTAAAGAAGCTCGAGAAATGTTCAGCCTAGTTTGTTTTTGTGTATCGGTAAGTATTCTGGGACCTAGAGCGCGGATACTTTTTGGAACAAAGTTTCTTATGACACGTTCACTCAGGCGTTCAGGGAATGGGAAGTACACGAAAAAAAGTGTAACCGTAACAAAGAATGCTGTATAGTGTATGCTAGGCTTAATGTGCTTCTCGACCTCTCTGCCTCCTTGTATTATTTTTATATATTTTTAATAATTAATAAAAAAATATTCAATTACAATTTACAAATATTTCTTACCATTTATTCACCTATATTATTACTTATTTAATTACTTTTAAGTGTTTTAATTAGTTTCATTGTTATTATTCAATTCATAAAATATATTTATACTTATAGAGCGAAAGAAACTGCGTTCCAATCGAGTGTCCCAAAAACGTCTCATGGGTTTTCAAGATATTGCATAGCTTTTATCGCGGGCTTTAAGTGCGGCGACCGAATCAAGAAATTCCGTAACGAAAATAAAACCTAACACTCCCCACTCCGCCTACCATGTAGCTCGGCCGAGCGTTCGCTTAACGTGTATCTATATGGTACGACTGTACGAAGCTCGCACGGATCGAGACGAGCTGCTCCGAAATCGGACGAATACGTAAGCAGCTGTTTGTTAGAAAGTATATATGTGTATAGGTATCTATCATATCTTTATAATGCCACACTCACCATATGTGCCCCGTAAGTATACATGTAGGTATATATGTATTCATAGGTGAACCTATGTACAACAGTGAATAGCAGTTGCTGGTGAATAGCGATACGCGTGAAATTTGTGTATAAAGTGTTTCAAATATGAATAAACAAAATGCATTTATTAATGACGAAAGTGATGGAAAACTTGAATTAATATAAAGACAAAAAAAATACTGCATAAATAAATAAATAATTATAATTGCATAAGTTGATAAAAAATGCTATGCAGTAGCTTTACCGCGGCAGTCCCCGAGTGCCACACGTTTCATTTTTTTTATTTCCAAAATTTCCAAAAGTTCTTATAGAATGCTATATACACTATCCGGTGAAATCCTTATTTTTCTGGCTATTAAACGTATCGTGACACGACAATCTGCCAAAACAGTTTTTTCAAATGTTTTTTATCATTTCTTCTATCACTGCCGTCGTTGGGCGACCCGAGCGAGGGTCATTTTTGATGGATGTTCTTCCATGTTTAACACGTTTAAATTCGGTTCACCAAAGGATAACTGTAAAATAAGGTGTATCATTTACTTCTACAGTGCGTATAAGTCTTAATTAACTCTTTAATTAGTAAAACTTTCAAGCACATATACTTAATAGCCGCAAGCAATTGATTATTTTCCTTTTTCAACTACACGCTACAACGAACTGCAAATAAAATACTACCATTTGTAGGATTGTGAGCTAAAATGGTAAAAACGGAACCCTTATAGTTTCGTCATATCCGTCCGTCCGTCCGTCCATCTATCCGTCCGTCCGTATGTCACTGGCATTTTATTCAAAAACTACAAGACGTGTATATATAAATATATAGTGTAGGGGTCTTGTATAAGCCGCTACTTATTTTGGTAGTTAAATATCAAAAATGAATATTTCTATTTCAATTAGGGGGAAGTGTATTTCAAATATCAAAAATAAACATGTAACAGAAGTTAAATTTTTTTTAAGCAAACATCAACGAGAGGCAAATATTTCGACAGTTCTTTCATAAACACTTTGAGGTTTCTAAGCAATTCTTTTGATTACGTGAATAATTTTGGAAATAATCCCTCCAAAAGTTGCAGAAATTGTATATACGCCCCTCTATTTTCTAAACCTTATGTCCAAAAAATTTGAAAAAAATAACAAAGATTACGTTTACTAAATAATTTCAACGAAAATTATTTTCAACATCGTCGAATATACTGTTTTCGAGTTATTGCCGAAAAACTGTGCTTCTGAACAAAAAGACGTAAGTGCCGCGAATATACGCTCTTTTGCTAATTCACTTAATTTTCATTATTTTAATAGTAATACTCGATATGCCTCCTTTTTTTTTTTTGTTATAGACGACTAAAGTGCTCATAACTATTCTGGGCGGGAAACATGGAAAAAGTGGAATTACGTACTTTTTTCATCTGTAGTGCATTCATTGTAATAATGCCTTCGGAACCCTATAATCAGCATGGTCCGACGTGCTCTTGAAAAGTTTTTTTTTTAAATCTAATCAAAATTGTTTTTTAGAATCTAATTATCATTCTAGCTTTACCAGCTAGTATTTACTTTTTCGATTCCAAAGAGTTTGTATCTCATTGTCACTTTACGGTGAACGACCCTCGTATATGTAAAAATATATAAAGCTTAATAGAATTGGAGAGATGTGTGGACGCTCCACCTTCGTAAGGGTATATACTACGTAATCCTAGATCAGTGCGATGTGAGGAGTAAATTATGCAGTAGTAGAATAATGTATAAGGCGATACAAATATGGCAATGGTGCCATGAAAACCACCGGTTGACAAGGCGCATGTGCCGTGCTATTAGAATTAGTACTGCTAATACCTTAGCTAGGTTATGACTCGTATCTAAATGATTACTAAGACTTGGCCAGATAAGGTATTACCATACAAAAAAAAATCGGACATTTTTTTTCATACACTATATATATATGTATATAGTATATAAAAAGCGTCGTGGTGACCTTTTTAACCATTATAAGTTTTTAACCATAAGTCCCGAGGTGTCCGTCGCGGTTCCAGCATCAGGACATAAGTAAAATCGGTTACGTTCATTCGAACGTGTATATGAAATATCAAATCAGACTGCAAGATCGAACAGCTCACGATTGAAAATGATCCAATCTTTTCAAATTTCAAATAATACCGGTCACAGGCTGCGACTGTATACAGCTGCTTTCTGGTACATAGTACGGATTACAGTGGTTAGGATTATTAAGACGTGAAAAATGTTTTAATCCATGGAAATTGTGATGTACTATCAACCGCGGAAATGAGAATAGATCTCGCTTTCTCGCGCTCAATATATAACATATAGCATGAATTGTTTTTGTGTATAATAGAGAGAGATGTGGCACCCCATGCGATACTTATTTGGCATAAAATATGAGAAACAGACAAAAGTTGTACTTTATACAATTGAAACTACAGACACGAGCCGATGTGTCTTATGAACAATAGAGATTTAATTAAATAATATGTAGGAAAATATAGGTTTTTTTTAAAAAAAAACATCGCATTATATAATCGTTTCTAAGAAATCAGAATTATTCTCCTTTCTTCATATCACTAAAACATCACTTATAAAATTAATAATTCAATATTAATTTTAATATTATCATATTTACGGAATAGGTAATAACGTTTCTTGAAAGGCATAAAAATTTTCAAGTAGCTCTTAGAAGATTCATTATTTTCATGTTGGCCCAGTTTGTACATTTTTAGACTTATTTTTACGCAGTCGCGCTCTATATTTTATTAGTTGAGTCAATATTTTCATGAAACTGGAATAAATTTATGTCTATAATATATATACGTACTTATTATGGACACAAGAGTATAAATGGATGTAATGGTAATAAATTGAAAAAAGGTATTTAACCTTACAAAAGCCTGACAAACTTATATAAAATTCATAATGTGCCTTTGAATTTCATATAGCATTTTTAAATGGATAAAAATTAATCTACTACATATAAACAATGTTAAATTTTTTAAATATCACTTTTTTAGTATTATGAGATACATAATACTAAACAAGTGACGTTGAAGAATCTCGAATAATAGAATTCAAATTATCAAACAATTAATGCATATAATTGTAGCTGTCATTATTATGGAATACTAATTCGTATGAAATTCAGGCAAGATTCCAAATAGGAAATATATTAGTGGCGATATGGGTAAAAATGAAACACAGCCCCAAAATGAAGTTGTAATTCAGATAAATTGAAAACAACAAACTGGTTCCATTAGTGTACTTTAGTGACATTTTCAATCCAATCATGTGTAAATAGAAATTGACTTGAGATCAAAGCTTGACTTTTGTACCAACCAAATGTCATAAACCGCTTCACCTGTTTTAGCTGCTATCACGTGTCGGCTGGCTGAAAATACGAAAAATTGTATTATGAAAAATATCATATAATTTTTCGTGTTTCTTTAATCCATCATGTTGATGTATTACAAGTTTTCATTATTAAAAAGTAGAAACTTCCCACCAGTTTTGAGTTATCATTTTGAATTAGCAGATGGGGCATCTGGACGTGGTGGTGCCCCCGGACTTCATACCGGAGGAGACGTCGGGCGACGTGATGGTCCCGGAGGGCGGCACGGCGCGCGTGTCGTGCCGCGCGCGGGGCACGCCGCCGCCGCGCGTCATGTGGAAGCGCGAGGACGGCCAGGACATCGTGGTCAGGGACACCGCCGGCTTTAAGAATAAAGGTATACTTTTGACGCTTCTAAGGGTTTATAAGAGCGTGGTCACTTAAATAGCATCATTGTAATTTTCTATCGAGTTCAAATATTCCTGATAGCGTTACTCGAAAACAGTAAATCCATAGTTTTATATGAAATTGTCGGGATGTATTTAACCGATTTCGCATCCAACAAAACTTGTTATGTTGTTTATGTTATTATAGAAGGAATATTCCCGTAATAATACTTTATAAATTATAATCCCAAAATTTCCATTTCAATTATTATGTGTAAAACAATTATTCAATTTGAAAAAATGTATTTCATATTTGAAAATTAAGCAATAAATACGCAAAATAAACAAGTATTATGAAAAATTGATATTACAGAATAAATTTATACGTAAATAGTAATTTAAAATATGATGTATTATTATATGTAACCAAAAATATATGACTACACTAAACGTTATTATTTTAATATATAGATTTTATATTCTTCTGTACCTCATTATGTAATTAATTAAATATAATACAAACCACACGATAAATTAAAAAAAAAACATCAATAGTGAAATTAAAAGAATAGTTTTTCTTATCAATAAGTGATTGATATATTTTTTATTTGTCTGTCGTTCCCAAATAACCCAAAAAGAATATTTTTTTCAGATTCGCGTTTTTTTATACCTACTGATTAATTATTTTTATATTCGCAATATAATTAAACATTTTTCCCTAACGCTAAGTTGCAAACTTAGAATATGTAAAACTAAAGTATACATGTTCAAATATGATTATATAACCTCTTTCAACCTCTCTAACCTGTTCAACAGTGTCCTTGTACGAGCACGAGGTGCTGACCCTCAGCAAGATCTCGCGCTCGGAGATGGGCGCGTACCTGTGCATCGCCAGCAACGGCGTGCCGCCCGCCGTCAGCAAGCGCGTGGCGGTGCGCGTCCACTGTGAGTGCCGCCCGCCCTCCCGCGATCCATCACCGCGTCGGCCCGTTTGCGCTCTGCCAGTCGGGCCATTACGCCGCGATGAATGATTCCCCTTATCTGTCTTAGGCGCGTGTTAGTTGTAGCTAATTTGTTGTAATTAACTTTTATCCCTTGGCGATTTCTCGCAGGATCTTCTCGGAAGCAGTTGTTGTTATCTTTCTGACGGACTTCTAATTTAATTGATAATTATTAACAACTCGATTAACTTATACATACCATAAAATATTAAACTTACAATACGGTAGAATATTATGAAATCTTTTGTCTCATACTATAGGAGACAAAAAATCAAGTATTATTTAAACGATTTCGTTTAATTTATGAAACGAAAATTTATATTATAGTTGGTAGTACTACCAGTGGTGATATTGGTAATGCTACTACTATAGTAATAATATTACTAATTCTCTCTGTTCGCAGTCCACCCGGTGATCCAGGTGCCGAACCAGCTGGTGGGCGCGCCGCTCGGCACCGACGTCACGCTAGAGTGCTACGTCGAGTCGTCGCCCAAGTCCATCAACTACTGGGTCCGCGATTCCAGTACGTTCTTATTCCATACATAAAAATTGAATGTGAAAATTGTCCGCGTCTGATTTATCGACGCATGTAAAAAGAATGCGCAATAATTGTGAATAATATTAACGGGAAACCGAAACATCTGTCAAAGTGAAACTTCTTTACCGACGTAATGAAGTATGGTTTAAATAATAATTTAGTATGGTTTAAAAAAAATGATTCACGTTCCCCTGAAAAATTTTACCATCGCAGCTGCATGAGTATACCAAAATTGGTAGATAAACAGTGTAATATCACTGCTATAAGTTGATTTTTTTGCTTAAATCAGAAACAGAGGATATTTTGTGATCCACTACGATGAAACTGATATCTAAGCTAAATTTTTATCTAATTATTATTTCCGTGTTGATGATGATTCACAGAATTTAGCTAACTTAGTAAAGTTTAATAAGGCTCACTAAATTAACTATAACCTTTTAGTCATTTAACGATTAATTAATAAAGATTGTGTGTCTTTGAATAACACATAAAATAATAAAAATGTAAAGAGAGACTGAGATATGAACAGGCAAAGTAATAAAAGGAGCTTTCAAATACACAGTGAACTTTAGCTTGCCTGTACAGTAAAAATTGTATTTGACGGAGAAGTGTGGTAAATTCATACTGTGGCTAACTTAGCTGCATTACCAAAATGGGCCGGCTCGACTGGTAACATAACACATTCACTCGGAAAATGGATATGAAATAGTAGTTTTCATCCTTTGGTTACGTCCAGCGAGTGAGAGTTCCGGTAGTCTATTCCCTCATCTTCACCCTCGATCAGCCCGATATCCCTTGTTTAGATAGGCTATTCCCTCTTAAGCCGTTCAAGCACGGGTGACTCTTTTGGGATCGTAAGTATCTATGGGCGGCGGTGACCATTTGCTCTCCGGCCAGTCTGCTCGTTTTCCCTTCGAATATACGACAAAAAAGCAGTTAAATTCATTGTAAAAGAGTTATAAATTTTGAAATATAATAAGATTGCCTTAAAAATTTTCATCTCTTTGCCTAGTTGTTCACGCATCACTTGAACACTTTAATTTAGAGTAAACAAATTATAATTCAAAGTATTTTTTTTTTTTGCCTTTGGTCCACTCGATGAGAATATTAACGATTCACATCAGAGTCGTAATCAGCATGAAACATGACGCCCTAGACAAGTGTATCTCCATAGCACTGTCCCTCTCATTCATTACTATGCGCGAGAAGGACAACTGTACAGAGAGACTGAGATATGAACAGGCAAAGTAATAAAAGGAGCTTTCAAATACACAGTGAAATAGTTATGTGGAGATCTACGCGCTCGGAACTGCTAGAAAAATAGAGCCTATTTAAAGTAAGAAAACTCGCTTTTTCTAGTTTTGATTTCAAGATATTGACTTAAACGTTTTTATGATGAATAATTATTGAAGTACTAAAGCTAAATTCAAAGTTTTCATCATACAAATATATATTTTCAGTCTTTCTTCTGGGCGCCAAAATTTGCATTACTAAATATACTCACATATCAAATGGTGGATCTTATATAGTAACTAAAGTTAACTAAACTTAAGTTATGCCTGTCTGAATGAAATTTACATTAAAATACTGTAAACGTTAAAAGTAAATATTCTACTTCAAGTGTCTCAAAGTTATGTAGGGGAAAAAACAGACAATCTTAAAGGATGTGCTGGTTATTTAATCTCTATCTTTCAACTCGAAAGTAATTGGCTGCAATGCAAAACCTGATTCATCGTTAACGTAAGATTTATAAGCTCTAAAATTCCATTAATTTCACAAAAAATATCGGATACGGCAAAATCGAATAGCTTTATGTTTAATTTTCAATAAAGTTCACAATTTACTAAATGAAAATTATATTCGGGTACATATGATAATATATAATGTCCACATAGGCCAACTTAAAATGGAGGCTGTGCTTTTACTAAAACCTTTTTAATGGCCACTATATATTTTTTCGCGTTACCTTTATTTGTGTACCTATTTTTCTTTAACAAAACAGTTAATGATCGTTGTTCTAAGCTACATAAATCAAAAAGTCAAATTAAATCCCTATATTGTCGAAATATATTATAAAAATAATCCAAAATAATCTACTAAATAAATAGTAATCGTTTTTAAACGGTTTTATTTAGCTTGATCTGTTTATTTATTTATTTGTTTGGGTCAAATTTAGTAATTGAAATTTTACCCCCTTGCGGTTGACGGGCTGATCTGAAATTTGATATACACCTTTAGTTCTGATGACAATACAATTTAGTATATTTTGTATTATTGTAAATTTAACATGGCCGCCAACAAAATGGCGGATTACATATTTTTTGGTCTGTATTTCACTTATTTGAATACGATTGAATTCTTTCATTTCAGCATGTACAGGACAGCACAATTCTTTTTGTCTTTGTTAATACTAAATTAAGCAGTTTTATCAGTGGTGTCAAAACTAGATTTGGTATTCCATATACTAGTAATGTTACTCAGTAGAATATTGCAATATTAACGTTCAATGCTTATAAATATGGACCGAAATTGTCTGCACCAAACGTAATGTTCGCATTTCTAGTACAGCACCATTACTATATCAGCAATAGTCTATCGTCTAAGAGGGACAAACAATTCCGCTTGTTCTATATGCAAGTGACGTAATTTGAAAAGTAGTTACATCTGTATACTAAATCAAAGAACTCGTACAAATTCTCGATAATACGGAACCGCTTAAGCCACTGGCTCATGAATGGGGCAGGCTTAGCAGAAAAATAATTCGCACTTCACAATTAGTTATCGTTTATATGTACAAAAATCATGTCAGAGGCGGCTTTTTATTGTCTGTCTTACGTGTGTATACAAACTCAGAGTCACTCAGTGTGCGGTGGTAAGATCTATGCTTCGAATATTTGTATTAATATCAAATACAAATACACATTATAATACAAGACAGCTTCCAAGAAAGAAACCGTTTAACTGACATAACTCATAAAATCAGCAAGTTGAAGTGGAAATGGACAGATTACATCGTTTATAGTACAGATAACTGTTAACCGAAGAAAATTTGTCAATATGCTATCACGAACATGATGTCGAGGGTGAAACGGCCTTCCATAAGTACACTGATGACCTAATCAAGATTGCCGGTTACGATTCTTACAGACGCCTTAAGATCTTAAGTTCTGTAAATCTAGGAAGAGACTTTAGGTTTCTTTATGTAAGATCAAGTAGCGCACATAAATCAAACATTTTATGATCAATATCCAGTTATTTAGTATTATTTATATTTTGAATATCAATGCGTAATTTTTTGTCCAAAATCAAACCGGCTTTATCCACAACATGGTGGCTACATCTTTCACATAAAATTTCTTGATGTAAAACGAACTCTCTGATATTGCTGTATATTTTGGTTTTTGTATAAATTTTGCTTAGGTTCTTTATAGTATTTTTATCTTGTTGACGACAAACAGCTTAAAATTAAATGTCTTCATCACTTTTTAAGAGTTTCTTTTTAGGTAATGAGAAAGTAAAACACATGAGTTTGAATTAGAATTCGAGAATTAAGTTTTTGCTGTTTTTTTTTCAGGATATTAACTTTTAATGATATTAAAACGACTACTTAAACTCTTACTTTAAAACTGTTTAAAACTTTTATGTGGAAAATGAAATTTTCTTTAATATTACTCGTATTGTTTTAGCGATAACTAGAAGAAATAATCATACACTATAGTTATCACTGTGAGCCTTTTAGATTCGTACAATGCTGTTTAATATTTCAAATCGCAAATGCAGTAAAACCGAAAAGACAAACAAGTTTTATGTAGAACCGCATTTGAAATGATTTCTTTTATTCGTATTTAGAAACGATACCCATCGATTTTCTACAAAAACCTTGGTCCCTAAAAGAATTTAACTATGACAGATTTGTACACACAGACGGAACTGAAAAGAAGAGGGTAATTAAAAGTGATTTTGAAAGGGGGCGTCACAAGGTGTGCATTTAACGAGACATTAACTCGTAATTTACGGTTGGATTAAGTCCATTCATAAGAAACTGACCTATTGGGGGTAAACTAGACAAAAGACGTTTGTTCAAGTCGAGTGAGCCGACGAGCTCGAAAGAGGGAGTGCGAGGAGAGCACTGGAACAATGGCCGAGTGTAATTTATCTCTTACGGATCTACTCCGGTACTTTAACCGACCTGACGCTGTTACCACTACAAATATGGTACAATCTCTTGGACAGAAAGCTCGATAGAGTGTCAGACTTCATTATGTTTAATTCAGTCACTAATATCACCTGAGACTATTTAGAAAAATTATACAGCTTCTTTTAAATATTTGTGTTCATATACATATTTGTGTGTGTGTGTGTGTGTGTGTACGCGCGCGTGAATGTGTATTATATATATACATGTCCATGTTTATAATTCAATGCAATAAACAAAGTTGTAGAAAAGAACCATTTCGAAATTTCCTTTAGGATAAATGAACTCTGATATTAAGGAACACATTGCTCCTTTCATAACATTTTGACAAATATCATATACTATTTTTCGCCTTCCTGTTCCCTTTGCATAAATATAATACGTTTGTTCTTTCTTAGCAGGAGCTGGCAGGTCGTTGTGAGGGTTAAGAAGTCTAGCAATCTAGTTTCTTAATGGAACGTTTCGAATCTCCATATAGACGATTATTTGCATATTTAAATATTTCTTATGTTTCGACATACTGGCGCACTAGCGATCTAAAAAAAGACGTTAACCGCGAGCTAAGCCAAAACAATCTTTAGTTACAGTCTTTTATCATTAATTAAATTATATTCCATAATTGGACACCAGCTACGGCTTCCAATTCAGTAAAAGTCAACTCTTAACGAAATAGGTGTTTTATCCTTGCGATGTGTGATATCTTTACTATCAAAATTACTGAATTTTATTTTTGCAAACACTATAATTTTATTTCTACTTACATTTATGTTCATATTTATTTTCTTGACATAATCGTTCTTTTTACTTGCCGTGCCCTTCAAATCGAATGTCGACGCTTTAAGACTTATTATAAATCGCCCATTCTTACGTTACATTCATATTCATTCAAATGAATAAAATGACTTTCTCTCGAACACCTCTACTGATGTTTAACCAAACGGTGTATGTTCCATTTATATCCCATTATGTCCCTACAGAGATGGCTATAGTGTTTTTTTTTCCGTTATACATGAAGAGTGTCTTCCAAAGATAATTCCTTACCACCTTCAGATAATTTTCGGCACTAGCCGAAGATTAAGGAAATGGAATTTACTGTAGTCAGTAAACTTTTTAGCTTTTGACTAAGAAATTTTATGTGATGTTTCATTTATTTAAATATTGGCTTTCCACACTTGATTTGGCCCAAGTGGACATATAATGTGTTACATCATCTTTTATATGGACAGACCTTGCTGTCAATAGTAATCTTGTTTCTGCTTTTAATTATGGTTACGGTACTGTTTTTTAATTTCAATTCTGGCCACGTTCTTGATTATAATCTATATCCGATTTCAACTCTGGTTTCGTTCTCCATTTCGGTCCTAGTCTTGGCTTTTGACTCCCAGTCCCTGGTCCCCGGCCCGGTCTCCGTCCCGCTTCAATTCCGATATCACTCACGATTTAAATTTGTACGAAACTAGAACAGATTCTAGTATCATAATAAAGGTTATATTACTCTCAGATACTTTAATTTTTTTATGTGTGAATGAATTCTTACACATAACCCCACTACTCTATAATACAATAACTTTTTTCTTGTCTTTTGATTTAAATGAAATAAAACCTATAATATGCTCCGAGCTAAGATCTATTTACCCATGAAAATCACATTATAATCCGCCTAGAAATTTCAAAAAATGTTTACGAATAGTCAGATAGACAAAAAATTTGAAAATCATTACCTTTATTTATTCCTCCTATCTTCGTTTCTCGCGCATATCTTCACTGTACAGACATAGTTGGTTTTACTGTTTTGTTATATTAATAGATATTAAAATAAATGAAATATCACATAAAAGCAAATTTTCGTGCTATGATGAGAGCCATGTCATACTTACTTCAATCGCAAATCTATAACATAGGTCTCCCCTTCGCAACTGTAAGTATTGATAAGAGTTCAAATGTGATCGGTTTAACCTCTATCTAACATACCCAGACAGGGCGTTCTTCAACAGTTCTTACCAAATTTAATATCACAGCCGTTCGTTAATAAAAGCAGACAGAGGAATGGTACACAAAAAGATAAGGACAAGTCTTGATATTGAAATGTATGAAATACATGAAATCATAAGAATTTGAATATAAATTCAAAGTTGAAAAGCAACAATTAGTTGGTCGAAGAACTGAGAAAAAAATTCAACGAAAAAGAATCAACTGTCATCACTGTTGGTAACGGAATGTGGAGATGAAAACTACAGTTGTCTGGATAGGTCTTCTCCTTACAGAAGAGTACAACGAAAATAAGTAAGGTCCTGTTGGTAAGATAATACTCTACGTAACTTCTGAATTAAATAGAAAACAGTCATTACAGAATGGTATATGATGATTTCTATGCCTGCTATGTTGAAAGAAGTAAATATTAGAAGACCTAGAAATAAAATCACCCTTCGCCACGGTAACGCTTTTGCTAAAACAGGTCATCCTAAGATGGAGTTTTTGTACCAATCGAAAATTGAGCTAATTACTCATCCACCTCATAGTCTTACGCCTTGTAATTTTTGTTTGTTTCTGATAATCAAAGAAAAATTCTGGGGTACTAGATTTAGAAAGCTGCAATGTACACTTTCCACGAAGAAATTGAGGGCACCCTTTCCCAAGAATGCCAATTATTTTTAAACCAATGGATCTCTCGCATGCAAAAACGAATAGAATGCGCTGGCAAATACTTCGAAAAGCAATAAGTTCCCTTTTTTATTTGTACCTTTTATATTTCAGAAATTTTACAAAGTTTCTTTGTGCCTACCTTATGCCTTCCTCAAAGAATAAACATTTCCTTGACTTAACAACAATGTGAGTCCGTTTAGATTCCGTATTCAGAAAAATCTGCTAATTGAGTCCTAATTGCAATTAAAATACATTATTGTTTTTCTATAACAGACAGACATATACTCGATTCGACAAAATCAACCGAATTGGTGTATCGTTTCTTTAAGTTATTGTCATTGGCTTTAGAGACAAATAACAGCTCATAACTTTTCAGTCACAGTATTAATTGAATTATAATGGGTCTTCTTCATTATTACAATGAAGAAAGTTTATCTAATAAAGTGAATATTAAACAAAAGTTGTAATATTCTCGACAATTTAGTCGATAAGTAGCCTTCACTACAAATGAATGCAAAAAAAGTTTTGCTGGACGTAGTAATTACTTGTGATTACTTGATTAATACACAAAGTTTTCATAATATAGAATAGATTAAATATTGCAAAACTTTTTTACATCTCACATTTTTTTGCTCTCATTAGTCAATTCATTCACACATTTTTCTTTCATATAAAATTGCAATAAATGTAATTTACATAACGTTCAAATTGTTGATTACTCAATAATTTCTTGATGGAACTGTGTGCGAATCGACACGAAAATCTATGAAAAAATAACTATCTTGATGATATCTTGAACTTATTTTCATTGGACTTGACCTCTTAATTGTTATAGAAGAAAATAAATTATTTTCTGTATACACTTCTGAAGCAACTGGCCAACAGAAATTTCACACAGGGATAACCGACAGAGTGGATCGATATCGAGATAAGCGTCTTATTCACGTCAATACTAATAAAGCCACATAAAATTTAGTGTGAAACGATTCAAAACCATTCTATTGAATTACAAAAAGAGCGACTGAAGCGTAAGTCGATAGGATTCACTCTACGCAATCTATGTCTCGAAACACTTTATCCCGAATATTGACAAGTCAGAGCATAAAGGTTTTGAGGTTCCGAAATTTTCGCTAGAACTATCTAGAATGTTTTGCGATTAATTATAAAATATTCAGTCGATTATGAAAGAACTCTACTCAACTTTCATCATTTTTATACAAATTGCCTTATCATTTATTTTTACAGAGCAATAATAAAATAATGGATTTTACTGCAAATCTATCAGTACATTATTCATTTGAAAACTAATCTTTGTACTTAATTTTCGAACCCCAGAATTTTATGTAAATAAACCTTAAATAAGTAGTTTTTCGCTTAACTTTTATTTTTATTTTTCTTAAAATGAAGTGATGAAACCCGGTATATCTTTTACTTTTTGAAGAATGATATTTTATACAAATAAAAAAGGCTTTTTAATTACTGAAATTGCGGTCCTAGTTTCTCTTCGTCACTATAATTTGCTTCGGTATTCCATTGTCAATAGAAAAAATAATATTTTAACTGTTTAAACTTTACGTGCATATCAATCAAATTAAACATTTAAAACTGAAGGTTTAGGCATTCCTGTGGTGTGGAGCAGCGGTGGACAAATTGTCAAAGCTTTGCCTCAGAACCAGAAAGTACCGGGTTCGAATTTTAGCTACAAGCAATAGACCAATGAGTTTTTAACTTATGCTAGTTGGAATCGCTTATCCTATGGTTTGGAGATTACAATAAAACGTCACTCCTGGATGTTAGTAATGCACCCGTAATACCCATAACACCCATTGTGTTAGCAGCCTCTGACCCGCCCTAGGCCAGCGTGGAAGGTTAAGTTCCAAGTACCGCGGTCTCAAATAAAAATCGAAAAAAGTCTCATTATCCTCTGCGATAACTTTTAAAATAAGTATATACAACGTCAGGGAATAATTTAATACAATATTATTATTATTTAATCGGAGTTTACATTTCATAGTGATTCTAATATTCAACAATATTATCCATAGAGTCCGCCAGTACCGCACCATTTGCCTCTTAATATTTTTTTGCAAATAATTTATTCGTTAGCTTTGCTTCTCTCGCAGGAGCGTGTAAGTCTATCGCCACTTACGAACCCTTGACAGGCAGACTGACGTATATATAAGAAAAGTTCTTTCTTACCACGCGCAACGTTCCTGAGAATATGAGTATTAATCAGTGCCTAAAGAATGAAAAAGCGACTGTTCCGACATCTATAGGCAACTTAGTAAAACAAGGAAAAAAAATATTGATCGTTTGCCCGATTCAATAATCTACTCTGTGTCGGTACTCAAAGTCTTGGAATATCGACAATGTCCTAATTATTGAATAAAATTTCATCATTCCAATCGAATTTGGATAATTTTGATGAGACTGCGAATGAATTTTTTTTTGTGATTATACAAAAAATCAAACACAGTAAATCAATTTGTATTTTCCACTTTACAGGGTCATTGAAACTATTAAAAAGCTTTACAAAACTTTAATATCGCCATCGTTTAAAATACGTTATTAAAGTCGGATACGAGTACATTATTAATAAAAATTAAAACTATGTAATATTAAGTAGAATAAAATATAGAGATGACATTATAAATGTATCTGTTGTCATAAAGAGGTATAATAGAATAGGTGTATTTATTAATATGAATTAGTAAGAATGCTAATAGATTTATTGTACAGTTGTGAATTGTGTATTTATTGCACTAACGAAAGTATATTTGATTCATAAGCATTCATTTTGACTGTCGTATTCTGGAAATATAAACGTCTTATATATTTTTGTCGAGTTATATGGTAAACTAACTTCCGCCCGCTGCTCCGCCTTCGTGGATACAGAATGAATTCCTTTAGCTTGTATATCGACCGACCACGTTCTCGATCATGATCCCGATCGCTATTCCGTTCTTGATTCTGATTCCGGTCCTGCTTTTGATTCCGAACCTAGTTTTATCTAAGTAAATTCTAATCCTGATACCGATCTTTCGATACCGTTCCAGCTCTCAATTTAGATTTCAGTACTACTGTTTATTTCGATGTTAGTCACGCTCTTGATTTTAATTTTAGTCCTATAATCAGTTTTGACCTTGGTCCGTTTCGATATCTTCCCGATCTCTACTCTCTATTCTATTCCTTGCCTTGTTTACCACCTCTATTCAGCTATCAGTCACGATTCCCATTAGGACGAAATCAGAATAAATAATATTAAATTAAAAATAAGCTTTCTTATTCGGAGATAGATTGGTTTTTTTAAACACAAATATCTCTAAAAGTAATGTTATAATATTCTTAATGAATACAAAAAAAATAACTATCAATTCTTAAACTGTTCAAGATTTTTTAAAGTTGTAAAACTAGCCTCCCAGATTAATTATAAAGTTAGAAAAAAATCAAGAGACCATTTTTATTTAAAACTTTGAGCTGTTATTTAATATGTATTTCTAGCTTTTACTTTTGTTTCAAAATATTAATATATATATATATATATTTATCATTCCTTCCCGGGATATAATAAAAAGATTTTCATAATTCGTCTTTCGATACTTCAGAGTGACTTAGTTCAAAAATGACGAAGTTAACTTCAACAAACTAAGATCTATTTTTTGAACTATATTAAAAATGCAATAAAATGCAAAACAAAATTTTGGAAATATTGTCCAAAATGCATTTTTTTATGTATAAGAATCTACAAGAAATTAAATATATATGAATGTTTGAAATTTCACTTAATATTTGTTATAGTATTGCATACACACATAACAAAAAAATAATCTCATTTGAATTTAGTATTAGAAGTTAGCTAAGCTAATTTGAAATAACCTAACTTTTGTTTTCTATAAAGTCAAGTACAACCATTGTTACATAGACATTTATTGAACTGAAATAAACTCTTATAACCAGACAGACCAACTACAATACAAATGTAGTTACTGATATTTTTATTAGAATTCCCTATAATAATAAGGAAACAATCTCAATTTTTCTGCATTACAGTAGAATTTTATACGACAGAAAATAGCATCACGTACCTTCTCCGGAATAATGCAAATATTAATAGTGGCCAATCAGACGCGCCATACGGCGACACGCGAGCGCGCGGTGTCGAGTCTCATAAGCGCACACGTCACGAAACCCCGAGCTCGTAACTCAGCTGCCGGGCGCCGGCTCCGAACGACAGCATCAGGCGTCCTCGCAGACGAGGCGCGTGCATCGCCCGTCCCGGCCCGGCTGCACATGATCGCGACGCTGTGATATTTTATGGTCCGCTATCGTTTAATAAACAAAAGTTAAGTCGGTGATGTGGAGAACTGCTTTGCGTAAATGAAAATTTTCATTATTTACGGACCGACTTTTGCCCTTAGCTTCGTTGGCCAGTTTTTTTTTTTCGAAAACGATTAAAATATTTTTTGAACCAAATATAAGGTCGGGGAAAAAGTTTTTCGTATTTTACATGCAAATTGAACATAATTTTTCTTCATATTTTACTTTCATTCATTTATTATATATATGCCATTTTGTTCAACAGCTTGTTGCCAGTTTGTAGATCGATACACAATTCATATTACTGTAGAAATTTTGGGGTTTCTAATCATAAAACTGTGACAAGTAGTTCTGACAATCCTCTCTTGATATTGACACTACTTAAGGAATTCTGAAGAAACCGAAGCCGGTGAAAATGTAAGGGTGCAAGGTCAGGGCTATATGGTAGATGCATTAACACTTCTCAACCAACTCTCTCAATATTTGCTGAGAGGCTAAAAATGTGTGTGGTCTGGCGTTATCATGATGAAAAACCCCACCCTTTCTGTGGATAAATGCCGGCTGCTTTTTCTTTAGTTCTTGCTTTAGACTTATCAGCTGTTGGCAATTGAGATCCGAATTGATGGTTTTGCCCGGCGGTAAAAGCTCATAAATGAATAATGTCCTTATCAATCAACTTATTGCGAGTTAATCCGGATTTTGCTAAGGTCTGTGCTTGAGCTTGCTTGCCTTTAAACAATGATATTTTTGCACGTTCTTGTCGTAGGTAATACATATTTCATCAACAGTGATCAATCTTTTCAAAAACGTTTCGGTTTCCTTACATCTCAATAGAGAATCGCAAATGAGTACAGAAATCATTAGATTTCTTTCAATGAGTTCATGTGGGACCCCAAGTATCGAGCTTTTTTGTATATCCAACTTTCTTCAAATAACCATAGAAAACATAAAAAGAAAAATAAACATCAATTGAGATATTCAATTCTCATGAAAGTAGCACCAAAAAATGTCTGCTGAAAGTAAACAATGCCCGTAAATGTAGAAAATATTTTGATTCTGCAAGTTTCTCTTGTCATGTCATAATTGTTGTAGGGGTAGTTTCAACGGTGCTAATAATATTTCTCTTGACAACAGAATTTTGAAGTTTCTCTGTGTTATTTATTGGTACCGCAAGACTGACACAGTTTATTTGTTTCGCCATTGACACGTCTGTGTTTGTGTTTGTTCTGCTCTTTCATGCGATCATAAATTAATAAAAATAAAAATCCTTTTTTTACATTTTACAGGATCATGTATTTTATTTCTTGTGGCTATATTTATATGGTTAGTAAACTTATATTAATTATTAGTGTTATTAGATTTTTTTCTTACGGATGAACCCCTTATCAAGGCTCCTCCAAACGTTGGTAAGATCTCTGTCTTTTACTATTTACTCCCAGCTTAGGACGGCTATTCGTTTGATCTCGTCTTCCCATCTTGTCAGTGATATCCTTCTGCCTCTTTTGCATTGTGATTCTCTGTAGGGTCGGTTTTATAGATCACTTCTGGCCTGTAACCCTAGTTACGTGGTTTGCCCATTTCCACTTTAGTTTTTGCACATAGTTCAAGATATTAACTATATTCTTATTTTTATGTGCCGTTTTCCGTCTAACTTTTATACTTCGAGCATGTTATATTCAAGTACTCGCTGACTGGTGTTGATTTTACATTTTGTTTTAGCCGTATATTTCCACGTTTGGCATCCGTATGTTAAAATCTGTAAGAGGCTAGAATTCATAATTCTAATTTACAAACTTATTAGCATGTTAATTTTAAATTTTTATTTTGACTCCAGTATTTGTCCTGTTTTCTTTACTGTCCTTAATCTTTCGATATCATTGTTTTTTCTATGAAAATTAAGTGACGACTACCTAGTAGACATATTTTTTAGTGTTATCCAGAGGATTTTATTATCCGTTCTTAAACATGATTTGCAGCTAGAATAATAACAGCATAATTCTTCACATACCGAACTGTTATATTTCTTCTGCTTCGCACCTCTGGTACATTAATGTTTTCTCAATGTGTTTGTGATCATTGTTTTTCATGAGTTTTATTTATTGTAACGCTACTTAGTTAATATGTTAATCTTATAAATTTAATAATTTCTCCTTATATGCTTATTAAGTGTGTCTATCGATACTTTTCTTCTGACTGCTATTCATTCTTAGTCTGTTAATTTTTTTCTCTACATATTAATCATATTCTATATCTAGTTAATATGTTTAATACGTTTTGTTTAATATTTTAATCCTTTTGTTTCACCATTGATAATATGTTCTCTTCTTTCACGTTTCGGCTCCTGTTAAGCATTAATTTACATTCAAAATAATTTTTAATATAATGAAAATTATTTTGCACGTAATGAATATTATTACATTTTTTTTAAATATTTTACTTCCTATCTTTTATTTTTTTTTGAAACACTCGTATGTATTTTCAAAAATACATTAAACAATTCGTCTGGCCTGCGTCTACATACACTTTTCTATACTGGAATGTATTTTTATCACAAAAATAATAGAACATTTTATAAGACTCCAGAAGATTCTGGACTTGTGTTTTCGATATCTAAAGTGTTCTCAAAAGTTCTGAAATAGAAAGTCTTTGTGATGGTCCAGAACTGCTTTAAACGATCTTGAACATTTTAAAACGTTTTAGAAATTTTCGGAAACATTTAATTTAGGAGTTAAAACATTAAGAAAACAATATTGTACCTTCTAAAATACCTACAAGCATTATGGTCAGGTTCGATCACTTCGTGGCTAATTGCTGTCAATGTAGTATTAATTAACCTAATCAGTAATATTTTAAATATTTCATTATCACAAGAATATTAGATAAGTCTTGATATATTGCAGATGCAAGACGGCACTCGTGTCGTACCTATAGCAAATATTACTGATTGCATTATATAACAAAAATTACATGGCATGAGCGCTTCTCCCTTTAATTTCCTAAAATTTACTCAAGTACAAGATTACCTTTTTATTCACATTATGAATTAGATTTGCTATCATTATTTTTAGCTGAAACCGCACGAGATTAATTTTTTGAAAACGACTAGCGCAAGGAATATTGAAAACGGTGCAGTAGGCGTGTGCAAAGGAATGAAATATAATCTCCTATCTGTGGAATTGAAATATAATCGTATTAATTTTAAGAATTCTAATTTCTGCACAATAAAATTGGCGCTTATTATAAATGATCTTATATATTAAAGAATAAATAAAGATATTAATTTTGAATATAGATGGAGCGATTTCTCCACAAAATATAACTAAAACCCTCCTCGTAAATGTTAAATTTTAAGAACATTATCAAAATTTACACGTTAGGTGTATATAGATTCATACGCACACAAATACTTCAAAGCTTATAAATTTAAAGTGCCCTTCTATTTATATTTTGTTTTATTACCTATAGAGAACCCTTCCACTAAAGTTTGTTTTATTAGATCATGTTACGAATTTAATAAAATCGTTGGGCTATTGAGAAAATTGTTTTTGTTCATATTTTGTTCACGTGTAAAAGTTTGTTTTTTAAAATCTTCGTTTACTATTTATATGCATGTAATTTATTATTATTCACGAATTTAAATAAAAGCGTAAATATATATTTCTTACGCATTTTCAACTGTTCCTTTGCTTTTTCTCAAGGTATGTTTAACATTATTAGACCGTCGATTGTGTATATAAAATCGATCTTATCGATTTTTAAAATACAAACTATTAACCAGTTTTCATTTGCCTTATGTAACAGTTTTACAATATATATATAGTTATATTGGAATATAATAAATAAGCGCTTTCTTATTTTTATATTTTCATAATTTATAGTGAAAAACCTTATACTTTTTCCGAATAATTCGAATGCCATACGCTGACAGTTAATTTTGTTGGTTAATTTTCAAAATGTACACGGCATATTTATCCTAACGAAATTGTGTGCTTTTCGAAGTTATTTTTCCTTTCCAATTCAATACGCGCGAGGTCAATATAATCAACATTCCTAATTATTAGCCGGCAAACACTATGCTTTGTTGGTCTATTGCTGATAAAGTCAACTGGATTGTGGACGAGTCTGATTTTACTTCGTTCCCTCACCAACTGCGGCGCTGCGCTCGTTCGGGCCGCACTATTCAATCGATGTCGGCTACTTAGCGCTACATAATACGGTAGAGGCCGAACAAATTGATCGAATGGCATACTGAAGATCAACTTTACCCATCGAGGCCCAGAGCACGTATTTGGAACTATCCTAACGCGTCGAAAAAGTTTGCTCATGGATAGAAAATACTTGTCCATGTCGTATCTATCCGTCGACTCAGCCGTTCGTATAATATGAACAAGTCTTTTTCTCGCATTGTTTTAGAATAATAATATAATTTTATACAAATAATTTCGGACGTTATTGTATTTGAAAATTGTATCCCATTACTGATTAAAATGTACTCATGTAGAAAACATTTCAGTTTTAAGAAAGGTATTCTTCACGAATGTTTTTTTTCAACGACCAAAATATTCATTATGTCGTGTCAAATTTTTATGTCCAACACTGTCGGGGCATACCCATCATCAACCTGTTTATTTCATAATTAATTGTTAGAACCTTCAACCCCTTTCACGGATTCTGGGAGGTTGAAGGCTGCTATCGAACTTTTTCAACAATGCAATGAGAACCGATACCGACAGCTTAGTGTATTCTGCAGTGTATAACCGTATGGTCTTAAGTTGCAGTTATGTTACTTGAAACTCACTAATCGATTCGATTGTGGTCAATGCTCGTACTTGGTACCATCTAATTATAAAGAACGCTCCTAAATACATACAGTACAACGCACGAAACTTTGCCACTCTGAATTGGCTGCGAATGATATACTGCGCAAGTATTACGCTCCCCGACCCTTCTTCTTTTCCGCCACGTTCTTATTTTACGCCATTGCGACGCTTTCGTGACAAACATCAGTGCGGCAAAGTTTCGTGCGTTGTACTGTGCTCGGTCATCGTTGCTAATTATACATGGTTTGCGTTTATTTTTATTTATTTTTTCTTTCTGCGCATGTCGTATTTTCTTTTTTAGGAATCGATAGATAAACTACAAAACGCTACTGCGCTATAAGCACAGAATTTTAGGCTAACATTTTACAAAGAAACACTCAATTATTCACGGGAAAGAGAGAAACGTCAGTGGCATACGGGAGCTCGCGGCGCGGGTGTAATGAGCCGGATGCAGCGGCCGCGCGCGCGCCGCCCGTCGGCGGTTTCACAAACTTCCCCGCTCGGCGCAGTTGTCGCTCGAAATTTACGGGTTAATTTTCAATGGTTCGCCGGCGCTTTCCGCGTAGTCTGCGAATTTTTAAGTCCCCCCGCTGCCCCCCGCCTCCCCACCCTGGCCCGCCGCTCGTCGCGTCCCGCGTGTACTGCGATATGGCTACGTGACGACAATATTAACAACGCCTTTGTTCCGTTTGATATACAGTCGGGACAACACAACGCTTTGCTATGTGATACCAATCTGAAGCGACTTATGTGTTGTGCACAAGCGAAAATAAGATTCGGGTATTTTAATAGGATGATCGGTAATATATTTAAGAAGATAATAAACAATAATTATGTACCTTCTCAATGGTGCACTGATTACTGAAAAATCCACTGAAGAGCTGCCGTTCCACGAATTTGTTGAGACAAATGTTGCATTGAAATAAGGAGTAGCAGGAGAGCACCCTTTTTAAATATATGAAGCTTTATTAGGTCACAAAAAAAAAAACCACTTGACCTCCACTAATGGTTTTACTCGTTACAAATAGAATATTGTAATTGTTTTTCGGCGTCGTTGAATAACATTCTCATATTCCTAAAATCAATTGGAAGTGCTTAAACAAACTGAAAGGATTCTTCTATATTGCAATAGGTTTTTTATTTTTAACAAGTTTTTGAGGTTATACTTCTTTTGGCGCACTTAAAAATCCGATCGCAGTGTATTTCGAGTATGTAAAGCGCGGGTGTTCCTCGCAATTCGAATAAGTGCGAGTTTCAAGACAGCACACTCATAAAATGGTATAACATTTATTTTATAACTAATTTTTAAAAAAATAAGATGACTCGATCGCTCGTTAACCTTCAACCTATGCATGAAGTAGTGGGTACAATCATATTAATTTTATAACTAACGTGGCGTAATCTAAAAACTAAATTGAAATTACTAAAAAAAAAATGTTATTTATTTACGCCAAATAGCTTCTTACTTGTTTGTTGTATGAACATTTCAATGGATATCAAATTAGTGCACGTGAAACGCAGCCGCAAGTTTTGCTTAAATTTAAATAAAAACTAGTCCTATTAAAACGAGGTTTTATTACATAGAAATATTCAGATCATTCACGTTACAGTTCTACAGCCTTATTGAGTTGTTATCGATACATCAATTGGCAAATAGTTAAAAAACTCTGTAGTACTGACGATTTGAAGGCTTGAATCACGCCCTCGCGTGGTCGGCTAGTGTGCTAACCACGATATAGGCTTTAATGTTGTCCTAACAACGACGGTTTTCAAATTCTGTAAATTTATTCGTCACTTATTAATTAATTAACACATTCCTCTGACCAAATTAAAATACCGCCAAATTATTTAAATAAACAAATAATTAAAATAGCTGCTGCGATTTGACATATTTAATTTTTAATAACGGTTTTGAATTATAATCAGTAGAGAATGAACGCTACAAGGTCCGCTTCACACCGTGCTAAGCTAACATTAACGCGTTGGTCGTTCTCAGCGAGCAATTATCACGGACCCGAAAGCGAAGTTTCGTGACACTCGCTCGTGGAGGATGCGTGAAGAACTCACGAGCTTAATTACTGTCTTTATTTATATACGATTATTGTACTACTTGCAGCTGGAAATATGTAAAAAGAATACTCACTTGTCATGTTTGTATTTGTTGATTGTTAAATTAAAATTGATTTATAATAGAATAACCCGATAATAAACTTTTTTATCTATCTATGTAATAAAGAGAATAATAAATATTTTATGTCTAGCATTTCTATATGATATTATGGGTTTTTATAGTTGAAATTGGTATCATAGGAAAGGTCTTGACTTGAATTTGTGGCGTTTCATATATTTTTCGCTGATAATTTATGTATAAAGTTTGCGAAAAGGTTCTATTTACCGACTGAAGGAATTTGTTTATCTTATTTTGTGTACATGAATATCGTTAAGAGTCAAATGTTGATTAGTATTATTAAATCAAATAAAATATAACCAATAAATCATTAAATAATAATAATAAACAATAAATTACATAAATGGAACTAAAGTATTTATTTAATTTTCTTTTTCATACAGTCACATTTCTATTTGCAAGTGTTGTATTATTATTGCATTTATTTTGATTTATTTGCAATATATTGAATCCGCATTTATTGAAAATCTTATCACAACTCACCACATCTTCATTTAGGTAAGTACAATATTAAACTGTAATATATGGTATATGTACAACATATAAATAAATAACACAAGGAGAATTTTCCAGATATAAACTAATTTAGAATAGTGACGGCAAAGTCAACGACTCAGTGAAGTTTCAATTGTTCGCTGCGCTGCGGCCGAGTCATTCCGCACCGGGGCCCATTGTGTGGCTACAGTTTACAGTCACCCCGGGGAGCCTTAAGGTTTTCGGGTAGTGATAATAAGCTCTCGCAAATTACCGACTCGCGTTCGGGTATCCTCGTAAATCTCCGTCGTGGACTGTCTCCGTTTGTTCTTGATATGTGACGGGTCGCAATCCTAAGACGTACCCCCTTAACGCGTTCGCCGTATGGACCGCAGGCTTACCGTCAGTCTGTTCATATCTTTGAATGAGTCGACTACGAAAGGATCGTCTCATCGTGTCCATCGATGATTGATGACTTTGACTTATCGGAATTTCGATTTGAACTTTCTTCATTCATGATCATCGAAATAGAAAAGCATATAATTATGACGTCGAAAAAATTTACGTTCATTCGTGGCACATAACCCACTCAAATGTAAATGAGGATAAACGATATATTTTTAAACTAAATAAATCTCTTATGAAGAACCCTATCTTTTTTAGATTCAATTTATAAAACAACAATGTTATTTTTTAATCGAAGAGAAAGAAAGAGAAAGAATGAACACTCGTTGACGACAGAAAGACAAAGAATAAGGACACGTTGTGAACATCTCTACGGCGGCAAAGCCAATATCGTACGCCACGCCTACTACGGAGCCAATTTCATGTGGTCATTTTGTTTAAGAAGGAATACCTCGATGTTCTTGATGGTGTTGTATATTAAAAATGAAAAAAAAAACAGAACTACTTCGATGCTATCTTTGTTAGAGCCCTCTTTCTTCAATCTGAAATATTTTCGTTATTTGTATATACGTTAAATAAATTGTGATACATAAACGAATAAAAGTGAGGCATAAAATAAGAACATAAATTAAAAATCTTAAAATAAATTTAAAAAATATTTTTTATTACATCATTCCAAACTCGTTGCAAACGTCATCGTTGGGCGATATTCTAAATTATTAATTCAATCCTCTTTTAATAGTATCACAAATACATTTTATGATAAAACTTGAATTAAAGAATGATTAAAATTTGACCAATGGGTATCCAGTAACGATGTCAAAGAATTTGTTTAACAAATCCTAATCTGTGTAATAAGAATACTTGAGCCTGATCAACTTCCATTGGAGGTCATGATCTCATAAAGTTGCTCGAAGTTAATCCCGCAGTAAATCATGATTTCAGTGTTAAAAAAAATTGGTTGCCTGTAAAGTCGGTATACGGGCGAAAGTTTTACGTGACAACGACTTTGAGTGGTAAAATCATTTTAATGTGAATATTCATTCGTATAGTAGGAAGAAGGATGAAATAATAGTAACAATTTAAAACATTTATTTATACAAAGAATTATATTTAAAACATTAATTTATACAAAGAATCTCGCACTGAATTTCATATTAACAAAATTTTATTTTTACCTTTACACATACATACGTATTTATATACAAATATACATACAATAACTTGCAATACATTTGCGTCTGTCTCTCTCTCGCTCTTAGGCGGGCTAACTGTGCTCGAGTGGAAGGGACGCGTGCCTTTCACTTTTTATGTCTGTCTCTCTCGCTCTTAGGCGGGCTAACCATGCCCGAGTGGAAGGGACGCGTGCCTCTCACTCGCTCTCATTGTGAGCGCATAACGTGAGCGGAGCGTAACGCAGTTTCTTGAAGTGTCACCCGGCAAACCAATTTATAAGACGTTGTCACGTCAAAATGTTTTTACGAACCCTTGAGTAAGGTACCCATTTTCAATGAAAGTAAGACAGGGGCCTAGCGTTTTGTGTTATTAAGATAGAGAAATTACAATGGTATTAAAAGATGTTATTAACATCAAGAAACTTTTTAATAAATGTTAATAACTCTTTTGTCTATGCCAAATTCCTTATATCAGAGCCTATATTAAAGAGCTTCACTGCCAAAATGTCTATCTTACAGAAATAAATTTTTGTAAGAAAAATACAAGAGAAAATTTCAGACAATCTCATATATTGATACCAAATCTAATCGATCAGTGAACGGCACGTTTTTCCTTCTCAAACAACGTCATTCGGTAAATGTTTTACTTATTGGCAAAGCACTGCTCCATTTATTAAAGGCAGAGAAAAAAGCGTCTATACGTATATCCAGATCCTAGATCTACATCAAAAAAGAATGGCGTCGGGGGACGCCCCACAGTTGCGAAACTTCTACGCAGTTTTCGGTGAACGAATGAATTGTATTATTATGTAGTTTTTTATAGAAGAATATATTTTATTTTATTTAAGAAGTTATATAAAAAAATGCATGAATATTTTGATTATGTGTTTAAATTATTTACAGAGTATTTACAAAGCATTCACTAATCACTACGTGATGATCGTACGTTCATCATACGTACAGCGCACTGACTAAGCTAGCGTGGAAAAAACGTGCATGGATACGGCTATGTGAGTTCACGACAGCAATGCAGCCACGCAGGGAGGAATCAAGGGTGACGGTGTTTTCGCGATTTACTCCCCGGCGAGAGCGTAACGATATTGAAGACTCTTCGCTTCAATAGCAAATCGAATTAAATCAAAATTTAAATCCGACCAGTTTATAGTATTGTTATAAAATACCTCTATCCGGGTTCGAGTTTTGAAGGTGAAAACTAAACACGATGAAAAAGATATATATATTCAGTAACACTGAAACACAAAAACTCACTACGGAACCACTTTAGCACTTTTAATTGATCGCAATTAACATGTAAATAGACTGATCTCCAACGGACAAGTGACTTGTCTGCGCTCGAGTTCCGTTATATATACTCCTTGACGAATAGTTTCTATATTTCTCGAATATAAACAAAAATATAAATAATTCATAAAAACAAGATTTATTGGTTTCTGAAACTTTCTGATATATGAAAATGTTTTTAAGATGTAAACAATGTGTACAGTACAATGCACGAAACTCTGCCACTCTGAGTTGCCTGCGAATAATGCAATACGCAGGTTCAATCCTTCCCGACCCTGCCTTCTTCTCTCTCGCGTTCTTATTTTAGTCCATTGTGACGCTTTCATAACTAACTTCATAGAGGCAGCGTTTCATGCGTTGTTCTTACTGTAAGCGTTGTTTGTGCCAATTACTTAATAAGTGCATCGTAATGCTAATTATATGAAATACACGCTCGCTTGAGGGGATTGTGTTCCACCGCACGCTGCACCCTGGTGATACTCTACAGCGGTAGTGCACTAGAGTGCACTACCGCTGTAGAGTATGACGAGCACTAACATTTTCTTTGCTGACCCAAACCGTCGACTGCATTGCACTCACCTTAGCTGCCGTTTAACGCTTTGAAAATCGTAATCTTACTTGTGGAACACCAAAAGGAGAGGAACTGCACCATCTGAGGGTGTGTATCATTATTTATCGTTTTCGTGTACCAAACGGCGTTACATTTATTCGCATCAATCAAGTAGAAGAAGAACATGAACATCGCTTCTGGAAGAAGGAAAGCGATTCTTTGCTTGCAGGCGTTCTATTCTTCAATATTTTTAGAGGAGTTATTCTATAATTTAATTATTTAGTCTATGTTAGCAGATCGCAGCAGCATATGTGTTCAAATGTATGTGTTATGATATATTTTCTCAGGAATTATCGCCGCACGGGTAGTTTTAAATCGTAGATGTGATACGTGGGTCTCATTTTTACAATGCTAACGCTGGTTAAATCTTCTGAGAAAGCTCAAAATAAAATACTACCAAATTGTATAACTCAAAAGAGGTGTACAAGAAAGTCAGCGATGATGCATGTTTATCTCTTATACCCGTGAGCTTTCCAACAGCAATCATTTTTATCTTTTGCACGGGTGTATAATGGATTACATTTGCGAAGCTATTTTGACTGCTATAATATTAATCCAATAAGCTCTAATATTATATAGGATTAAGTAGTTTTTATAATAATAATAAACTTGCAAATGTTCAAATTTAAAATATAATTGGAAAACACCGCTTTACTTATTTGCAGCTGTCGATACTCACATGACAAATTATACTTGTAAAATTAAAAATCCATAATATATATAAAATAATTTTAATTCAATAATGATATTTCGTAGTTTCACATATTTTTATTTGTCGTGAATAGATCATCAATACATAGATGACTGAGCTTTTTTCGCAATAAATCCATTAAAATGGCATTGTGTGGATTCAATTTTCGTTTATTTTCCAAGTATTCGAACGTCGTATCAAACTTCACAAAGTGACATTAGCATAGTTCGGCTGCCTACCTATTTAATGTTATTTTAGTAACAGCCGCGTACAATGGGTCTTCCGAAAGTTAAACGTCGAGAGCGTTAATTATTAAAATGCATTAGGGCCGTTGCGCGAGGGGGGGGGCGCGGCGCGGGCGATCGGCGCTGATGTGATCCGGGCCCTTTGTGGCGCGGCGTCGATCACGCCCTTTGTCCGCGTGGCACTGCCGCCCCGTGACTGGCGCTTTCGAACACGGCCCATTGCCAAAATCCACCAGACGGGCGGGCCGGGGATCGTCATTTTGGTTTGTCATCAATCTATGTTAAGGCGGCTGACATGTAAGTGTTAATTAAGCAGGCCCCCCACTCGAACGTAATTAAGAGTGTTACGACGTTGTTTTAGACAAGGATCGAGACGAAAGTTCGCCTTTTGATTGAAAAGTTGGGAGCGCGCTCAATCGGCGATATGCCAATATGAAATCTCATAATCTGTGTACCGACCGAAACCACATGTACTTTTTAGTTTTGTAACATAATTAATATTTCTTAAAGGTTTTCAAGATCTTCATATTAAAAAAAAAACAGTTTATGTACACATGTCGGATATTAATTTTCTTTGGCGTAACTCGATACTGAAAATAATATATGCTGATATTAACGTCGGAAATTCAAAAAGAATGTGTAGCTGTAACATGCTACATCTTACGTCAAAATCTTGTGTTTGAATATAACTAAATATAGAACATGTCTCCGTATTTTCCGTCTACGAGTGTTCAGAAAATTTTCTTCTTTTTCATTATAAAATTATTTGCAATCTATTAACTAATTTAACAACAAGTAATTCTCTGTACCTTACTTCGATGTAGCAGCTGAGCGATCCAACGAGATAAATGAGTTGCTATTCCAAATCTTTGAACGCGCCACATCAGTTTTACAGTTTTGTTTCTTCTTATGGTAGGTACTATTTTGTTTTTTATCGATTTAAAAATTACTGTTGCAAAAAAAGAGAAACAAAAAAAAACCATTTCGTCACAACGCAAGCATGAGACTACAGCTTTAAAAATAGGAATTTACGAGATATTGTAACGGCATACATTTAGCCGACAAATACAGGAACACAAATTGCCGAATGCCAAAGATCACAAATTGAAATATAATTACACTTGCACATTACACATGACCCGCGTAGCTCTGAAAATAAGCCACCCTAAACTTACAGTAAACCTATTTTAACAATACAGGTAACGACATACTATTTGATTGATTAAACCGAAAGTGTCACAAACATTTAAATAAATCACGATTATTGTTTTTTTTTGTTAATGTCGCAACGGTTTACATCGTTTTAGTTTTATTAAAGCTTATGGAAACGATATGATTAAATGTTACAGGTTACTCGAGTTATATTCTCTCGTCGAGCTTTTGTAGCCTTAAATGTTTTCAGCACATATGAGATATGTAATTCAGGTACAAGAAAGTACTAACTAAATATACAAATCGTGTACCCGTTATTGTACGTATTTCTAAAAGAATATAGTTTACTACGCTACAGATTTTATTTAATTATCTTAAATTTGTAAAGTTTCTTCAATTCCAAATTTTTCGGTTTCTTGCATAAGTTGTATCGGGTGAGGAAGTTATATAATACAACACAGAAATAATGTCAAAAGGGCATCATAACAAGAAATGATACCCTTTTTATATGGAAAATAGTACATTTAAAACTTTGATGCTCGATATAAAGATGATGTGGAAAATTTGAAACGAATAGATACAATATTTGAAAATAAAATGACATTATTTACTTAATTTGTGAAAATTGTCGATGATTCCCTTTTAATATAGAGCTTTAACATCACTTAATTTAAGATTTTTGTTTATCTCACACATTTCCTTTTTCCACCAGACATGGGGCTTTTTGAATATTCTGCTATGTTATGAATGATTCTGTAAGATATAGCTTTCTGGACTATCTTTGTCTACGGCTTAAACGCGTAATCGTACAATCAATATTTATATCTTCAATGTCGGTCTATCTATTCTATTAATGTGAATCTGAACTTGATTCCGATATCGATTCTACTTTTAACTCCGATCCCAATACAAGTTTCGGATCCGAAAGTGAAACAAAAATCGGCCCTAAATTCGGATCAAAAATCTGAATCGAATGAGAAACCAAATTTAAAACGAAAATTGAGACCGCGATAGGGATTATGGTTGAAAACGATAACTGAAGCGAGATAAGTATAGTTTGATATTAAAGATGAAAGAATAAGTTTATTGTCTCCATGCGTGCGAATTTGTAAGCAAAATCTAATGTTTTATGTAATTTTATGAAACATTTTCAAATTCAGGCATTTTCATAAAACGTTAAATAGGTATAGATGCCAAAGCGAAGACATTATATGGGACCCCGGGGGGCGAGCGTCAAAAGGCATATTTTCCCTTTTAAGTTTGCAGTCCGAAAAGGACGTGTACAACGAAGGAGGAAAATAGTGTGCTAAGCGGCACGCATAAATAGACACCCGTCACGCGTGGATCCTTTTCTATCGCGTTGATGAGCACACTCCGCCTTCTACGTTCATTTATATCGATATCTCTGATAATTAACATTGTATTTGAGGACGCATTCAAAAATTGTAAGATATACTTTTATAAATAGTATGTTTCTTATTACTACAATGGTATTAAACAAAAGAAAAAAGAAAATTGAAATAACATGTGTATTTATTACGTATTGAACTAGACATGGAGAAGAAAAACATGATTTTAAATCAATAAAAAAAAACAAAATAGTAAATACAGTTGACCACAATAGTTTAAGCGATTTTGATTATCAATACAATATTACTCCGTTCTTCATTTCATCCAGTTGGGGCTATTTTTCCAAAATATCATGGATGTCATTATTTCTATTTGTAATACGTAACTAAAATATAATTTTTGGCGCCAGTAGGTTCAGAGTTCGGTATTCTATAAAAAAAGTTGAATGCTTATTTTACATCCTTCAGTATCACTTAATTAAAAAAAGATATATTCTTTCTTTTCATTAATAATGATTAGCTAAAATAAAAAAATAATAATATCAAATACTTCAGCGGTTTTGATTTTCGATACAATATTTCACGTTCCATTTTACCCCCTTCAAGGTTGATTAAAAAAACAAACGTGTATGTTTTCTTTCATCCTCAAAGTAATGAAATTTATAAGTTTGATATCTGTAGCTTTAACGCTTTGTTTCCCATAGAATAGTATTTCACCCTGTTAAAGGTTGAACCTTTGTGAAAAATTTTAATTCTCTAGATCTAATAGTTAAAGTTGATATCAGTCATTAGTCTATTCATTTTTTTATAAATTTCTGTATAAATAGATAGATAAAGTTACTTGTTTCATATTTATTAAACTTAATTGATTTATCATCTTTGAAAATCACGTCACTGTAAGAACAAAAAAGACATAAACGTCAATAAGTCTTGTATTCTCCTTTGATTCTACAAAATATTTCTATATTTTTTTGCTATAAGCTTAATAATTTAATTATTGCATCATAGAAAAATAATTCAATTTAATAATAAATAAATTGCGCTAACACGAGTAAAACATGCTTTCAAATTAAAAAATTCTTCCCTACTTTTGGAATCGGTGAAAAAATAATTTAATATATATATATACTCTTCTGTCCCACAACTTCATATACGTAGAATTTATTTTTTAAATTAAAATATGATAAGGTTACCTTTAAATTATCTTTGACAACTACATGAAAATTCATCTGGTAACTTTGAAGATTAGCGTGTCCAGACATACAAAATTTTTAAAAATGATCTTAATGTATTCTGTTACACTCTCTATATAATCCGTAAACGATTTTTTTTTTAAATACTTTCATATTGATATAATATTATTCGAGAAGCAATGAAGCAAAATAACATCTATAAAGATAAACCCTAGAAATAACCATAAATTCTAGACAGACGAATCGATAGGCGCGTCTCGAACCTCGAAAGGCGGATAATCGTCACTACATATCTCATCTTTGAATTTCCGGACATGTGGCCGCGCGCGCGGAGGAGGCGCGACAGGGACAGATATAAAGAAAGTTAGATTACTAAGCGTTGTTCTGCTCGCGAAGTTCGCAAGATAAATATCTGCGGATTAAATTTATGTTTGTAGGAAACAACGTCGCGCCCTAGCGCCCCGGCGGCCGATGGCGGCGTGCTGATAAATATTACGTTCGAATTGATTTTTGCTGCAAGAAAATAATGTTGTTTAACGGTATCCCGCAACGAAGACTTTTTTTGCGTAGTCGGATAAACACAACGACACCGGAATACGGTAATGCATGACATTATCGTTGTTACAGTATAACGGAGAACTTATCGGCGGGGCGTCGCGATTTCGTATCTTTCGCTACTTTCTCAAAAAATAATTTGTTTCCTTCCCGAGCGAAACAAATTATTATGCCGCCCTTAGGAGTGAACGTGAAAATTCCCGCTTCGAAATAACTAAGCATCGCATATATTTAATATCGACATCGCGTAAGGTCGTTTCACTGAAATATACCTTTGCATCCTGCAAAGAAAAAAAAAACCACCGCACGCTCCATCGCTCGCGGACGCCGGTGCCCGGGACGCGGATCGTCCGCCGATGTTCAACGTCCACGGCTAACAGCGGCCGTCGCAGGAGCTGTCCCGGCCATCGCTCACTTTGAAAAATGCTCCAGTCGGACCCCGTCGCCGGCGCCTCGGACGATGGAGCGCCTTATTAGACGTCTAGGTTCTGATGAGTCGGGCGATTAGTCAAAGTTTATTTGTTTCACCAACTGTTGTACCTCGTCAACAAAAGACACTGACTGTAGCGCAGACTCGAAACCTTATTGTCTCCGCTATACGGTTCTTCGGCTCGTGTGTCCAAGTTTTTAAGAGGATTTTGTAGTCATGCGTCTACTATATAAATATCAAAGTGCTATTTGTGCAAATGCACGAAGGATCAAATAACGCGGCGCATTACCAAAAACAAGTGCAACAGACAAAATACATGCATCATGTTACATGGATGGCTGAACATATTCTTAGGTAGTGAAAATACAATCCTATTTAACTTTTTTTCTATTTAACATATAAAACTTTCGTATCGAAATAAATCAATAATTAGATTGTTTTAATTCACTTAGGTGTAAAAAGCACTTGTTACATTGTAGCGCATTTTATTATTAGTATTTATGATACACGTAATCTTAAAACGCTCTTAATTGTTCTAAATACGAGAAATATGAAATATCATTTTAAGGAAATCAATGATGATAGAAAATTAAAAAAAAAAAATGTAATGAACACATAAGCAAAGTTCGTTAAGTACGATGTAGCACAATTACAAACTTTTCCAGAATATTTGTCGCTTTTCACTTTTTTTATCAATTTATCACAGATTTCTTAATACTAGAACTGCGGACCCTGCTTCAGGTATACATTTTTAGATTAGGTACCGTAAAAGCCTCTTAAGTGTACGCATTCAAACAGAAAACACCACATTTGTGTAGCTCAATTGTTTCTATACATTTGAACAAGTTGAACAAGAACTAATTCATTACAAATGGGGTAATTTAAATTACGTTACGACACAAAACTGAAGCTAACGATTGAACTGAAAAACAACCGAAATTCGGAACATTTAATTGGCTTTCGAGGAAAAAGTGGGGATGGTGTGGGGGGTTAAAATTGTGAACGTTGTTTAAGCTCGGGTATTCTTTCGAAGCGTATTTTTCTGGCAAAAATCATGTGAGGTTCGAATCGTTGTTGTACTTTCGCATTATTAAAACCGGCACGCGTCGCACACTCACCCGCTGCGGGCTGCAGCCTGCGGACGTGCACGCTGTTACTCTCCCGCGATTCAATATACGCGCGAGCGTGGAAGGCGATACGGCCGACGGGGGTGCACGTCCGGCCGGCTGCGCGTGTCGCCGATATGAGCCAGGGAACACGTGTGTGTCTCCGTCCGCTTGCTATATTCTTGAATAGAGATCTAGTTTGAGTTGTTGTTCCGGTAGTTATTATAATTCTTGATGTAAGTACTGGTAGATAACGAAACTGCGATTTGTCCCCATTAGGCCTACTGCAAGGCTTAGCATCAACACAGCCAAATAAAAGTCTAGATATTGTTGTGGTTTCGCCGTATCCCGCCTTTTCCGTTGGGTGCAAATTAATCAGCTATAATCGTTTTAGTTCTCGATCGCGCTCTCTATTTCATTCGTGATCTTTCCTGGACTCTATTTTGATGCTGATCCCGATGCAGATCTGATATTGGCGTTATTTTTCTGGTATTAATATTACAATTTTGCATAAAAATATTTTAGCAGATAGTCTATGTGAAAAATTTAATGATAATCCGTTCAGCTGTATCGCAAATCACCTGGGACAAACAAACAGATAGACCCTCAAAACTTATTTTATATACGTTAAATCATATTGAGTTGGCAACGTGTACGAGTGGCGAATCTATATACCAAAAGGAACGAACGTCTATCGTCCGAAGACTAGAGTTGGATCTTGTTCCGAAGTGGGTAATTTTTCTCTTTATTCAATTATCTCAAAAGATTATTCATTCACAATACGTGTGCGTTTGTTGCGACCGTCTACAGTATAGAATAGCGCTTGATTTATATACCGGTTTGCAAAGTATTGTCTCGTAGGTATGAGTTTTGTGTTGGATCGGACTGAAGGACTCATAAATCTTTGTATAATATTTTTCTCAGCTCAAGGCCGAATTATTGTTAGTCGTACGGGTAGTGCAAATGTTTTATAAATTTTATTTGCGGGCAACTCATTAGTAGTACAATCTCCAACTCGTGTATTTATTACAATAAAATACTACTTTTCATTTCAAATTCAATATATATATATATATTTTTTCTTTGGTTCGAGGAAGTGGAAATCTTCACGGACGAAAGATACCCGGCCAAGCGACCTAGAGACCGGGTTATGTGGGATTTTTACCCACTAAAACCACTCTCTTGGGGTGACTCTAATGTAATGCGTATATGTCCGACGCGGAGTAAATATGCGTTGACGGGCGGATGAAGCGAACAGCAAACAGAGTTTGGAGACTTCATGTCGCGTGGGAACAGATTCATTGATTATTAACTAGGTTTACCGACTCAGTATGGGATGTAAGGGAGTTAGCTTTAAACGAGTTAAAATTTATTATTTTAAATCGCCTCTACTAGTGAGGCGTGTTCGATGAGACAAATCAATTTTTCCGTCGTATTCGCGGCGGTGCGGATTTTTTTCTCGAGAATCGCGAGCTCGTTGGTGTCAATAATGGATATTATTGACATTAAATGATTCAGATCGTCCGCGGCGGACGTCTAATTTTGTTTCCCCGCGGGCGGGATGCTTCGTGGTCCAGCCGCTGCGCGGGCGTAGATGAGCATAGACGGGACCGCGCGCGCGGGTGCTCGGCGCGGCGCGGCCTTCTCGGAGAATGGGGGGGGCTCTTTTTGGAGCACGCATGCATCCTAGGTAATTGGCCGTGTGGCCTTTTTGTTTATATAGGACGCAGGCGGGTGGACCGTCTGTGTCCTCATTGCGCGTGCATTACGCTGTGCCGTGGTTGCCCTGGCATTTGACGCAGCGTGCAGGATTAAAACAGTGACGGGACGAGTGCCCGTAGGACTGGCAGTTGTGGCACAACCCGGGTAAGGCGCGTTTGCGGGGCTGCTCCTCTTTTACGTCGGAGAGGGAGCATACGCTCCTGATTTTGAAGAAGGCGGCTTTCATCGCCTTGTCGTTGGCTTCGGCTGTGCCGGAGACCAAAACCAAGTCGAGGGGCTGGCGGAAGCGGTTCGGTACGCGGCGTACTGATTGCACCGGGAGATTCTGAGATCCTTCCTTGACCTCGTCTACGGGTATTTCCCTAGGGACTCCCCTAAGGACAACTCTTATTTCTCTCTCCTCTTTAAGGGAGTATGTATGGAATGCGAATTTTTGTGTTACTAAGAGATTTCGCCGATTTCTAAAATCTGCGACGGTTTTCGTTTGCAGCTTTGATCCCTGAACGGAATTACGCGCTTGCGAAATCTGAATGTTTTTGTCCGCACATCTTTTGCGCAGTTCGGTCCACCGATCTTTGTTCTGTACGAACACGGTTGGTTGCTTTGGGCCGCGCGGGCCGGGGGCGGGGGAACAAATTTAATAATGTGTTCCTGTTAAGGCCTAGAACTATATGGAAAATACCATAAACTTTGTTGAGGTCTCGTCACGTTAGATAACTTAATTTTTAATAACACATCATTGGCCATTAGAATTGATTATAACCACATTGACGCAGAGTCCGCAATATCGAAAACTGATATCGTTTTTAATTATCTGCTAACTTGTAGTATATAGGAAATGATAAGCTATACGACAAAGGGTATCTTTCACCACCTCTTTTTAAACTCATATTTAACTAAAAGTCACTTTTAAAATAACATATGCATTCCACATTTTCCTTTAACTCGTTCGGGCTAAAACTCGTTAAAACGAAGACATGGAGCGCAAAATTTATTTTTAAACTGTTGTCAGTTGAAAATCAGTTTAAAGAAAATAGTGGAAAAGGCTCTAAAACGCAATATTAAAAAAAAATTAACCTAAGCAAACGAAATTAAGAACGGCTACGGCGCGAAATCAAGTGGGGGATTCACATTCGAACGAAGAGTTTGACTGGGATCTAAATCACAAACAAGACAAAAATGGAAAGCGGGCATGAGATTGGGATCGACAGCGAATTCGATCGATACGAAAGTTGAAGGGAACATTCTGTGTTAATGTAGACGTAAATTCGCGAACGCAAAACTAGTGAAATTTTAATTCGTAACATTATTCATTTTAGAGAACTGCATACGCCACTAAAGCCTAAGTTGCCACTTTTATCGGTTGATTGTTCTGAAATAGACGACTCCGCATGGAACAGAAATCAGATGAGCTCACTAGGCTCAGGACAGGCCATCGGCCGTTTGGATATTTTCACGTATATAGAGTTCTGTTTGTCTATTTTATTGTACGAACTGCGAAAGACATTATATGAAAGCGGAATTAGACACTTCAGTGTGGAGCACAATTAAAAAAAAACACGCGAGAGTTCAGCTTCTAATTAATTTCTCATGAAAATCAAGTAACAGTAACATAATAAATAATAATTTTTAAACTGCAGCACTATGCAAATTAATAATTCTATTTTAAAAATTAAATTACTTATGAATCGGCCTCGCTTAGAGGTGGTCCTGTATTAAAGAGGATTATATAATTAATCGCTTTACCTACTAAGTTTTCTTGGATTCTAATCCAAGTTTATTTGTGGTAAATAAAATAAAGAAGCCGACAAAGGCTGGCAACGTACTGATGCCTCCTCTAGGATTGCGGATGTCTATGGGTGGCGGTGACCATCTACCTCCTGGTAGCCTGGTTGCCCCTTAAAAATCGAATAAAAAAGTTTTACAGAATAGAAATTATTCAAAAAGTTATCGTAGGCTAGAATCCGAATCTAATTTATTCATGTAAATAGTCTGTCATAATGAACACTAGATCAATTTACCATCCCACGGGAAATGAAATATTTTTGTTTTATTTCCCGTGACAATTTAAAGCCTTTCTAATTCAGTCTGAGTTTTCCTGTAAACTGTGAATAAAAGCCCTATATTCTATTCTATTCTAGGAGATAAAGAAGAGAAAGCTACATTTTACTGTATATTTTTAATATCGTTTAAGTTCTATATTCCTGAATTTACAAAAAAAGAAATTCAGCTAACTCATTTATTTGCTTATTACAAGAAACAAGTGACAAATTTTTTATTTATCTTTCAGATTTGTCTACGAAAATTGTCTATTTACGCTACTAGCCCGTGATTAAATCACCTAATTATGTCTCAGTACTAAACTACAACTTTTTAATTCCAAAAAATTCGGAAAGAATAGACTACGACAAACTGACAGACATGCACGAAAGTTATCCTGCAAAAGTTCCGTTCCAATTTTGTTACATAAAACACCGGAAATCAATATATTTATTTTCACATTATGACTTTTATATGAGAATACCAAACTATAAGTTAAAGACGCTTCGGGATGCTTATACAGTGTAAGGCCAGCTTAAACGTCACCGTTCTTCATCACTTGTTCTATTGCTTTATAGAGTTCGTTTCTTTTATTTGGTGCCGCACTTCCTGCTCGTTTCCATTTTCGTACGCCGTGCGGCGTTTTCATCTTAAAACCGCCACACCATGAACCGGCGCTTCGTTTCTGAATGACGCTGATAAGTCTGTGGTTCATCGTCCGTTGCGATATCGTGAAGGTGCCGAGACGAGCCTGTTTCAAATTTTGCTGTTATGTCGCGGCACCATGCTACCCGAATTTGCTTCTGACCCTGCCTTAGATTGTGCGGTATCCAGCGACACACTGCCCTTCTACGCAATCAAACCTGCAGTATATATCAAATCTCTTCGTGTGTAGATCTGTTATTCTGTTTAATCAAATTCTTCACTGCCAGCACTTTTTCTTCTGTAATAGTTGCCGAAGGACTGTCACTTCTTTCCTTGTCCGCCAAAGGTACACGACCGCACTTAAAATCGGCGGTACACAGCCGTTTTAAAAGGCTTTTATCTTTGAACCTCGTGCAAGATCTTTGGAATGATTCTTCTGATTTTAGTCGATATTTTATATCGTACATAATCACCATATGAACATATTTTTTATTGTACATTTACTTTTATAACTGAAATAGAATATTTTAATTTGCCTCTAAAAATCTGAAGAGAAATTTCAATTTGAAATACTCGTATTTCTTATCTTAAACAATTTTTACTCAATTGAAAACCGACCATTTTCTATTTGCTAAAATTTTTTTCTAAAGGTTTTTCATCTAATCGATCTATATTATATTAAAATTATTTTTTTTTCAGCTATAGTCTAGTCCTGTCAACTATTTACTTAAGATACTCAGCTACACAAAAAAACTCTCACAAATTAAGTTATCTACAGATGTAAAGTGTAATATTAGTTTGGTAGATACGAAAGTTAACCTGACCTTGGCCTTACAAAAATGGATAAATGACAGGCATGTCGCATACCTTGGAGGTCTGTCTCGTATTATCGAGACAGATTTATTCCATATTAGGAAATTCGATTTTTTAGAAGCGATTAAATAAAAAACTTGAACGATTTTTTCAAAATTTTGTTTATTGCTAAATTTTCTACGTACAGATGAAATGGTGATATCGTCGAGTAAGTACGAGGTGGTGAATGTCGCGGTGAGCTCGTTCGAAAATCGCATGTCGTTGACCGTGCGCAGCCTAAGTAGCGAGGACCTGGGCGGCTACCGCTGCGTCGTCAAGAACTCTTTGGGGGAAGCTGATAACGTCATCAGGCTTTATGGTGAGAAGTCGAACTATGGCAAAAAAACTCAATCCAATAATTAAATGGCAATCGACCCTCAGAAAGTTTAATTTATTGTAAGCTCAATTCAAAATGCTATGCAAACAATACCTTTAATTTTTTTCACTTTATTTGTCATAAACTACTTTTAAGCCCTTACAATCAAACGAACTCATTTTAAATGAAGTCAGATTATAGTTCTATGAGCGGTTGTTTGAAGTATAATTAATTGGCAATGCAGTATCCTATTCATTTGTGGTTCACACTTTTTTTAACTTCTTAGGTAACGAATTTGAATTTTCGGAAATTTATTTTTATTTTTTATATACTTATTAAAGAAAATTCACTATAAAAATTACAAAAAAATATTTAATACTGCAATCACAAAGGAATGTAGAAGCAGCCTATCTTTTATTATAAATACTTAAAGTCAACGAAAGGAGTACTAAAATACGTTCCTTCGCAAAAATGAATTTATTCTTAAATAATGACCGACCACAGAATATTTTATGCTGACGTTACCACTAGCACAAATAAAACTTTCAGAGATCCCCGGCCCGACGGCGAGGAACACGATAGCCATAGCCAAGAAAGAGGACCTCAAGTACTCGACCGCGATGGAAGGTGTCGACAACCAGTTCGGGTCGGGCGACGGGGCCGACGACGAGGACGACAAGGACCCGACCGCCGACACCGCGCACCGGGCGGCGCACGACAACGCCACCAGAAACAGGACGCACTACAACCTCTTGCAGAGCGTGAAGCGCAACAAGGTCAATAAAGTGATGAACGTCGCCGATGAAACCGGAGAGCGTAGTAATGGTGTAATTAATAACATATACCAACCTTTTGTTGCTATATACCATCTGTGTGTAGTCTATTTTTTAATATAATTAACAATAATACCAAAATCATAAATGCTGTAAGGCGCGTTTTTTTTTTTAATTTTGAGCTAGCTAGAGGAAAACGCATCAGCAGTATTCGAAAAAGTACTGATACAAATATTCAGAATGGAATATGCGAATACCTCACATTATAATTAAAAACATTTATATAACAATAATGCAGTAAAGTGAATCGCATTTATATATAAACAAAATATATTTGAAGGCTGGAGCTACTATATGACTAATTAATGCATTCAGTCAATTTTGTTTTTATTACGTCTATCGGTACTTAAATATTAAGCATATTTTAAAAAATCTCAATATTTTTAATAAGCAACCACGTTTTAAATATATCTTTACAAATTTCCGAATGAGTATTACATTATTTGACAGTTCCATTTGATTTATTTGTGTGTGTACCGTTAGAAATTTTTCGTTTAAGAAAATAAATTGAATATTTATCATAGCAAAATCATAATTCTATTCATGTTTAAGCCATCTCCTTCACAAATTTTAATACCTATTGAAAACTGTTATCAAATGAAACCGTTGCATAACTTTTCCCTGTACATACACGCACGTGAGTATAAGCTGTATGTAAAGCTCCTCTAGAAAATTAAATTAAGTGTGGTATATACGTAGAGATAATTAATTGAACATTTTGAAATGGGTGCTAAAGTGATATTGATGAGAAATTTCCGCGCGTACGAAAATTAATATTCATAACAGTTGATGTGCTATCGCACGGCGTAGGTACTTGGGCGTGCACTCGGCAGTGCTTTGAAGTTGATTAAAGGTTTTATGTAACAATATTTGTCCGATACACCTAATTACGCAACTAGAAGGATGCTCTTGTAATTTATGGCTATTCAAAATTATTGCAATAACTGCATAATATAATGTTGCAAATATCGTATTATAAATATTGACTAGCGTAAATACTGACAATAAGTTTTCAACAAAGCAATTGTAGTTTAGTATTGTACAATTAATGTAAAATATATATATTCGTACATCATTTTCTATAAAGTCATTCATTACAAGTTAACATTGACGTTGTATATTATATATATATATATATATATATATATCACCAGTCGCATAACACACCAGCAAACTTACATCAGCAAAAGTACTGGGCTCCAAACCTTCTACGTTGAAGGTGAGCTTCAATGGCCTATACCATGCAGGTCAAAATACTTTAAATAATACTGTACTGTAAATTGTTGAAACTCAGAACAAACTTTACATTTATCTCAAAATATATATTACACAATACCTCATAATTTAGGATACTTATGAATATTACATAAATCATCGAATATAATCGATTATTGATTACATTTGAATATAATCAATAATCGATTAAACTCGAAATGTCAAATTTTCAGTTGTACCTCTGTAGAAAATGTCTTCGGTAGACGGCACGTGTTTATAGAGAGAACATATATAAATACTGATGTTTGCCAGGAGAACCTCAGAAAGGCATTACGGCGCAGTGCCGTAAAATGTAAAACAACAAGAATACTAAACCGACTCCATTCGCTGTGGCGACACACCGAGCACATCGTCACGTTATGGCATACTTGGCGACGCGACACGTACGAGGAATCGGTGGCCGAGTTGCCAAGTCGGCCGCTGTTCGCGGGGCGGTCTACGCTAACTAAGTCGGAGTCGCGAGCTGCCGATGTGCCGGATTACTAGCAACATCTTCTGTGTCTTCATTATGCGAGCGAAACTTCCCAGTCTCTTACTCCGCGTACCCGCCGACTCCGTCGACCAACTACGTATGCAAATTAATACAACTTCGAACGAATACGGGGATTACTTTCGCCTACATAACGAAATTATTTGTTGCCCGAACCTGTCACCCCGCGGTGGGGTGCAGCGGGGAGCGGGTGGAAAACATGTGGCAGGGAAGGGTTTGGGGGGGGGGACGTTCTTGTCATTCCTCTTGGAAGATTGTTAATAAACATTTTGTAGGTATCCTGAAAGATGTCACAATTTCGAACTGCAACCATATTGTCGTTTCGAACATATTTCCGTATGCTAGAGCACTGTAAAATAGTAATAATACAATAAAAATTTTCGACTAAAACGAATCTTAAAGTGGTTAAATTTTTTTGGAAACTAAAATATAGTTACGTAAGCAACTTAAAAGAAACTGAAGTGTAATGTCGTAGGCCGAGTTCAATTTTGAAAGGCCAGTCTGTTTTGCGGTATTGATGTTCGGCATTTTACAACTGCATACTCGTACTATCACAATATTTAAGTATCCAATAAATTGCTATGAGTAATAATAAATTGTTTTTTTACTTTCTACTATTTCATAGTAGTTGCATTTCAGTACTTTACCTTTATTTTTAAATTGAATTTTTTTGTTCCCTCCTATTCTCTAAATGCCTTAACTATATGAAAATGCCTTGTTCGGATACTTTTTGCTAATTAACCATTCCATATTCCACCTTTCCAATTTCTGAGGCACGTGGCCTTGCTTGGTTTAACTTTAAACTTTCAAAAAGAAAAGTTCTGTTTAAAAATAAGTTTGGAACAGACGAGCAGTCAGAAATCAAAGCAAATTTAAATATTGAATTCTCAAAGTATTATGAAACCAAGAACGTAATAGATAATTATTACTGAAATCAAATAAAGTAACCTTTCCTCAAATCAAGTTCCTTATTTAAAACAAAAAATTTTCACAAAAAAAACCGACTTCAAAACAAAATCTATTCCAAAACAAATTAATATGCACTAAAAAGTAAGAAAATTATTGCATATTCTTGTACAACTTAATAATCAACTTACTTTTTTTATTCACCAATATGTAGGTACGATTTATGTGTTTATCACGCAAGAAGTAGATACTTCCACTTCAAATTTAACTCAACATATACATACCTATGAATAACGAACAATGATCAAAATATTTTTAGAGTTCTAAATAAAATAAAATGAAAAACATCAGAGTCCTTAAAAGTCAATCGAATTATTACGATAACATAATGTAGTTACAATTATTGTTATTTTTGGAGTCGTTGTCTATTGCTAGGTATTTTAGACATAAAAAAATAGTCCGTAACATTTGGAATAGTTGGACAGAAATTCATGCAATTTGTTACATCAATGACATTTTTTGCACAAATAAATCAATCCCAATCGATTACACATTTCAATCGCTTTGTTAAGTTCTATACGGCCTATTAAATTTTAAAATTAATTTAATCCTTAATAGGTAATTAAAAATACATTAAAAAAAATTTGAAAGTTATAGTTAATTTGGATGAAGTAATTGCTTAATACAAAGTTTCAGGCATATTAAGCCTATTTTAGACAATAAGTCCTTTCTAATGCCGTAAGGCCGCACACATATGTGTAGATTTTGTGACAGCACTTTTGAAATAGAATAGCAGTGTAGGACTTCGCAACGTAGACTTAAATTTTGTAAACGTAGACTTAGGGTGGTATTTCAACTATCAAACATAGAATCATATACAGTACACATTAAAATAATTAGTACATGTAAGTGCACTGAATCACATTGTATTGCAAAAATTTAATTGCAATTTAGAATATTTAAACCTGTTAAAGGAATCATTTGAGAAACTGGGTAGGATGTGTATTCGTTACAACCACACCTCAAATATTAGCCTGGCTATAACTAAGTTATATAAAAATAGAAATTATTATGCAATGTATTGTTTGTCAGATTTTTCACATAAAGTAGCATTTTAAATAATAACTTTTTTTTAAGGTTTTTTACCATAAAATTATAAAACGTTTACATGTAAAATCAATTATTTATTTAAGAGTTCCTGTGGCAATACGATGGGTGAATGTATTCTCTACATAAGTTTCACCGAGGATGGTTGAAACATGTCAAATATGCAATTAATGTCAAAAAACGTTACCATATTGGAATATTTGAACCTATGTGGATGAGCACCGGAACGTTACCACCTAAAATTTCATGGAATCACGACGCATTATAAGATGTATACAGACTTCGTCATTATCTAAGGCCTTGAGCTTTATAATGATATAAAAACATGTCATGTGACTTTTATTTTATCAGATTTATTAACATAATTTGTATAAAATTACTTGGTATACATCTATCGGTCACAACTAGATATTTTCACAGAAATTATTCACTTATTCGTTAATAAATACGGACTTCGTAAATTAAGAATAGAGATGCGAAACGACTGAAGGCAGACAAGACGATTTTCGTAACAGAAACTTTTCAAAATCGCATGCAGATTTTCAGAGTGAGGCGTTGTCATATCACACAAAGAATCGTGACGATTCGTTACGCATACATTACGTGCGATACGATTATTACAAGCTAAAGCAGAAATGAAATACGAATAAAATTAAAACTTCATTCGGAAACTGAGAAAACACATCCCTATCCCCGGCTGTAAATCCATTGATGGATATTTTACTAGACTTTTTTATGTAAACTTTCCAACAAAGCCGACACAGTGTTTGTTTATCGGCTCTGGGCGGAGGCCGGCCGGCCAAAAGCCCTCCCGGCGATATTCTCCGATCGATGTGTATTGTTTTTGTGATGCACAAACGGAATGTCGGGCCGGAGTAAAGCTGAAACAGGACGTAACACTGCTTGTTAGGTAAATCCTTTGTATGACTATTTATAATTCGCTGGGATGAAAGTAAACAATAGGTTTTGACGACCGCTCCTTCACTCCTGATTGTAATTCAAATTGTATGTAACTCTTACATATAATTTTTCTTATCCGTTATTGTTCTTTAAATATTCAATTTGCTAATTCTGTATCAATAAATGCGTTAAGTATTCGAAAAAAATATTTATTCTGCTTGCCTTTGGAATAGTAAAACAAACAGTCTTACCCACAAAATGTAATATAAATTGTCGTATAGAAAATAGTTACACATTACTTAGATTTACCTAATGACGGTCAAGCAAGATACGATTTCGGACACCTTTATGACGTGTCAGGGCGTATAAGAAAATTTCTAACATTTCCTGGTAAGAAAAAAAAAATAACAGGTGAGTGTCCTCACACGATACAGACTCCCTTAGAGAAGACAAAACGTCTTAGTAGACGACGGCCGGCGCTGAGGAGTAACGAGAAAATAATCAATCTCCCGCCTCCACTTGGAAGCAATCAACGGTCTGCTATTGCGTCCGCCCGATCCGATAAGGGGCCGATACATCAAAGACGTCCGCGGTTCAATTACTGGCGGCGACGCTATCTCTGAGCGCCGGCAAATCGAAAATGAAAATACTGAAAACGGACGTGCGACGTGTCCTGCAGCTACGGGCGCGTGCGGCGGCCGGCGCGAGATGGCGCTGACGTTCCGGTCAGACTAATTGTACCGTATGTCGTTTAAAATGCAACGAGTTCGGATTCACCGGATAGAGTGAGTCGTACATTAGAAGAAAAAACACGTAATAAAACTTTCATTTTTAACTTTCTTTTGTATTTTTTAACGCTTCATTTGTATTTACAATTTTATTCATTATAGTATCTAGCAAATGATGAGTATCCGTTTATACAAGCCGATTAATATTTCTAACAGGTACATATTCAAAATAAATTTAGAGGCTTGAGGTACGTTACACAGCTTCCTGCTTAATAAGGTCGTGTTATAGATATTTGTTTACTTGTCAAATTTCATCAAAAATTAGTTATACATGCTAAGTAGCATTTTTTCTTGAGGTAGTTTGATTTAGGCCTAGGTCTAAAGAAGTTAGCTGATTCATCGGTTAACCCTACCAAAGACATATCATTGGTTTTAGGTGAAATCAAAAAAGAATTGAACATTCATGTTCCATATAATAATTGTACAGACCGATTAGAAATTAAATTAGAAGTAGCTTCCCATACATAAAATTGATAAACGAATATTTTTTTTCCGCACACTCTACAGTATGAATTAAATATTCAAAAATGCCATTAAAGATTCTTGAGTGATTTTTTTCTTTCGAGTGTACATTTTGAAATTTGTTAGATTTCAAAGTCGCTTATTTCATATTAAAATCTAGAAAAATGCAGTTATAGAGGTTTATGTGGAATAAATTCATTGAAATTTATTTTTAACGCCTTTATATTATAAAACTTTTCGACATGCACAATTTTTAATTGCCAGTAGTATTTTTATTATATAACCACTGGCTCATATTTGGATTTTAATATTCAAAGACATATTTATGACCATATTTATACTAGCTCTTTTTTTTCAAATTAAAACTCAAAATTAAATACTCACATGATTTAAATATGCATTTGTAAATTTTACTTAATTTTCTTCGTTCATTGGTATGTTACTCTGGATGTGGGAGTTGTACTCGCATCTTGTTTATCGTGTAGTAGTGTCTTAATACTGTCTAGTACCGAAATAATCCCTATGACCGTTACGATAAATTTACCGCTACTGTAAACGAGATCTAAAATCAGGGATAAAACTTTGTACCAAAAGTCCATCATTTTCAAAATTAGGGTTTAAACTTACAGTCAGAAACCCTAATTTCGTAAAATCAGGTATAGGAAAAACAAAATTGGGAGTAATGTTTTGTATGGGGATTCTGAAATAATACAAGCTTATTATGAACATAAAAAGATTGTTTCCCGATGTTTGTTAAACAATTAGTCTGTAAAATTACCCCTTTGGAGGATAAAATTCATGAAGATCTCTGCGTGAGTGTCTTTACTATTAGAAATGCATGCAAGTATTGAAAATGTTCACTTATTTGAATTTTAAAAGAAATTCAAAAATTTTCTTTTAAAATTTATAAATTTATTAAAGAAAAAAAATAAAGAGCATTTCAGTTTCGATTTAATTTTTGCGAAAATGAATTATTTAACCAATTCTATGCTTATTACATTAAACTTTTTCTATATTAATTTTAGGAATTGCAAACTCCAACTCCATCAGGACTTATGACCTTGAAAGAATTTCAGATATCTCAAATAAATTTATTATACCAATTCAATTTAAATAGATAACTTACTTTTTGGGAATCTGAAAGTATTTTTTTTTCTGCAACTTAATAACGTATTTGCGTATGTGTACAAGATGACAATCCTACAAGTATGAAAAGAGTATTATTTTGACGTTCCATTTAGTAATTGAAGCGATATATCTATTTATGATATTCTACCAAGATTATAAATTCAAAAGTAAATCTGCCTCGTCTGTCTGTTCTCACGTCTAGACTGTTAAACCAATCTTCGTGAAATTTTGCATGAATACAGCCTATACCCTGAGGAAGAACATGGTTACATTTTGTTTGCCTGTTTTTCTGTATGTTTTTTTTATAACTCGACTATAACGTAACTTATTTTGGCTAAATTTGTTATACTGACAAAATTTACTGTCACATGAAATGTGGTTTACTTTCTGCCTGTTTATCTCTAAGTTTTCACGAGCACAATATAATAATAAATAGCCACTAAATAACCACTATAGCTAATAAATAGCTACTATAAAATTTATTTTCTATTGCATACCTTAAGCGCGAGCGTATGTATTCTTCTTGTCACCTGAAAATACCCGTCTATACCGGGTGTGACCACAATAACGAAAAAACTATTTAACTTTTAAACTTAATTTCTTTTTCCATCTTATCACTAACCGATTGGAAATAACTGTGTTGAAAATCACAGTTTGATATCTTAGCGACGAGCTGTAATTGAATTTTTTAACTGGCAGTTATTCATGTTTTGATCCGCCATTTTGCTTAAATATCTAAAATAGAAGTTGAGATTGAGCGTAAAGTTGTTTATTTTTATGATTACCAACAGATATCGGAAGTAATATAACAACATTCACGTTAAAAATGAAAAAAAATTATGTAATAAACTACACATATAATTTTGCATTATGATGTCTAATAAATATGAAATGACCTATCCTTTTTTCGATTCAAATACCTAAAACTATTTGAAAATCAAAAATGAAAAAAGAAGAGTTTTGTGAAAAGCTCATATATAAACCTCTAATTTAAATAACATATGTATGTCACGAGCGCTTAAGGCATGCACATTTAGTTTTACCATTTTTTATTTTATTGATTGGATAGACAGATGAGGGCTAAGAGATAAGAATTTAGAGAGTAAGAAAGCAGGTTCAAAATTGGAAATGAAATCGAGATCAAAACTGCTAATAAGAATTGGATTAGGTTTAGAATCGAGGTTTGGTTAACAACTTAAATCTGAATCAATGTTCTTTATTTTCACAGCAGGAACCGCTTACAGTATTGTGCTTTGAAAAAGTGAAGAGTAGGAGTAAATGCCGATTCGTCTCTTCCTTCTATTTTTCTATCACTACTAAGTTCAGTTTGGCATTGAATACGAGCGCATAACACTCCTAGTATTTAAGAAAAACAACCCTTGATTTTAATAAGAGCAACTATTAATTAATAACACGTACCGTTTCTAAGGGCGGACGTTTTTGATGATACACTACCGATATCGAGGAATATTCGATTAAAACACAAAGCCTTCCCGTCGCACACCTCGCCAAGATTACATATTTATAACACGAGTACGTCAGGTACGAGACGTGAAGGTAATTGAAACTTTTGCTGTCTGTACACGCCGCCGGCGCAGCGAGCGCGGCCCGCCTAATTTGCTACACACGCGCCGTACTCCGGGGCGCATTAACGTAATTATGTGTTAAAAGCTCCCCCGGCCGAGGCCCGCGGCGCTCCGTGTAAGAGGCACGAGTATCGCCTGACGCGGCGGGTACGCGGCCTGCGTGGATCGGAAGCGTTCGTGTATGTTTCGGAAAAGGGTTTAGAGTTGTACCATCGACTTTACCGTTTCTTAAAAAACGTCACATGTACAAGCGGCGTGCAGCATCGACGTTACGTAGGTGACACTGAAAATTTTTAGAACTGGCCACTTAGACACTGTAAAATAACAAAACACTTATAAATTTTGGAAATTGTACTCTTTTGCAATCTTATTGTGTGTATTGTATTCATCTCTCATTTTGTTTTTTACGAACTGGCGGCAAAGAGAAAATTGTTTGCTTAACCTTAATGTAAAATTGACTCGAGAAAATTTTCTTTCATTTCTTTTCTATGAGTTTTGTTGCCATTTAAGCCAACAAGAAAGTTATAACAGACTTTGATTTTCCTTTCATGATGAAGCTCCATCTCTTGCCATTGTTTGTATTTGATTTAACGAATTCAAACGTGGTCACACCAATCTGACTGACGATCTACGTGAAGGACGCCTTTTTACGGCCGAAACAACATAAGTGCTATGCGGCTCACGATAGAGACCGACAAGAGAGTGATCTACCTGCAGATTTGGACAAGCTTAGGCATTTGTATGAGTCAATTACACAAATCCTTCATGAATGTTTAGCGGTCAGGTAACTTTGTACTCGGCGAATACCTCATAAGGTGACCGAAGCTTAAAATATCCATTGTGTTAACTGGTGCCGCAAAATGATGCAAAGATTTGTCAGTGGTGGCTCAAATACGATATGGTTATACAGGTGACGAAAGCAAAATTTGCGATACCGAAACCAAAACACAGTCTGCTCAGTGGGTGTTTCCTTTCGAGGAGTTGCCTACTAAAGTAAAACGAGGTCAAAACGTCGAAAAAAAGATGGTGGCCTCTTTCTTTGGAATGACAGATCACTCCAAACAAACAATTGTTCTAGAACATAAAAAAACAGGTACTGCACACTGGAACACTTAAAATTGTTTGCCTTTTGTTTTGAAGTAAGTTCGGGAAAAACGACCATGCAGTAGGATTCTCTTTCATCATGACAATACCTCACCGCATACTGGCAGACAAACAACTACCTATTTGGGTACGTTAGATATTGAAAAATTGTCTCACCTGGCTTACAGTCCCGATCTCGCAACATGTGATTTTTATTTACTTCCTGAAATGAAAGTAAAGCTTCGAGGAAAATAGTTTACAGACGCCGAGAAAGCAATGGCTGCACATGAAAAGGTCGTCGAAACGACCCCTAAGTGCGAGTGCGCAAAGCGTTTCTTTCAGTGGTTTCATCGAATGCAGCGACGTATTGATCTCAACGGACACAACTTTGAAAAACAATAATAATAAAAATAATTTGCTAGTATGCTCAGTTTGTTTTGTTTGTTTTTTTTTCTGTTACTTTGTTTTTTAAGAACTTTTATAATGACGTACGTAAGTTTGACGTGAAAAAATTCATGCCAGATAAATTCATGCATATCCATCGTCAAAATGTAAGACCACAATCGTCAGAATAAGAACTAGGAAACACACACAGGAAAGACAGTTATTATCAAAATTATTTGTGTCCCCTAATAACTAATTTAGAAATGGTGTAAATCAAGCGAATAACGTTAATAATTTTAATATAATATAATAAAATATGATATTTTAATTTTTGGCGTAACAATTAATTTGGAAATCCCAAAACACTGTTTTGCTTGGTTTTAAATTTTTAGTACTGTCGGCAATCCCCAATGATTGTTTTATTAATGAAACGATCTCTTAATCCCAATTCCGGTCCTGCTCTCGATTATCCAAATCAATCTTGAACTAGACTCTATCTTGAACATTGTCGTTACTAATAATAACCAGTCGGCATAAGTAATGAATTTTTTCTACATTCACGCGACCGAAGTCACAAACAAAATTTAGTATATTTATAAGTAGTAACCTATCTTTTGTCCTGATATATAAGTTGTATTACTGCAAAGTTATATCAAAATCCGTTGGGTAGTTCTTGTGCGAAAGAGTAACAAACATCCATCCATACTCGTGAACTTACGTTTATATTCGTAGCGTATTGTACCCATAAACATGGTAGTGTTTATTAATCGGTTAGCTATGTTAATTTAATAATCTGTCAAAAATCAAACGAATGAATAGGTATATTGTGTTTGTAATATTCTAACAAATATTTAAAACAATATTAAAAAAAAAAGAGAATGTATATATTCATCTACCTTAATTTTAGACATAAACAGCAATAGTTTTATTTTCTTTAATTTACTTCTTTTCTTACAATAAATACTGCTATAATATTAACAAGCCAAATACTTGTTATTAAATTACTTCTAAGCGTTTTGCAACTAACTAACCACATGAACAAAATAACTATATATCAACCTCATTCGTGATCGCACTGTAATAACCATTTATTGTACAACTAACACAAGAAAATATTGGTACGATCTCTGAGACGAATATTTCGCCGCACCTCAGCGATTATTCCGGCATAACATATCAATAAATCAGCCCGATTTTCTTAGGGGCTCGCACCTCTCACGAAACGCGCCCGGATCGACGGCCGTTCGCGCCGCCCGCCCGTCGGCCGTTGTTAACGTCGCCGCTCGGCGCCCGCGCCAGCCCCCGCGCCCGCACTCGCCGGGCGGATATTGCTTAGCGCTAATGTGCTAATATATTTTTATTGTCGTTTTCCTCGCAGAGAGTAACTCCGATCTCGGCCGGCCGTCGATAAAAACGTGACGGTCGTACAAGGAAAGCCTACAGAGTAGGTGAACGAATTCAGCATATGCATGTTGGTGAAAGCTCTGAAATGAAAAAACTGTAAGTTCCGAATGACTTTACTTCGTTTGATGCGATAGGGGCACACACCATACGACGAAAAATAACAGCACCGACATTCAATTTTTTGAATGGCTATTTACTAACTTGGTTCAGGTGAATTAAGAAAGAGTCGAATCACATCATTAGTTCTTATAAGCAGGTCTTATAATAAAAATTTTCGTCGTAGTTTTTTATAGCATAATCGACGAGCAAAGGAAAATAAGTGTCATCAGAGAGTAGATATTCACCGCCGCCCGTGGACACTCGAAACCCCAGGGAGACACCAGTGCGTTGTCGTCCTCTTGAAAGGGAATAGCATATACAATAACATGGATCTAGTTGACGGAACGGGAAGAGGGACTGGGTCATTCAGAACTCTTACTCACTGTACGAAATACAACAACGGAAGCTGCTACTTTACGTCCTTATTTTGTGGTAGAATATGGTGATGTAGCAACAGCATTACTGTTGTAATCAACGGCCCATTTTTGTGCTGCATCCAAGTTGACCACGGTACGGGTCTACCACAGTCATGTTTTGTCACCTCAGTGCTGAGACCGACCCTCCCATGGTCGGTGATCGGGATAGGAGCCGGTACTTTTCGATTCCAAGGCAACCCCCTTAACCACTGACCCATAAATTAAGTTTCATACTAAACATCTAACCTGGCAGTATATATTCTTTCTTTCGCAAAGCCTTAACAAATCGACAGAGGATTAAATAAAAAGTGGATTTAATAATAAATGTAAAATACGTCTACAAAAAATTTAGCCAAAAAGTATACAACGATATAGGGGCTGCTTTAAGAGACAATTATTACTGAATTGTGACACTAAGTGCGGTATTCGGCATATGAAAATAAATTAATGAATAATACCGATATAAAACCTGGCGCCTCGCCGGCCGTAACTGGTGTTCATTTACACCAGTTACGGCCCCATAATTCAGCGACGATTACCTGTCAAAGAAACGCCTATCTTGTTTCATACTTATAGGATTTTTTTTAGTAATCGAATTTTTTATTCCTAAGTTATAATAATATATATATATATATATATATATATATATATATATATATATATATATATATATATATAAATCTCGTTTCACGGTATTTGTCTGCTATGAAGTCCAAGACTACTTAACGGATATTAATGAAATCTTGTGTACTATATGTAATTTTGAGAGATACGGTATTTTTATCTCTATTGATATTGTTGTTATCGAGATATATATTTTTTTGATAATCTCTAAGATATTTTTAATTTTTGTTTTTTCGCATTTCTCAACCAAAAATATGTACAACCATATTCCTTTATTTCCCTAGACCCCTGTTCCTCAATTGGCATAAAAATATTGTTCAACTAATTGCACTATATTAAGTTTAAATTCATTACTATACTTTAAAACAATATTACTATCTAGACTTAGACCGATAGACATATCGAATTGAAAAACAGGTCAGGGAGCAAAATCAGGAGCTAGAACCGGGCGAAATTGAAAACGGGAGAGGTGGTTAAAATTTAGTGTGGGATCGGGATCAAAATCAAGAGCCTGTTCGGAATCTAAATAGACAAGATGAAGGAATTCAAATATATGAAAATGAATGACGGTTTGACCCTTGTGCGTGTCTAAACTATTGATCCGATAATGATGAAACTTTGGTGGTATGTTGTATGCACAAGCGAGAAGGTTCCTTGAAAAGAAAACTAGTCCCCTATTTCATTCACGTATTTGTACTCCTAAACTGAAACACTAAAGCGATTCTAAAAAATCTTTCCATAATATCTACACTATTTCTGAGTAAATTAGGCTGTTAACTTTTACTTCCGGCTTCATTCATATATATATATACTCCTAAGACGATGTTTAATGCTTGTTTAGTTTTTATAGAAAGCTACACTATTGCTGAGTAATAAACATTGATTGTTTTCTATTTTGATACTAGACTTTGCCCTCAGATTCGTTTAGATCGGAATCTAGACAAGTAGTGGAATCAGAATTGAAAGCGGAGCAGGAAACCGAATCGATAACGGGACCAAGATCAGAATCGAAAGCGGGACCAGGACCAAAATTGAGAACGGTACTAGGGTCGAAATCGGAATGATGTCGAGATTGGCATTAAAATTGTGAACGGGTTCGGAGTCGAAGGCGAGACCGAGATTGAAATTGATATCGATCTATGAAATCGATGATAGAATTCATTCTATGTTCATGCTAGCATAGCTATAGGTATTGACTACACCGGCAAGCCACCCAAAAGAAACGCAGAACAACGTCTGCCGGGCCAGATTATTAAAGCCTTCAAAACTCATAGCAAGCATCCACAAAATTCGCAATTTAGTAAAAATATTTTTATCTAAGTATCGCCGCCCATCCTAAACTGCATTCTTGCAATCTGTGCTCGCACGGCTACTGCCCAATAAAAGGTTTAGTGCTTACATCTTACTTAATTCTGTTATGATATATCCCTGTCGGGTTTGGAGTATTGAGAACGAATAAAAGTAAAGATTAAAGAAATAAGTGTCTTTTCAATTGGCCTATGATAAAATAAAGTTGTACGGAACCACTAAAACATTTTTAAATGTCTAACGTGTCATCGTATGATTGTCTTACAAGATGAGCGCAGACTAAACCGACTCTGTCATACGAACTACTCTGTGGGAAAAGTTTTATTTACAACTTTTGTATGGTTTTTCAATAGCCAACCTATATATGCATTTTTATCAATCGGCTTTTAGTTTTTTAATCCTTTGTTTTATATTTTTATGAATTTGCATCACGTGGAGGGGTGCAACGCGGCCTTACTTTTAAACACTAAACAATTTGTTCCCATTTTAAACGTATTCACATACGTTATTTTTTTAAATCTTTCTTTTTACACCAAATATGATATATTTATCTTTCATTTTTTTTTAAGTTGAAAATGATGTACCCTAGGATACGTGAGGTGTTAAGACGTATCTAATTACAAGTATTACTCATTTGTAAGATTAGAACGAGTATCTTAGAGACTACGAAGGAATAGACGAGCATGCACTATACATATATGGTATAACATAATACATTGAAATCTTACCCTCCCCTTGGCTTTGCAGTAATCACGTAAAAAGAGAAAGTCGGGACATTTATGAATTACAACCTAGGGACAGTCTAAAAATTCATATTAAAAACAACTATACTCTTACTGACACTGGTCAATGCATATACATGAATATAATGTATATACAAAATGTACTTAACAATTTCTCAAAGGTGAGCGACAGTGACATTACGAATATACACTGGAGGAAAGCATATGCTTACAATTTCTATATCAAGGAAGGAATAATTTTTCCCTTTGTTTAACTTTATAACGGTTCTATCTATATCCGTCTTTGCATATTGTAAACCCATGTTTTTCTATTTGTCAACACGTTCTTGCACTTGTAACTCGACAACCATTGGTCCGATTCACGTGATTTTTTTATTGGGTTTTAAATCAAAAAGTTATTTGCCCAGATTTTAATAGAAACTAACTTTCACGCACGGATTCGCTCGTGTGTACATAGAAAATGCTTTCCTTTTATATGCCGATCGGTTATTGATAAAAGCGATGTCCAAATGTGAAAGAAAATCAACACCGACCGAAAATTGAAATTGAGGATCCCGATTCTTGTTTCGCTCATATATCAGCGATCATTTCCAATTTTCTTTTAGTGACGTTAAAATAAAACATTATGCACAAATAAATATTGAAATTGTTTTTAATGAAATATTTTAATTATAGAAACGTATATCTACCGTTTTGTAGGATTTTATTTAAATGTTTAATTTGTTTTATGCTAAAATATATTCATGGCATTCGTCAATTTTGACGTTCGTACGTGCAACGACCATTAATACAACGGACTTGGGACCGATCATCGCTTTGCATAAACTTATAATGTTCTTGTTTGTTTTTTTAAATAATTTTTGTTGTAATTTTACTTCCCTAAAATGATTTATGTAAAATATTTTATTTGACAAATTACAATTCAGATATTCCCTATATTAAATCAAAATAAATCAAACACAGCATCATTTTGTACGTAATAGAATTACGCTTGATATTCGTCATTATTGTATTTTTTGACATTAATCACCCATTACAAATGCTGATTCACCTTGAGAATAATGCACAAAAAACTGAACACTAAATCGATTACTCATCGATACAAAGTATTTTAATAATTTAGTATAACACTTGTTAGAGCAGTCAAATTGCATGGGTTTTTTTTTCATTAACATATTCAGACGCGGTACAATAGCTCTTGCCTACAATTTTTATTTAACGAGAACTTTAAGTTCATAAAATGGCAAGTTTTGAATTTCAGCTGGCATCTTATTATAAAAGCACATCCCCTTAAATGATTTGCTAACATTACTTAGACTGGTTTTAAAAATAGCAAGATCTTTCTTATGTCTAGTGTTAATATTATAGATGTCGCTCATTTCTTGGAACAATTCTTTATGCTTTTTGCTATATACCAGGTTTTCGAATATATATTGTGACGATATAATTAAAATATTCCTTTTTCAAAATTTTGTCTGAGGAATGCTTTTGGTCTCAAATTATAAATAACACGAACAGCCCGCTCCTGCAGCACTAAAATTGTGTCAATATCAACTGCATGGTCCCATAGTGAAATTTCGTAGTCCATAAGATTATGAATTGAGCTGAAATCAACCAGTCTTGTAGTGTTTTCACTAGTAAATCACCGAGTTCTTTTCACTTCATATGCTGCAGAACTAAGCCTTTTTTCATCAATCTCTAAAATGAGAATTAAATACAATATAGCATCAGTGAGATAATCAAGTGAGACAATAAATAAGGTCGTGTCCACAATATTCACTATCGCGTTCTTGACCATTATAATTACGTCGATAAGTTTAGCACTTCTTGAGGAAAATGTAACAAGTTTTGTTTTTCTCTCATTTAGAAGAAGGTCATTAATACTAAGCACTCAATTATTTCAGAGATGGTACTATTTACTTCGTCAAAAGCTAATTGTTGCCTATTAATCTTAAAAAAGTAAAGAAGTATCATCAGCAAGCAATACAATCCCATGCCCATCTTTAATAAGATCTGGTAGATCATTTGTATAAACTAGGAATATAAATGTTCCAAGAAATGAACTCTGTGATACACCCATACTGATTGCAGACCTTGACGACCTCTCATCATTAACACAGACACTTTGAATTGTGCCATTTAAATAAAACTCTAGAAGTCCACTGATCGATCCGTGACACCACAATGATGTCATTTCCTGATCAATGTGTCATGATGAAAGCAGCCAAATGCTTTGGATAAATTACAGGCAAATTGCATCCCGTGAATCTTCCCAGGCATCAAAAATCTGTTGAATAAACTCAACACCGGCTTCAGTTATTGAGCGGTCTTTTGTGAATCCGAATTGTTTTTAACGTACATTAAGTTATTATTATAAAAATACCGCAATAATTGACTAAATTAAGCTTTTAAAAATTTTTACTGAGTGTTGGTAGTAATGATATCGGTCTAAAGTTCGAAGGGTCTGATGTACTACGGGATTTAAGTAATGAAATAACTTTTCTTCACTTTATTAGATCCGGAAACACACCACAATCAACGAGATTTTTAAAAATTACTACTAAGTATTGAGCAATGCAGTCTATTATTGAATCCATTATTTCACAGAAAGGCGATCCAGGTCAGCACTTTTAATTTCATTTTCATATATTTGGGTATTTTAATAACGTCGTGGTAGTTGACATAAGTCAAACATAATACCAAAAGCATCAACGTTTTGCTTCAACAAAGATTCAGCAAAAATGGGCGATGATTTTAGAGATTATTTAGTTGAAACTGATCTGCTAGCAAAGAATTTTTCAAAAGCAAAGGCAATCTCTATGTGTTAGTATAAAATGTTATCGTCAATTTTTAATTGACATTCTGTATAAAGGTAGGGATATCTTTCAGTTTTAGTATTTATTATATTCCAAGTATTTTTTATTATGTCTCTTTTTATTTTGTTAGTGATAAACTTTGATTTTGAGTTTGCACGTACACGCTTCAATACCTTGGAATAATTTCATACATAATTGACAAAAATAACCGAATTGTTATACAACATTACCGCATAAAGTGGGTATAATCTACGCCTGTTATTATAAATGCCTGCTTTCGTCTAATCAGTAAGCGATAACGTATTATTAACATTAAACCTTTTTGATCCAAAAAGATTGGTGCATATCAACCTGCTTATAGTCGAAAGTGAACCATACAATTCGTTAGGGTCCTTACAATGTAAAAAATTAGGCAAGTTTTTTAGTACGTTATTTCTAAACTGCACAAGACGACTTGAGTTCACAGGATTAATAATGTTTTATATTTTTTAAATATCAATTTCAAACGTAACGAGCTGTCCGCAATGGTAAGATCGTAATTTATTTATAATTGATTTAAGTTGTAGTTTAGTATTCATGACTAGTTTTAGTTATCAAGGTAGAGCGACGAAGAAACTGTGAACCCAATCGGTCCCAAATATAAATTATCTAAATGATAATATTGAAATAACGATTTAATTCTAGTGCATAGACCAAAAATTTTCAATAAATTTGTATTAAAACCTATGCGAACAGCAACAAAATTATTATTATTACTTACTTTGTACAAAATATTAACTATTATTTTATCAAATACTCCATGTTGATGAACTTGGTAAGTCTGTATACGTTTAATACAATAAGCCGCTCTAGTTCTATGCGAGCCACTTTAATAGTTCGCTCAACAGATAGGCTCACAATATCTGAGCTTTCTTTGTATTTTATATTCTTTTTAAATATTATGAAAGGGCCGCCGTGTATAGCTTTTTCTTTTCTAGACGAATTTGCTACCTGGTATGTACTGAAAACATGAACTGGTGACTTATAAGCCAATGTTCTATTATGCCGATATGTCAAGATTATTATAAATGACGAAAAATTAATTATTTTGATGCACCAGATTGTCTGTATATTTTTATTATTAGCATTTTCTCCCTCAACCAATATGGGTTGACTCTTATATACTAGTGCAATATTATCATTATTTTCATCTGTTTGCGATTCAATACAGTTTATGGATAACGTCAAAAAATTGTAAGACGTCTTGTCTGTTGCCTTTAATTAATAGGATCAGGAACGGGAGTAAACTTTCACAATAAAGTAAATAAACAGCAGTGCGTGTGCTTTCTGTGCGAAAATATGCGTTCCTCTGAGAAAATTTTATAGGAATTGAATAGACGACAAAACCAAGATCGAGATTGGGAGCGAGACCAGACTCGTAATCTACATCGATACAGGAAATAGGAGTCCAGAGCGGGACTGTTATGGGGAATCTCGAGAGTGAGACTGAGACCGCAATCATGAGCGGCACCAAGACTGAAATAATGGCCGACCGCCTGATAGATGGATATCGAGGACGAAGAAATTTGTTCTTTATCCGTGCGACGAAGCCGCGAGTGAAACTTGTATAAAGCGAGATTCTTAAAACGACAACAAGTCATAAAAATAGTCGCCAGTCATGAATAAAATAGGCTGTCGCCGTGTTAATAAAAATATTTCAGGGACGGTGATGCTCGAACGTTGATATAATAAATTGATGTAATATGATGTTGATAAAATATTAATAAGTACCTTGGTGAAATTTTTTCTTCTTGTGTTTCCACAGCTTAGATTTGTTTACTCTCTAACATTCGTTTAAATATTCAATAAGAATGCACAACATTTACCTTATATTGAATACTTTGTTTCTTGTCAAATTTTATATGTAAAGCGCTAAATCCTTTAGCTTAAGCAATGAGATTTTTAAAAGTCGTAAATATTTTGGAACACACATAGAATGACACTCCGCTCAATAAAATGAAAAAATAATCAGTGTTATTTTCACAGTCCTCATATTGGTTTTTTATTTTAAAAATCCAGCCTATAACATTGAAAACGGGTCATAAAGAGTAATTGATTATATCCATACATACATATATAGATTATCATATTCTTTATGATCAAAAGATCCATCGATTCGATTTATTAACACTACCGGATAATTCTCTATGTTTTTTAATTTTTCTACTTAGATATTTGCTGTATAGCGCTTCTGTTTCGTACACCACTTTGTACATCTCATTTTCTTCATTATACACAGATATTATTTTGCCATTTTCGAAGAAAATTCACCTATTTTATTTAATTAAATTTTTCACTGTCAGCAGGTTTTCCTCTGTAACGTCGGTCAAAGGGCGTCCACTTTTTTCTTTGTCCGCCAAACTTACTCGACCGCGCTTAAAGTCCTTGCACCGGCGGTACACAGTTGCTTTAGAAGGGCTTTTATCTCTGAGTGTCATTTATAGTCTTTTAAATGATTCCCCTGGTTTTGGTAGACGTTTGAAATCGTTCAAACTCATAGTGCAAAAATGTTTTCCTGGAGAACCATTTTTTGAGAGAAATATTATTATATTGTATAATATTTTATTTCGCTCCTAAAATAATGTAGAGAGAAATCGCATTAGGTAGTACTCGTAATGTAATGTCAAAATTTAGTCTATGTCGTATTGGAGTCACCAATGCTTTAACATGTGATGACAAGACAAAGGAATTTTAATAACGTTTTTGCGCGTCAGTTACGATTTCAAATAACTCTTAACGCATTTATTTTCGAGACAAATCGGCTACATCACAATTTAACAAGTGTGTTTTATTATAATTCTATAAGTGACATATGAGACATAAACAATGTAAAAGTTATGTAAAAATTAAGAAAAAAATGCAATTTTTTCAAAAAAATAAAAAATTGTAAATGTTAATTGAATTGAAGTGAACCTTGTGGAAGAAGATGTTTTTGTAATAAGCAATTTTAATTTCACCCTAAAATCGCACTCCGTTCGATGAAGGCAGCGTTAGTTTTTAACAGCAGTTCAGCTAGCTTAGCGGAACACCCTTGACTAGAGTACCTCTACAGGACTGTCCTTTTCATTCGTCACATTGCGGGAGAAGGACAATGCTATCGAAAAATTCTTGTCTAAATTAGTGCTAGGCCCGCTGGTCGTGACAATATATTTTTCTATTTTTTTAAGATTTTGATATAACAATTAAAAAAGAGTGTATTTTCTAGACAATAAATTTTAAAAAAAATTCATGAATTTTATCAATATTTTCATAAGTTTCAATTATAAAAAATGAATTTAATATAACTGAATACACTGAATTTGAAATAAATTTCAAATCCAACGTAAATTATGTATTATTTTCGAAATCATAATTTATATTCCACTTTGTGAACTTATAAATACAAAGAGAATTTTAAAAATAATTTGAATTAATTAATGAATTTAAAATAATAATACTTTCAATTATGCTGTTATGACCAATTTCACATAAGAAAAACAATTGAAAAGCTGTGTTTAAATTTATTTAAAAAATTGTTATAAACTAATTAAATGTTTTTAAATGCTTATATTTCAATCTTTAAATATGATGATGCATAACGATGTGAAGAAAATTTGTAATTATTTATTAATATCTATTTTTTTTCTGTTAATTTAATATTTATAGAAAAAATATTTCAACGTTTAAAATACTTATTTCATTTATATTTTATTTCTATATTATATTAAAAAAAGGTGCGTGGAATTCCACGCATGAGAAGTGAAAATTTTTAAGTTGGAGATCAGAACAATTTTAATTAAATAAATTAAATTAGATTTTTATGCGGCATTCAATGAATGCAAATGGCTATTTATAGAATTAAATTTTTCTTCCTTCTATTAATACCTCAAGTTCCATTAATACAGAATCTAAAACAGAAATAATAAGTTTATAATAGCTAAAATGTGCAACTAATAATTTCGCATGCAAATTTTCTAAATTACGAGAGAATCCTGCATTGATGGTATGTAGTATCTGATCTGGTTGTAGACAGAGTTCTGATGTTATTAAAGGTTCAGCTTCTCCTGAATAGAAGTTGATGTTGAAATCGCCGCTCATAACCATTGGGATTTTCTTTTTCTGGTACCCTAAAATCTCACATTCTTTCTGCGCTTGCTTTCTTTATTTCATTTATTACAAAACAGATATTAAAAACTAAAAAAAATCAACACGCGTTTACATCAATGCCCAAGCATCTACCCGTTCGTTATACTACATACTAGTACAGTACGCTACGGGCATACGCATAAAGAGACTATGGCGTCACGCTTTTTCGTTTCCATCGAAGGAATTCACTACCGGAGCTAAAAAAGTTTCACTGAAAATATTACAAATAGTAATCGAATATGCATATCTAATCTAATATATAAAGATCTAGTATTACAGTGTTTGAGGTCGTACTCCTCTAAAACAGCTTGACCGATTTTTATGACTTTTTTTTTTGTATGTTTCGTAGGTACGATAATAGGTCGTAAAGTATTTTTCACCCTTCTACCGCCACCCTCCATTTTTTTTTTCGCTATTTCAGTATTTCATAGTGAACATGAGTCGGTAGCAGAATCGAGAGCCAGGACAGGGACTGAAAGTGAAAATGGGGCCCGGGGTCGAAATTGATTGTGGAATCGAGTTTCAGAATCAAAGGCCTGATCGGGATAAAAATACAAAAGATGAAGGAATTCAAATATATAAAAATGAATATTTATAAGTTTGTCACTTATGCGTGCCTAAATCATTGATCCGATTATAGGAAACTTTCGTGATATGTACGTACATAAACCCAAGAAGGTCCCTGAAAAAAACAAGCGATTGTCCCCGGTTTCATCAGCGTATTTATGCTATTAAACCGAACTTCTAACCGATTTTTAAAGTTTTCACTAATAGTTAACTATTGCTGAGTTAATTAGGCTACTGACATTTACTTCCGATTTTATTCATGACACATATATATATACTTAGTAGGTAATTAGTAGATACTGTTTTAGTAGGTACTTAATAATAATTCGTATATGAAAACTAGCCAAGTCAGATCTTAGGCTTCAATATATTATCCTAAGTTATAATAAGAAATGATATTTTAAGTTGTTATAAAATATTTTATGTTGTTATAAATAAATTTCAGGACTAGCCATTGAACTTGGCACCCCTTTAGATCTCACTTCTTTTGTCGTTGAAGTCAACAACCAAGGCGTATATCATAATATTGAACTTGGCTGTCGTTTCACATTTATGTTTTTAATGGTTCTTATTTTTATTCTCAAAATGTAAAAATAGATTTTATAACCACATAGCGATTCCTAAATTTTTCATTTCGTTAAGCTAAGCTTAGAGAATTATCATTAATCATTGAAATTTTATACTCCCTTCCTTTGGTCAAAAATAGATACTTGTGTGAAAAATGTGACAAGCTGTGGCCTTGTCTAAATCCAAAGCTTTACAAATTTTAGCCAACCCACAAATACTTGGCCTCGCCACATTTGTTTTTTTTTTCAAACAATAATTGTGCACGTACCTATACTTTAATGGTAAGTTCTTTATAGGTTTTATTTGTTGTAAACACTAACTACGTTGCAAAAACATCGTGTTAATCTTTATCTTTTCAAAAATGGGACATTATTCAAACCTTCAAATATTGTTATGGAAGTGTTACATTATTTTATGTAATATTTTACGAAAGAAATGTACTAGACTATGTTTAGATAAATTAATTTTAAGGCTGAATGAATATGTAGCTCATTTTGGTAGCTATGATAATATTAAATAAGTTATCACATCTGCGTAAATCATCCTTTTAACAGTACTAATTAATTATAAATATTTAATCAATTTCCTGAAAATCATCAACCAAAAACGTAAAATTTCAGTACTCATAATTTGTGAACAGCGCCACCTCTCAGCCGTATAGAACATCACTTTTCTATTACGTATTATTAGGAGCTGCGAACTTATTTCCTTTTTGTTATTCTTCATAGATGTCGGGGGAAAAATAATAATAAAGTGTAGAATTTTATATTTACAAAATTATAAGATAAACTCTATATATAACATTAGATTTAACCCATAATATGCCGAAAAAATCGTTTACAACAATATAATTTAGGTATATAGTAGTACTAATAGTAGTTCTAACTATAAATTAAAAAAAAATAATTATATATGCTATTTAAGAAATCAATGCTAAAGTACTAAAAATCAAAAGCTGTGTTTGGTGTTATTTTGAATAAGTCAACTGCTTTCAATACAACTATATACGTAGATTTATATATTATATTATTGTATTTTTATAAAGGAATTATTAATTAATATAATATAATAATTTACATTTTTTAATCTTATTTAACAAATTATGTTATACCGAATTATTGGACATCATTATTGGTCGCGTCAATTAAGTCTTTTCCTCGAAAGTCCTCAAGAACAGCTCCGATTTTGATAATTTTTGTTTTTGTTTATTTTGTTTTTTTATATTGTTTGAAATCTGAATTGATATATGTCATTTAAACGATATCTATGATATTTACGTAAAATATTTTTTATGCCATATCTATCGGAAACCGGGACAAAAGATATTTGTTAATTTTTTTTATATTGCTATTGAAAATTGCTGTAATTTATGAATATACAAAAAAATGTTAAAAACAATTAAATATGTGTGAAAAAATGACATATAAATAATTTATGTATAAAAATTATTTAATAATTACATAATTTTTATTAAATAAATCCGTTGTAAGAATTGTATTTTAGTGATTTAATAAAAAACATTTCCTTATCTACAAGTTCTGAAATACCATAAGACATAAATGTCTTCTGCCACAACTACAAAAAGGAACTGACTGCACAATTAAACTTGCATCAACACTTTTTGCTTGACTCTGCTCAATATTATTTTCATCCAGTTTACTGTAGAGAAGATTAATAAACCTATTTTTATTATTTCCATTTTCTAAAAATTACTCTTTAGTAGTATTTAAAGCCATGTCTTCTTTAAATAAATAATTTATAATAAATTGAAGTATCATCTATATATCTACGATTTCTTTCGATTGCTATAGTTCCACCATTATTGCATCCGTCAAATAGGACTTTTACATTGATGCCACAGTTATTTTTTAGGTTGACATCTAATGTACCTTTGATAAATTGCAGAAAACTTTTCATTTTTTCCCATTTCAATATACGAAGTAGCATGCCACCATCAAAAATATAAGAAAAATTATGAATGTCATTAATATCCGTTTTACGTGCTAAAAAAATATGATATAGTTTTGACTTTCTCCTTTTTTCTCTTTTAAAATTAATCAAACATTAAAAAAGGATATGAGGTCAGGTCGTAGTTCGTCATTAATTTTTCTCCAAAACATAAGCGTTCAAAAATTAAAATTTGAATCTACAGCAACTTCAGTATTTTTAACTTCAATTTTAGAGTTCATGCTTAATAAAGATTCAATAATATATTTCGTGATCATTTTTACATCTATAAAGTTCAAACATTTTATTTCTTAAATTGATTCTAACATCGAACGTTTGATAACAATTAATAGTTTCGTTACCTGCAATTATCGTGGAAATAGCCTTGATTTCCAGTACACCCGGATGGGGTTCAAAAAACTCCATAATTTTATCCACTACTTTAGAATCTTCATTATTCTGCTTCATATTTTTATTATATGTAGGGTACTATAACTCGGCAAACGTACTAATACAACGTAAAGCAGAAACAAGTATATGTAACGTTTATACAAAGAGGCCAAATCTGGAGACCTAACAGGCCATGTTTTCAGAGCTCTTTCGGCCGAACCTCCTGTTGGGATATGTAAAGTCGAGATATACACGTACCTCAATCCCGTAGTGCACTGAAGCGCCATCGTATTGTATCCACATAGTTCGTAATGTTTTGTAGGTCTATGTCTTTGAGTAATTCCAAATCATTTATTGTGCTCAAAAAATGATAATAAATTTTCAGCATTTAGACGACGTGGTATTTCCACCTCATTAACTATCTTATTATTGAAGATGCTAGCCCACATGTTTATTGCAAATTCTCACTGATGTGATGCTTCTCATACAGCTATTGAATTTTCTGGAAACCACTGGTGAAGGTTTTTTGAGTTAAGTACTCTTGATTTCGTAAACCATGCTCCATCGATCCATAATTTTTTTTCTTAAAAATTCTGGCTCTATTTCAAGACATTCATTTAGTCTTTAACAAAATGTTGAAGTAGGCACGAATGCGCCTAAAGAAAAGAGGGCTGGCGCATCGTTACATGAGGATAAAAGCAGTAGCCGATCCCCGCACTCTTTAATGTTGACAGGTCTCCAAAACAGTTATGAAATGCAAGCAAGTACCTGAGATTATCCAACCCAGTGATTAATCCCTACTGGATCAAATACTCAACAATATAATCTCGACAGACAAAGTAATATATGTGATCACTTCTTTCACAAACTATCTACAATGCATCACTTCAGAATGTACCAAGCGGTCTTCAACGACGAACAATCGTCGATGGAAACTACCTGATGATGTCAGGTACGGTGACGGTGGTGATCTTCAACACCTACATCAACAAAGCCACCTTTCCAGACTTATGGAAAGAGGCAGACGTTATCGCATCCCAAAGCCTGGAAAGCCGTAATCTAACCCGTTAAGCTATAGGTTTATTCGTTTTTCAAAGATGCTAGGTAAGCTATACGAACGGCTATTGTATAAAGACCTCGAAGACTTCATGGAGTCCGAGAGGATGTTCATTAATGAAAAGGTTTGTTTCTCTCAGGTCATTCTTGCACCCATAAAGTCCACCGTATCACAAATTAAATATACACGGGCTTCTCAAGACTCTGCCCCGAATCGACCGCAGTGCTCTTACTCAACATGGAGAAAGCTTTCGATAAGGTTTGGCATATTGAACTGATTTATAAGTTCCACAAGTTTATAACTATCGGACCAACTCGTATTTATACTACGATATGTTGTCAAGGACCGATGTTATCATTTCCCCGTTCAGAGAAATAGAGGCCGAAGTCCCTCAAGGCTCTGTGTTCTCCCTCATCCTGTACTTTCTGTATACGAACGACATACCGCAGCATCCTAAAGTTGAGCTCGCACTATTCGCAAATGACAGGGCACTATAAATAGTTAACGCACGATTCAGAGCCCTGATACAGCTCCAAACAACGATCGACACAAACAGAGGTCCATGTCTCTTTGAGTAGTCTTAAGGAAAGTGTTCAAAAGATTTTGTGACTTGAGTACAACGCTCGCCGTGCGCTATGCGTCCGATTACGTTGTAAAAGCCTTCTTTTTAACAACAAAGTCAGAGAAGTGTTTCAGTCAATAAAAACGTAACACTATCCACGTGCTCGACCGCATGTTCGTCTTTCCGATGAAGATTTTACCATCTTCCTGCGCAAAAGGAAAAAACTGCAAGGGGTTGCTACCTCTGCTTGCCGCTCGCATAGAACGGACTCCCTTAACGCTCTCCCCGCTAACGATTTTCTCTCTCTGTGAACATTACCGCTTATGTTACGCTGGTGACACTTTCAGCCCTGACCAAACAAGTGTCGCCTTTCTCTTTCAGAAAACATTGAAACCGGATGGATCTAAGACGACCAGGTTATTAGGATGTCCCTAATCGATCTCAGGTATCTCCATTTCACATCCTCCGATATTCAGTTACGATTTTCTACGTTCTCTTCTATTTTGTGATGGGCAGCCTATGACAACTTGTGTAGGAATCGGAGCAATTAGCATACAACACAATTAGCACACACTCTCGGCCCCGAAATCAATTTGAGGACACATTTTAAATAGACATCGTTCACCCTCGTAACCAGCGCTGCCCGCCGGCACCGACTGTACTATCTATTGTTCAAGCACCTGTAAGCGATTTCTGTTCTCAGAATTGTCGACCCATTGCGACGCGCCACCACACAATTAGGGAAATATTATGCGCCGTATTCCTTTGCTATTCACTACGCAATTGCAAACATCCGAATGCCGGAAAGTTGTCTCGTTATTTGTTATTTTCTTAACAAATTACAAAATAACATGCATAGCCACAGTGCATCTTATTGAACTATCGTTCAAAAGCATTCAGCCCTAGACAATCACCCCCAACTACTGAGGCTGAAGGTACTCACATTCATACCTCGAAACGATTTACTCCTAGTCACGCAATGGAGTCCTTCTCTTTTTAATTAATTTTTACTTAGTTTACTTAATTTTTTAAAAGCAAACAGACTTTCCGAATCGTTTACTAAAATCTGTAAACAGTTCTGCGTCTCACCGAAGACCTCTGCGTCCCCAATGGCTAGTTCGTCTGTAGAGACCAACACACCCCTTAAGCCGCACATCGTAGACGAGGTTGAGATGTCAATGACGTCAAAATACAAAAAACAAAACGTTATGGAGGCGCAACGTTACGCAAACTCGGACTCCGATGAATTTAGAGTCATAAGGAAAAACGGGAAAAAACTTGCAGCCTCCACGAACTGCTGCAAGAGCCCCAGCGCCATTAGCGTCTCCTCCGCGCTCCAGACGCTGACTGCCAGCGCTCAGCAAGAAAAGAAATTTTACACCTCCGATCGTTTCACAGAAAAAAAAAACAAGTCTGGAGAGCTTGCGATGGGAAACACATGAATTCCCATAAAGTGTCAAACACCGAAAACGGAGTCGTTATAACTCCGTCATTTTGATATCGATCGATAGAGTAGTTTAAAAGTTATTTCAAAAATATTTTTTCTGAAAATTATACTTGGATGGTTCCCGCTGTAGGATGTGAAGGCACTTACGTAAACAGGCAATAGCGTTAAAGAAATTAAACAAATTAAAAAATTAAATGTCCTTGCATTATACATCAGGAATATAGAGTTCTTATTTTGCTTATTCCGTTCGATTCACCTCAGAGGTACGTTTGAAAACAGACCAATTACCGTTGAATTGGTCGTTGAAATTAGATTACAAACACTCTTCCTGTAACTTTTGATCCCGATCCTCGTCTTGCTAGCGATTCATTCATGACTGAAACTTTAAGATCTGCAGAAAATCTGATTTTCGAAAATCGGATTGAAAAAAGTATAAAAAATCTATTTCATAGCAGGAAGTTTAAAATAAAGTGCGAGAGTGCGACCCGGGCGCGCACAGCTGAACGCCACCTGCCACCTCCCGGTTCTACTGTACTGATGTGCACATATATAACCATTCCGCTCGCGGACGTCATCGGATCAGGCTAGAGGCACCCCACTACTGAAGGAAAGTCTTTATTTCAGATCGACCGGTTCGGACTGGGCGCCATGCGTACGCGCGTGGGCCGGGGCGCGCGCGAGCGGGGGCTGTCAATGACCGTTGTTTTCGACACCGTGACGACAGTCTTATTCACTGGAGTCTGTAGAAAACAGCGGAAAATTCTTTATGTTTCATTTTCAAAGATTTGTTTCATATAAAAGGTCTGATGTCTCAGAGTATATCGGATCTTTCGTCTGTTACACCGGGTGTCCTTTTACACAAATACCTCAGCCAAATATTACTGATGTACCTGTTAACAAATTATGTTTATGGAGGTGCCGTGTACAAGTGCGACAGCATTTCTGGAAGGCCTGGACAGTTGACTATTACGAACCCTTAAAACTCGCACAAAATGACTAAAAAGGTATCCTAATTTTTAAGGAAAATATGTCAGTGCTCCTCAAGAACCGAATACACATCTTACTCAATGTCTCTTCTATAAAATAATTTTAACATTTATTTGTATAATGACAGCGAAATCAAATTTATGATATTTTTCTTAGTTGTAAAATCATATTTTTCCTTTGGAGAGGCTGCATTTTTATAGATTAAAAAATTATATTGTGCATGAATAGTGCTGTATCATCTGTTGATCAATGTTGCCCCCGGGCAGCACGTATGTGACAGCATACATAGTTTAATGTGACAATACTTTCTTCCTTCTTTTGTTCGGACCGTTGTAGTGTCAGTTCATTTTCCAGCTTTATTAGAGTATCTCAAAATGCAGGCAAATGTATTTCGCCGGAACCACATCGTCACTAACATTGAGCATGGTGAAAAATTCTCCTATGTTTGTTTCTTGACGTACTTCTGAAGCTTCCGTGAGTTGCTTCTACATTAAATTTCATCTGAACTCTTTTAAGGTTTTTATTTTATTGTTACAAATCTTTGAAATTAATGCGATCCTAACCAGTTCTTTACTTTATCCGTTTGCTCTGCAGATATTTCAAACTACAGTTTGCACATAAACCATAGCTAAGCTTTATTTAATTAGATACTTTTTTCACCATTTTTTGCTTGAGTTCCATCAGCAGTTGGCAGTAGAGATCCGAAATGATGATTTTGCCGGCGGTAAAAGCTGATATAATGAATAATACCCTTCCAATCCCACCATTCAGATAACATGAACTCATTGCAAGTTAATCCGGGTTTCTTTATATTCTGTGGAGCTCGCTTGCCCTTTGATTATAAACTTTTTCGCACGTTTTTATCGTAGATAATTCATTTTTTATCACCAGTGACTAATGTTTTCAAAAACGGTTCGGTCACATTTCAATAGAGAATCGCAAATAAATAAACGATTCATTAGATTTCTTTCAATAAGCTCGTGTGGGATCTTAGTATCGAGTTTTCTGTGCGTCCAGCTTTTTCTAATGAGTCAAAACTATTTTTTAGTCGAGCCCCCCAGCTCTTCAGCTATGTCGTAAGAACTAATATTCTGACATTGCTAAACTTTTTCCAGAATTGCATCGACTTAATCGGTAACAGGTCGACCAGAGTGAGGTTTATTTATCACATCACAATTACCGGACTAAAAACGCTTGAACCCGTTTTGTGCTACTTTTACCAACCCTGCATTAGGTCCATAAACGTCACAAATTCTTTTTCGCGGTTTGTGTTGCGTTTTTCCTTTTGTATGACAAAATTTTAAAATGTATCGAATTTCTATGTTTTGTACAATAATTTTATGGACATAAAGAAAAACAATAGAAAAATTGCGGAATACCGTTTTCACTTTTTATTTTATCAACAAGTTTTTATAAGCTTGGGCTGTATGTTTCTATATATGTAACTATGTAACGGAATCTTTGAGCTTAATTTTCACCGGTTTCTAGAAGTCTGATCAACTTGAAACCTTGCACATCTCAAAGACCGATGACAATACAATAATTTGATAACAGTTTCCCATTATCCTTATTACGACCAGGGATTAATATAATCTTGGGTTGTATGTATCTATGTATGTAACGGAATTTCTGAGCTTAATTTTCACCAATTTTAGAAGTCTGATTAATTTGAAACTTTGCATACTTATCAAGGAGCAATGACAATACAATAATTTGATAAGTTTATTCTCTTATCCTGATCAAGATCGCCAGGATCGAATAATTTCGTCACGCATCGTCTGCGTGAGAGCAAGTGGCTTATTACTCTTACTGAATTCTATTACTGTTTTGTAATGGAATTTAGTAACAGTCATAAGCATTATTAATAATTCAAATATTGTTGTATTGTTAAAAATTACAAATTTTCACCAATCAACTGAACTAAAATGTGAAAAATAAATATAGTTTAAAAAAAACTAAAAAACACGCATTTAAAGTATATTAAACTAAAAAGTGAAAAATAGTCCTTAATATGAACTCAAAAAAATAATGAACAATGACGAAAAATACTAGTATTATTGTGGAAAAAGCGTGGGTTGCTCTTTATAAGAAAAATGTGGCACAAAGCGCCCTGCTTGCTTTCCACGATATTACTAGTATTTTTCGTCATTGTTCATTATTTTTTTGAGTTCATATTGAGGATTATTTTTCACTTTTTAGTTTAATGTAATTTAAAAGCGTGTTCTTTAGTTTTTTTTTAAACTATATTTTTTTTATTAAATGTCGTCTATTTGACGGAACCAAAACTATCCAGATGCAAAAAGGACGACCAAGGAAATTTTATTGCAACTTTTTACTTATTAAATATGAAAAAACTTTTCCCAGGTACGCGTTGTTTCTATTTATCTGCCCACTTTGTTATCTTTGTTTGTGAATAATAGTTACACATATAAATATGTATAAAGAACAGCCTGTTATAACAGGTTTGAAATTAATTTTGTAAAGAAATCATACCCTCATTTTCATGTATACAAGTGGAATCTTTTTCATTTGTTTATGGGCGGATCTTATTATAATTTTTTTTTTTTTTGCATTGTGTTTATGCTATTTAAAAGAGTATAATTTTGTTAAACCACTACAGAAAGGGAATAAACTTAATATAAGAAAATTATAACATTATCGTTATAACGGCTTGTAACATTATCGTTAAAGAAATTTTCATTTCCCGAACGTTTAGCATAAAATATAATTAGGCCTTTTTGAAGGATTCCTTGATTTGCAATATAGAAAACTTTAAAAAAAGTACAATGAATACTAAGCCAGTAACGAAAGAAATAAGACATCCAAAAAGACTGTAACAAGTAAAGTTCAAGATAAAGAAAAGCATTAAAATTCCCGATGCATTCGACCAAATGAACCAAGTTTTTACAGGTTTAAAACATAGAATCTTTAGAGAAGTTAAATAAAGTCTTGATGAGAACTATTCGCCTATGGTAATAGATAGCAATAGCAACTTTAAAAAAAAATTTAAACACTGTAAATAAAATCTTAGAAAAAAAAATGTGAGTAATAGAACATCAGTGATAATTATTTTTATATGAAACTATCCATATTTAATTATTCAATGAAGTATGAAAAGAATTTGTATAATTATCGCTGTTAATGTCAATAGCAGATAATTTGTGCAGAAAAGGAAACGAAAATTCCATGGCAAAGTCCGCATCAGGTCTTGTGCTATTGCTACCTCTATGGTCACACACATTTTTTTACGACTGTGGCTTGCATTTTATTGTATGAACTGGGCACATATCTGTCTGTCACACTTTTTTTCTTAGTCATACTAAATTGTCTTTATAGGTGAGAAAATTGAAGCTCCAAAATAATAGGAATAAGTACGGCGGCTAAAGGGAATGTCGGAAAAAACAAGTTTAAAATCGTAAAACTGGTTTGAAATAACATTTTACGGAATATAACGATAAAATAGTTTTAAGTTAGTTTATTTAACTAAGGCTTCTACTCCCTAGAGAAGAAGGGTTCCTAAAAGTAGGACAGAGACTACAGATAATCACATAGTTCGATCTTTGCATATGCCTCTTTTTTAACTCAAAATTCATCATTTTTTTCATGCAAGTTTCTTGGCTTCGAGTACTTATGTGTATGTTTTTAGGATTCCGGAGCCAAAGAGAAAAGTGAAATCTTATAGTTTGGTCCCGTCCGTCTTTGGATCCGTACAAATGTCGCAGACTTCTAATGCTGCCATTTTTCTTCGATTGCGTTAAAATTAAACAGACAATTTTTTATGTGAACTGTATTATATAAAGAAATTATATATATATAGGGTAGCTTACCACATATAAAAACAAGCAACGAAAAAATTTTTCTCGCACTTCATTGTGTGAGGTGTCGCTGCTAAGGTAATTAAAATTGATTTAAAGATTTTTTTAACCAATACTCCTCCGAAGTTTGATTCGTGGCTGAATAGCTTCAGGAACCATCAATTTTGAAATTTAAACCGTGTTTGGAAAACCTCAAAAGATAGGGTAACCTAGATTCATGAATAAATTTAATAGAATTATTTTGAAAAAACTCTTAACATTTTTTTTATATATTCACAATTTTTATTGTCAATAGTAACAATCTAATCATCGGTTCATATAAATACGCATATGGTGGTTAATATAATAAGTACAATATGTACCATTGAAATACTTATTTGTATCCATACTATGTTAGATTATTTTTTCAAATTTATAAGAATAATAATAAAAATGTTATGGTATCACCCTCATAATGTACAGAAAAATCAAAAGTAAAACCAAGTTTCTAAGTTCCTTGGACAATGGAAGATATTTATTTCCGGGAAATAGTAAAGAATACCTTTTCTCACTTAGTGTACAACACTGAAAAATTTACTCTTGTTTTTCAAGAAATCAATAATAGATCACATATTCAGTTATTTCTCCTTACAATACACAATTTTTTTAGTCAGTACAAACAAATGTAGTACAAAATTTAAAATGGATGCGGGGTAATCCAAAGATAGTGAAATCCTCTACACACGCAATTTATTGTGTAATGAATATTGTACCACATATAGTGATTGTTAGATTCATTAAATATATATTGATGTCAAATATATTTAGATAGTTGCCTGTAACTCGTTTTGTAAAACATTGAAAGCGAAATAAAGTTTGCCATTTATGCTTTCATATGTAGTAAAACCAATAAGACTGATATTAGTAATTTTCAATTCCATGAGTTTCACAGAAATTCATCTTCAGTATTTAATTATTTTTAAATTCGTTATTCCATAAAGACAGAATCCCCAAAAAAATTATTTATATAGTTATTAATATTCTTTGTAAACCTTTTTGACGCACCTCGGTAATAGCCTTTTTTGCTTTTAATGAGTCGGTTTTCAAAGTAATACTTTCATGTTTCATTTTTAGATTGTTTCTAAGGATTCCCTGTGCCCCGCTCGGGCAGCGAGCCTCGAGGAACAAAAGTATCGAACTTCCTTTTGATTAGGTTTGTGTTTATATGACTTCAATGGATTCTCCTTGTAAATGATACAAATTCATCCCCAATATTCATTAATAATGCAAAAAAAGACCAAGCGCATAAATTCAGTAAAATAAAAAAATTGTCATATTGCATTTTGTGATAACTTTAATTGCTTAAAAAGTTACCAAATTTTCTATAGTTCGAAATTAATTTTTGTTCGATAATAGGCTACTAGTTTCTTGTATGATTAGCCTGCCGCCTTAGAGACAATCAGGTTTTGCCTATGCGAAAATTGCTTTTGAATCTATATACTTAACCACTAACTACTGTGTTATGCATTTTAAAGTTTCTGAAGGCATTACCGGTACTGAGCGCTTTGCCGCTCCACCTGCTGCTTCACTGCTGCTTTCTATGGAGTTGTAATTTTAAAATCCAATAGTACAACCGATGTTTCTGCCGATGTTGCCGAATCGATTTTATGCCTCCTGTCCACTTCAACGCCGTTAAAGATTGCTTTAAGATGCAATCTTTAACTGAGTATCCTGCTTAAGAGTAGGATACTCAGTTAAGCCTCTCAATAGCAAGTTTTTTCTAAGTTCTAATGAAGATTAGACGGAAATAGAGATTTTATATAGGTGAAAAAAATGTTTTCCTTGGTTCGAGTGAATAAAGTTTTGTACCCTTAAAATTTATTACATTAAAATGATCTTCGATTAAGTTCTAAGATCTCAATATATTTTATACTCTCTATAGTCTTATTAAATAAATTACTACAATTTTGTAAATTTTCCAATTATTTCATAACATTAGTGTGTTATAGTTAGATATGATACGAGTAAATTCATATTGAAACTATAAGACCCGTTATGCTAAATCCAATAATTAGGTTCTTATAAAAATTTAAATTTATAGTACGTATTTTCAAGTTTTATTGTTTCATGAAAAACAAATAGTTCCACTCGTTGAACATTGAAAATAGTAAGTCTCTATACGGTACACAAAAAAAATATATAAGGACGATTTTCTGTATACTAATAATAAAAATTGTACCATTAATTAAAAAAAATCAAAGAACCCTCCAAATCTCTCCTTTGTTCAAAAGTTTCAAACACAGTCTCAATTCAATGAAGTTATCAAGATGAGCGGAAGTCCTTGCGGAGCGAAGTGGTGTATCGAATGAAGCTGCACAGCCTCACTGTAATATCTGTTAAACTTAATAACGGCGAGGCTACGGCGCGAGATGTCGCTGCAATTATTGCTACGTCACGAAAGTTTGCTAGGGATGTGTCAAATCATGTCGATATATTTGTTAACCGCTATACTAAGTATAAGTCAGTGTAAGGCATATTAGTACCCATTATCTAACCGGTGTTCAATCAATTTTTCGATGTTTTTGATTTTATGTTTTCTAATCGGTTCGTTTGTATAAGTTGATTTTAATCACGCTTAATTTTAAATTGTTATCATTTGCCTTCACGGCCAAGAATTGCATTATTTATTACCAAGAATAATGCAAGTTTTTGATAATAAATTAATAGCGCTCGCATTATTAGTGTTAATCCATTTACAATCCCATCCGATTTTCCGACTTCTTACTAACAGATACTTTGAGACATCCGCCCTCTCCGCGCGCAATACAATGCCCGCTTCCATTGTTGCTTAACGTATTCGCACACGTTGCATATAAAGTAATCATATGCACAAGCAACCCGCCGCACGGTTTGCATTATATTTAAAATTTACAACTTTGATGATACAACCAATGGCTTGAGCTCAATGATTAACGGTGAGTCGTTATTGTGTTGTATGATTAGTTTAATCCGAAGACGACGGGTCTCTGAATTGCCGCTACTAAACTGAATTTTTCACCCAACCTTGAGTGAATAGGGTAAATAGAACGATAGTAAACAAAAATATAATTGGAAGCTAAATTTCCAAGTTGAGGGGAAAATAAATTAATAACAAGTTTACCATAACCTAAATATTTGTCTACTTGCAATAAACCAATTACACATAATAATATATTTCCCACACATATTATCCACTTTCAAGAAATGCACATCGTAGAAAAATAGTTTATCGGAGAGTGTGTTAAGGTAAGCGCACAACCCTAGTCTCCGTTAAGTTATGTCGTCCTGGCGTTAATTTCACGACGTAGTCTGACAAATTCGCTGAAGGCGTGGGGTGGCGACGTTTCACACGTTTTTAATGACTTAACGGACGGCTTTGTTTAGGGATAAATTTTTTTGTTTATAGTTTTTTTGTTATATGTATAAAATAGACGAAATAAAAAAAAAGAGTAAGACATATTTTAACTTCAATGCATTATTTTAGTGGAAAATTGACTAAATATATATGACAATGAAATAGTTATAAAGTTTTGCTATACATTCATGAATTGACTTTATTCTCAAAGCATTTTTTAAAATACTTCTATTTCTATTTTCAAGTCAAGATATATGATAAGTAAGATTTTCTTCATTTGCTTCATTATAAATATAAAAAATGTATATTTGTTATATATATACGTACATATATATACCTATATGTATTATATAAAAATATATACATATATATAAAAAATAAATAGGTGATTATAATTTAGCTTATGCCATTTAGGGTTTTTTCCATGACCTCCTTTAGAACTAACTTTTACCGAAATTTATTTATAAGATATATTTTGACTTTATAATGAATTTGTAATAATTACATTTTGTTAAAAGTAAATTTAAAAAGAATTTGTTGGAAAGCTCGTTACAGGTACATAATATGGGTAAATTAGAGTAGTCTAATATGACATAGTAATATTTCATCAAGATAAAATAGTAAGTGCAGATTTACGATATTACAGTATTTACGATAAAATTAAAAAAATTAATTGCAAACGTGGCTGAGAAATCATTTCATTCATTCGTGTAATAAACACTAGTTTTGTCTCAAATAAGGTATATAAAAGAACACAGCATAGGCGATGGTGCAGTAAATAGAATTCGAAAGATATTGATTTCTAAGTACGCGTGTGAAGAATACATTATGTTAGCAAAGAAATGCCACATTCTGCTACCAGATAACTAAATGAATACAGTGTGTTCATCTAGATTTTTCCTGTTATAAGAGCAAGCCATGATCCCAAACAATTTCATCTTTCGATGCGAATGATTTAAAGGTGGTTTATTACTTCGAATTTCCGATGCCAGCTTATATATCGTTATAGGTGTCGACTATTCGATGCAAGTTCGAAGGAACAATACATTTCTCTCAATCTCGAACTCATATATATTCTGTTATTATTGATAGGTCGTGCTTAAATTCAGTTTATATTAAAGTGCATTTGTGATTGAAACCGAAAATCCATATGTCAGTGATTATCACATCATAGCAAAATATCAAAATAATACAGTTGTAAACGATGGGCAGCTCCTTCATAGTCTAGTACCATCGACCATGTTTTTCGGTGGTTTATAGGTTTTTAAGAATTAATTATTTATCTGTAACATCAAATTCATCGCTACGTCCGTTATATTTCGTGATTTGAATGATTCCAAGTCATTAGATATTAATTAAAGGATTATGTTAACGCTACTCATCAAGTTACGTTTAAATCGGTTGCCAAAGTTCAGATCTGTAATATATTGAACCTTCCACATAATGAATAAACACTGCCTTAATTTTAGATACTTGTTTTTGAGAACACCATTGTTTAAATTGTTGCTAAAATGGAATTATAAAAAGCAACTATTAAAATTGCTTGTTTTCAGAATCACTATCTAGATTTATGCCAGGGAAGGAAGAGACGAAAGAGCGAAGATAATTCTCTGCCCGAAGTCCGCCATCGACTTGCTAGCCGCAGCATGAAAATGTAAGCGTTCCTCTAGCTGTCCCTTGGCATCCGATGCATTCCGATTGCAGTGGATTCGGGGAAATCCACCATCCATCCATCTACTGGCACGAGATGACTAGGCACATATGATGGCTAAAGAGACGTTAAGGTGGTGAGTGTGTGAAAATATGTGTCACGTGCGATCGCAAAATAGAGGACTTCTTGGTATAGAAGGAGCCAACGCTGCTGGGGCAGCGGATGAAGCGGATGAAAGCGTATTCGAAGCCCCAGCAAGACTACGAAAAGTTCATTATGCGAGTTATTAGGTAGGAGTTCAACATAACTCTTTGGAGCATTACCAGAACTCGGATATACAATGAGGACATCTTCATGTAAACAAACACCATTATCTCTATCAATAGGAGCTACCTAAAGTGCCTTATGAAAAAATAAATTTGGTGAGAAGTACATTAAAACGCATCCATTTAAGCTGTCTAAAGAAAACATTTATTTGTACGATTCGCAACACCTATACTGTTGTAACGATCTTAAATAAAATATTTAGTATAAAATGTGGTCGCATGTGTAAGGCTCTCTGAATGGGATATCTATCGAGATAGTTTACATGCCGTTTCGTAAGGAATACAGATGAACTTAAGGCACAGAGTGGAAATGCTATATTAGATTTTATTTGCAATTTACTAATGCTTACTTTTGTTTGACTCAAAATGGACGTAGGATGCGTCTTTGAGATGCCGCCCAGTTGCGTGTTTATGTGGCGCACTAACAGTAGAACTGAATAAGTGAACGCCGAGAATAAATCAAGATAATTGCAGCGAAGCACCACCTTGTATGAGTCGTCGGCAACCATGAAGTACGTTTTTGGATAAGCTACCGGTTAGTTTTATATTGTCAAAAAATAAACAGATCAAGTATTTGTTATAGAATGAAAGGAACTTTATTTTAAAATCGGGGAAAAAAGTTTTATTGTAGGTATATTATAAGTAAAAAGTTGAAGTAAAATCTCTTTGGTTGTGTTGTATGTATCTGGCTAGTTTTGATACCATTAAATAGATGACATTAAAAAAAATAAAAGTGAAAACTGTGTCCCGCCATTTTTCTATTTTTTTTCTGTCCACCAAAATGATCTTACGTCGAAATCCACTACATTTTGGAGTTTTATTACAACAAAAGGAAAAAGTGCGAACAAGCCGCGAAAGAATTCGTGACTTTTATTAACTTAATTCAGTGTCTGTAAGAGTGGTGGAAAATCGATTCAAGCGTTTTCAGTCTGGTAATTTTGATATCAAAAATGAATGATTTTGAAAAAAGTAGAGCAAGATCAGCATATTAGTTCTTGCGACATCATTGAAAAGTTGTCGGATGAACAGAAAAATAGTTTTGATTTATTTGAACAAAGCTGGATATACAAAAAAGCTTGATACTTGGGTCCCACACAAGCTCATTTAAAGTAATCGAATGAATTATGTACGCATTCGCCGTTCTCTATTGAAATGTAATGAAACTGAACCATTTTTTTTTTAATTATCACTGGTAATGAAAAATGGATTACCTACTATTTATATAATAGATAACGTGCGCAAAAGCTAACGATCAAAAAGCAAGCAAGCTCTACAGACTATACCAAAACCCGGATTAACTAGCAAAATAAGTTGATGCTATGCGTTTGGTGGGACTGGAAAGGCGTTACTCATTATGAATTTTTACCACAAGACAACACCTAGTCTACTCAAGGATACTTGAGGATACTCAAGTAAAAAGTAGAGAAAATATGGCCGGAGTCGATCACCAGAAAGAGTATGTTTTTCACTACGATAACGAGAGACCGCACACATCTTTAGCCACTCGGCAAATACCGAGAGAGTTTGGTTAGAAAAACCATCATATAGCCCTGACCTTGCACCCTCAGATCTTTACCTTTTGTTGTATCTTCAGAATTTTTAAGATAGTGTTAGGTGAACATCAATACAGGACTGTCAAAATTTTTTAACACCGTTTTTTGATCAGAAGTCACAAAATTTCTACAGCAATGGGATTATGTCACTATCTACAAAATGGTAAAAAGCTTTTGAATAAAATGGTGTATATATAATGCAATGTATCTAAAATATGGTGTAAAATAATCTTTTATTGGCGTATGAAATTCGACAAAACCTTTTTCCCAACCTTATAAAATATATTTTGTTTTAATATGCCTAGAAAGCAATTTGTTTTTAGTTTCAGTGATAACATGTTGGACATAAGCTAGATTATGTTTTATGATTATGGACTATCTCGCACCTTCAGGTGGCGCGACCTTTTTCGTAGGCTATCGGTCCAGGTTTTGTCCAGTTCGTAATCGCTACCAGAGGATCTCTTTCTCAGCGATATCGGTTCTGTAGGCATTACGGTGGTCCACTGACATTTCAACTTGATGATTATGTGCTAACCTGTATACGTCGTTCACTTTGATTCTTTTGCAGAGATCCTCGTTTCAGCTTTTATATCACAGAAAAATCCTGAGGATCGCTCGTTCTATCGTTGACTGAGACTGATTGACTTAAAATTTATTTATACAATTATAAGTAAGGAAACATATATGGTATCGGTATGTCACAGGTGAGACACATGACATTAAAATGGCACCACGCACTACAGAGGACTGTCGTGTGTATGCCTCGAGATACGCTGCATTCTAAGAGGCCAAATAATTACCAAAAACCTTCGCAACCCGACTGAATAATTCGTATTTTTTTTATTGAAATCGTAAATGCGTAATCAAACAATTTGTGCCAAGTTACAACCGCTCATAAGATTCTGCATTTTTTCATTACCACGCGAAATATTTTGAATCAAAACTCAGTGTCAAATATATAATATATACGGTTATTAAGCAAACTGAACTGTAAAATAAAATAGAAAAATTAAATTGGTTTATTCCTAAAAAGTATTTTATTGTGATTTATTTTTAGTTTATTTACTAGGCTCACAAAAATTGTTAAGAATTTCTGATTTAATTCAAAAGATAAAGAACTGATAAATGAGAAAAATGAAAAACCATATATAGTGATTTATATAAGCACAGATTACAATAAATATTCTATGGTTATACAAAATATTTAGCTTTTAGTGATTGGTTCTCATATCATTTAATTTATTTTAGTCAACAAGTTGAAAAAAGTGTTAATTCGTTCTACTGCAAATTAAAATACGTGCGATGCCATAAACAATTGCAAAAGTTATAATAAATTAAAGATTCAGAAAAAAGAGTATATTTTTGGACATAAATTTTGTAATTAGCAGCCGGTTTTAAAGCAGCGTTAGAGCACTGCGCTCGCGTGCAGAATTCTATTTTCAGCATTGGAATAAAAAGTATTAACAATAAAACTCAAGTTCCGGGAGGCAAAATATTTTTTCGGAAATTTTCTCTTGTATCTGTAAAATTCCTCTAATATCAATAGTATTTGAAAAATTTCCAAAAAGTAAACCCCTCTTTTTCTGAATATTTAATTGTTTATAACTTTTACGATTGTTTATGCGCGGGTTTGAAATTTCTGCACATTTTTCTTCCAAAGAGCAATCGCATGTATTTTAATTTGGAGTAATAAAAATTATCACATTTTCCAACTTGTTGAGTAGACGAATTAATAAGCGTAAGAATCCTATATTAAAATTTACAAATAGTATGTGGTAACTTTGTTAATATGAAGGATAGCTACATATTAAGGAACATAACGAATAAGTTTATCTAATATTATTAGAATCAATAAATTCCTCCTATAATATCTGCGTAATGGTCGGTACTGTAGTATTTTAACAATTCATGCGTGGTTACAAGCGGTTAAACCTAAATATCGAATTTAGTTTGCTAAACCAGACTCAAAATCCTGAACTTTTGGAAGTTGGAAACTAATAATGTAACAACTAAACAGCGGCGAACGGCTCTAGAACAAAAAGTGTAACCCGACGGGCGGCCGCGGGCGCCCCGCAACGCCCGCACTGAACTTAACGGACTTCAAAACCTGAAAATGGGTTTTATTTAAAAATACTGTTTCCTGAGAGTATATCTTTAAGAAACACGTTATTATAGTTTGACGTGACAACGTCTTAAATTAGGTTGCGGCTGGGAGTCACTTATGAAAAGTGTAACGCTCGGTAACGTTACGATGAGTCACCGAACGAGAGGCCCGCCAATCTTGCGTCTCTCCCACTCAACTATGATCGGTCTGCCGCGCGCTAGAAAATAGCTTGCAAATGTATTGCAAGTTATTGTATGTATATTTGTATAAAATACGTATGTATGTGTAAAGGTAAAAATAAAATTTTGTTAATATGAAATTCAGTGCGAGATTCTTTGTATAAATTAATGTTTTAAATATAATTCTTTGTATATAAATGTTTTAAATTGTTACTATTATTTCATCCTTCTTCCTACGGAATATTCACATTAAAATGATTTTACCATTCAAAGTCGTTGTGTAAAACTTTCGTATACCGACTTTACAATTTTTATTGTATTTCTTCTTTATGGGTTCATGCAAAAGTATATAATACTATATATATATATATATATTTAAACGAATATTTTTTCAAATTGTAGTAACAACACTACGATAGATTAATTTTTCTTAAATTTCTTACATGATTAATTTGTATGTAAAATTTAATAAAAATTAAACAAAAAGAATGGTGGAATCCTTGGAAAATATATAAGATAAATACATCAAAATATTAATTATAACTTATAATATGACATGTACATACAATGCAAGAGAATAATAGCAAATTTTTAAATTGACGTATTAGCACATTCATTCAATATAAGAGATTAATATGGTTAAGATTTGATTAACAGTATTTTATATGAACAAAAGTTGTTTCCTATAACAATGGGTATACCATAAAATTTAAAGAAAATATTATTAAGTTAATTTATGTGTATGTCGGAATGTACCGCAACAAATACAGTTCATCGTTGGATACAGCATTCAGCTGGACGAAAAATTATCTTCAAGTTACTTCCACAATTGCTAGTTTCACAATCAAGGCGGACCTCCATTGTGAAATTCTTACAGGCATAAGCACTTCCTTATCTATATTTTCTTGAAAACATTAACCATCTACAAGGGAAGTCGAGCAAAAAAATCAGATACAACCGTTTAGACTACTATCGAAGGTTTGAGTTATTGGCCGAGCGAGTTCGCGGCAGTAGTTTCTTTGTGTTCTCCGCGCGCCCCGCCGCCCCGCTCCGCGCCACTGCCAGTGCCCCTATGAAGGTGGTGCATCGTCCCGTAAGGAAATTAGAATTCCCGCACACATCGCTTCGGCTCTGGCTCGTCGCGCCGACGACGGATTTAAATTTATTTCACATTTTCTTTGTAGTACTGCACGCAACGCTGTTAAAAGAGAAATTAAGAAATCTGTGTAATGAATATGATATGTTGTTAGGGTTTCGTACCTCTAAAGGAAAAATTAACACTTATAAGATCGTTTCGTTGTCTGTCTGTCAAGAACCTTTTTTCTCAGGGGCACGTGAAAGTATCAAGTTGAAATTAATATTAATTACTCAAGTCTGCAATCCCTTAGAGTTGTAAAAAAACCGAACTTTTAAATCAACACAATTAAAATATATGTTTGTTTATGCCGATTATTTTCATACTTGCAAGGGAATCAAAAGCTATGGGGACCTTCCTATTGACTTAGAATTATGAACTTTGGTAAGAAGAAAGACTTCACAGCTCAAGTAGGTAAAAAATATCTGATAATCGATAATTTGAGTTATGTTTGTGAAAAATTGTTTTTCTGTGATTACTAATTATACTTGCGATTGGAGTATGGAACATGATGTAGACTAATATGGGGGAAAAGATTTTTTATCTTTGTACTTTTAAGACTGTTGAATGTACAAGATTCTCGTTATTTGTTTATCTTACTTAAAAAATATTATTTTTTGAAAGGTGACACAAATAAGATAAGTCACTCAGACTTTACTGAACATTAATGTCTGCAAATGTCTGCAATTAATCAAAACACTCTTACAAATCAGCCTGTTTTTCTATAAAAATAAATAAAAAATCGTTCGTCGCTATCATACTTAAAACCGAGGCGATAATTCTATATGTCTAGTTATGAGTTCTCCAAGCTCGCTCTAACGCAACATCATACTGGCATATATGATTATTTACATCGATCGCTGGCGAGCCATCGTAGTACAATTGCACAATATGGAGTTGTGATATTTCGTTCAACTAAACCTTGCCATTCTCATCGTAGCGCCGCTTGCGTGTAGGCATACTATGAAATGTGGTACCGCAGGTCGAAACAAATGAATAAATTTTTCGTTCTCGCCAAACCAAGGCTGAGTGTTATGATCGTTATCTTCTGCTGTTGCAACAACAAACGTACCTTTAGATGAAGGACATTTATTTTAAAAATTTTAAAAAGAAATCTAGAATGAGCAGTCTTAACGATTCCAATTAAAAATAATCCACAAAGACGAAGTTCCAAAGCTGTTTTCTAGAAAGCAAACCAATAGTCGCCTACTATTATTCTTCCTTTGTCATGCCAAGGTTCATGAAGATCGAAGAGTGGTGGCTCTGGTTGCACCATATTGTTTTTGACCTTTTTTATTTAACATTTTTTCTTTACCTTCATTAAATTCAATCCTTATCATAATATGTGATAAACTATCACACACAGGTTTAGCCTCACACTCGATCCCTTTTGGTTTTCTCTTTATTTTTATGACGAATGACATTCCTGAGCTAAATTTGCAATCACGTCCATACCAAGAAAAAATAAATTAATCTACTGTGATTTTTAAAGGACAGTACAATAGCATTTAGCTACGTATCATTTGCCATTTCTATGAAAGGACAAACTTTGAACCATTTGTCCTCAGAATTATTTTCTTCTGTAAACATCAAGATATCTGCAAAACGATGTTTACTCATCCCGAATCTCGTACCGAATTCCGGGAGAGGCTGTACATGTTCATTGGAATAACACCAATAATCTATTCGCTAACGAGATTATTGGTGTTGTTCGAGTAATCTCTTCTCACATAGCATAAATTATTCCAAAAACCTTAATTAACTCTTGTGACGTCAATATTGATCTTGATTTTATATTAACGTTTGTAAATAGTTACGATATCTTCTATTTTATGCACAGGAATAAATTGTTTCCACATATTAAATTCAGTTATGTTTTAATTTAAGTCCATAGGCAGACATTGAGCATAATGCCCATCCTTATAATTGTCAATGGCCTCCTCCGACTGTACGTGTCATTTGACTGTAAGTTTCTTGTTACTAATTGTAATATAATTATCTAATTCTGTTTGCTCCATTTGGAATTCATCTCGATTTTCCGATATCGACTGAAACAAATAAATTAAAATATTTAATTACTATGGAAATATATAAACAAGTAAAAGCAGATATTACATCATTTTTGCGATTTTAAAAGGAAATATAAATAAAAAAAATATAAAATAGTTACCGAATCGGAGTAATTGCTTTCAGATTTACTGGTGTCGGCCGCAGGTAAATCGACGTTTTCAATATGATCAATGGCATCGTTAGCCAAACTTAAAATATTAATAGGCACCCAAGTCCCATTTCTATCAATCATATCAACACTTTTATCAACTTTTAATAATTTTTTTTTACACCCGTTATAATACTAAAACATTCACAATGCGCAAAGTTATAATTATCGCCAAATTGTTGACGACTGCGGGCGTTTTGAGTACCGGCAGCGTCGAAATGTGTAACTAACTTAATCGAGAAGCGAAAAACAGCAAATGAAAGAGAAAGAGTTAAACTATTCTGTGGTGTAAGTTTAGAATTTGTATACAAATTAGTACTGGCGTATAATGCGTTTAAAATCAGGTACTACCGGTAGGACGCTACGTCTTGATAACAGTGCGTTCGGGCGACCAATCATTAAATATTTATGCACACGCACGCACGAACGTACTTACGCACTTATGCACTAACGCACGCATACATACACATACGTGCGTGTCCGTGTATGTGTGTGCGAGTGCGTGTATGTTTATGAGTATATGTATGTATTGCGCTACACTAAGCAAATTTGACGCATAACGCTGTGCATTATGCGCGTAAACCTTGCTTAAGGAGGCCAGCTAGAAGATTAAATGAATTATTCTTATTCGATTGCCCGACTCACACTTTGTTCCAAAATATATTATTATACCCAGAACATCTGTAATTCAAATAATATATAAATAATAGTAATAGTTTTCATTATTACATTATCTCACTCTTGCTCTTTACAACATGTAATACAAATTATAAAATGAGAACAGTGTCTTATAATAATCCAAAGATAATCAAATACTACACAAAATTTTAAAATCAACCTACTAAACCACAAAAAGCAGTATACAGACGCAATCTCGTTACGTATCTAGTAGTTGTACGAGATTTCTTGTAACATAATTATGTTTAGAGAGATTTCCTGAAACAAAAATACGCTTACATTTTAGTAACACTAACTGGATTATAAGATATATGAGAACGTAACGTAAAGTGATACGAGCACTGCGCCTCGCCGCCGCGCTAAAAATATTTACACTTTCCATTCTGCAAATCACATCTACAGAACTTTTAGTGTACCTACTGGCAACATAAAAAAAAATGTGATCGAGTTTTGCATTCCTAAGCTACTTGTAGGCAAGTGCGAGTCGGTCCCGTGCGCAAAGGTTCTACATCTCGCATATTGCTATCCACATCTTTTTCTCTACTTTTACCATTGTGAGAGATAAAAAAATAATAACGAACTGAATTAAGTTTGAACATTGTAATTGATCATAAATTTCTAGAAAGTTGTAAAATTGCCGTGCGTATATTATAATTATTTTGATTTTGATGTAAAATTTGGATTCTACATTGATTTTTCTTATTTTATTTTTAATCAACTAGAAAATCCATTTGCGAACAAAACGTTTGGAAAAAATTTAAATATTAATTTTTTTTAATATGCAACTTAGAAAGGTTTTAAGGTAATTTTACAATTTTTAGAATTGGTCCTTTCAATTAATTATAAACAGCATATAAACGCACATACTTTGTGTTTATGCCATAATTTTTTACTGAGACGATTAAGAAATTTCAAATTTTACATAACTATTTAGACTACAAGATTTACTTAAAACGTATTTCACAGTCATCAATTTCAAAATACCACTAGCTGTTCCCGAGGCAACGGATCTGAGCGCCCATGCAGATTCTAGAAGGGTTTCATATTTTGTTTTAAAATATGTAACCCTAAAATAATGAAGAACACACCCTCCAAACACCGCCAGAGAACGGACGAATTTCAAGCAATATTTTTGTAGATTTCCAAAAGCAAAAGCGAACTTTCGCATTTTAGTGGAGCTGATGGGTAATGTCATGTCGATTATTTTTTGTTAATTTAACCTTTTGTTAGTTTTGTCTGAACGATGTCTCGTTTATCGAAATTCGATAGCCATTTTTGTTCAATCAAAAAAAAAATGGTTAGGAACCATTTTGAATTATCGAGTACTGATTCCTGATCATTGGTGCGATCATCATTTATTTCGTATAAATCGGTTGAAAACGTCAGTGGAACCCCGGTAACTCAAATTTCAAAGGAGGTGTTAAAAATTTCGAACGAGTTTTCAATATAAAAGGAACTTAGATATAAAAAGGATTTAATTGTTTTAGAAAATTGTAATAAAAAAAAAACAATTTCTAAGTACATATCCATTGTATTAGATATAAGTTTATATGAAATAGTCAAAAAGGTAATCTCTATTGAAGTATAGTCAGCAAGTATTTATTTATTAATTATGTGTGACCATCCACACAGACCACGTCGGAGTGTTATCGTTTCGGGCTCATAAAAATAAAAGTGATCGAATAACAAAGTTACTCAACTTATTTTATGAATAATCGATTGTTCGCATCCAGTCCAAATTTTCTATCGTATATTTGATCAGATTTCATGATTGATATTTTAATAACGTATAGGTATGCGATGACCGTTGGCCGGGGCCGAGAACTTTAAAACAATAGCACGGGAAGTGCGGGGGGAGGCTAACTCGCTCCTAACACATCCATCACGGCTAGTGGTGCACGTACAGTATAAGCTACTCATTTAACTCTCGTAATAATTCATATTATTTAATTATATTAAGTTGTACTAAAGAAATTTATGGAATAACAATTTCTCATAAATGAATATACATATTATACATAAAAGAAATACAACGATTTGCTACGATAATGTCAAATAACAAAAACGTTAATTTTAGATTGCGTAGTGGTGAAAAACCTATAATGAAAAAAGAACAGACATTAATATAATGAGTAAATACAATAACAATTCAGGATTTAACAATATTTACATAACTTCCAACGGTTGTTTTGGTTTTTGCTTCTTTGCAATAGCTACTGTGTAAATGATTTTAATGTTTGCAGTTGAAAGCAATTTCATTTGTGGCTCTAAGTATTTTTTTATACCTCATCCTAAAATTGCTTTACAAAATGTTGTGGTGTTAAGCAAATTTTAAATGTTCGCGACATATAGGTTGATTTCGCATGCATAAAGAATCATCAGTCGGTGTCCAGATTTTTAGTACTTCATAAATAAGTGCTTCACTGTTAAATGGATTTCAGACATTGATAAATTTACAGAAGTTCTTAGCTTTTGTCCGCGAATTTTTAGTCATAGATTTTACGATTAAGATATACTTCTGCATCCGAATTCATACGCATGAACTTATATAATAAAATAATAGCTATTAATAGTAGATGACGTAAGCTATTAAATAAATAAAAATCACCTAAGTCAGCGCTTTGGGTTAAGTGCGAACAAACAAATATATTTATATTCTAAATATTATTATATTTTAAATATTATTGTTCTTGGCTCAGAGACATCTAATTAGTCTATTTGAACCACATTTTCTAAAATAATTTTAATGTATAGGCGCATCTATGTTACGGTTTTATAATATTATGGATTTAATAGACCGCTAAGGCACTAGTCGTGGTAGGCGCGCGCAGGCGCCCGGCGCGGGCGGCGGACGCGCGCCCTACGTAAATATCATGTCCCGCTTCACACTTCTGTCCGTTGTCACGAATTTTCGCGTTATTTATTAGGGTGGAATGACACCGTATGATCTATTGAGCCGATTCATTTAAAATCTCTGTCGTTTGTGCAGTCCACGGTTTTCCGTGGAACATTTTCCGCGTATTTATTGGTTAAAGCGTCATATTTTCTTAAACTTATAAGCTTTCTAAAACTTCATTGAAATTTATTTATTTTTTATATAAGCTTTTTCATTTATGAGGTAAAATAAAACGTGCTTATTTTTTATTATTTCACGAAAAAAATTATGTGGAATCACTTCAGTGTCAGCCCGTCTGTCCATTAGTATGCTTCAACATAATCTCTTCTACAGGACGCTTGCCTGGAACATGCATTAACATGCAGCATGCAACCCACCGCTGACCCTCGAATCTGCCTCTCAACTACAAATCTCTATCCAAATTATTGAATATTGATTCCAGAGGATTGACAGATATCAAACACCGAAGCAAGTGTTATTTATTTTTATAATTATCTTATTCCGCTAACCGTTAAATTGTTAATTCTACGTACGTTTCATGCCAACCAGGCATATCCTCAGGAAATTGCCGACAGTCACATCCACGAGGGTGCAAGGAGCGTTAAAACAACCAACAACCTATCTATTAGAAATCGGTCATAAGCTTAATAATGATCATAAGTTCGGTTGTTTGTCACGGTTCGGTATTGCTTGTCACATTGTCATCTATTGTGTAGGAAAAATAAAAGTGGGTTTTACCTTGTTTGATGATGAAATATGTTGCTTTATTAGCATTCTCATATTAACAGGATATTGTCCAGACTATTGGAGAGTAATGAAAATATTCACAATTTGTTGATAACTAAAACTATACGATAACACTGGTTTAAAGAAATTTTGCAATATTAATAGAATTATGTGGCTGAAACTCAAATTTAGCTCGCGGTGGAAAAATTACCATGATCGGTAGAGCACCGAGCCAAGTGCGCTGTGCTTATTGTAAAAACCTGATGGTCCCTCCATGCCAAAAGTGTCGGATTAACTTACATGTCAAATTTTTTACTTAATTCTATTCTTCAATTTAAGATCTTTTTAAAAATCTAAAGTGTTCATAATAAATCACTTAAAAATAAAGAAATAGAAAATAATCATCCTTGTTTATGTACTCACCGCAAATATCTAAGAAGTGTCCCATGCTTCGTTTTCGAAGAATGAAAAAAAATTCTTATTCAAGACTGACTGTCATTAATAAGTTACATCTCTAATAAATACTTATTAGCACAAACATATCCAAAATTTACAAGAATCGTAACTCTAAAATAGTGGTGGGTATATATGGGTGCTGAATCATTTTCTAATCAGAGGGCATATGTGGGTGAACTATGTGGCCAGCTCTTAAGGCTCTGAGACATCATTGCTCTAAGATCTCCAAAGTCATTTTCCCAGACTTACTTGTGGTAAAAAATTACAAAGCTTTACCTTATTATAGTTGAAATGATGTATGTCTCAAATATTAATATAAAAATCTTTGCTGCGAATCATATAGATATTCTCTAGAAAGACAATATTTAAAAATTAATGATATTCATATTATTAAATGTGTGAAAAACTACTTCTCCTTTTTTTGTTTTAGAAGTTTCCAATCAAATAACTAATATAAATTTTTGGCATAAAAAGTGTGATACAAATTTATAGATATATACTGAAATTCACTTTGTTTTACATATATTAAAAAACTGTATACTTTCTAATATACTCTTAACTGATAAATTTCTAAATTTGTAACCACCCGGCTCAGCTTCTAATTATTGCATTATATAAAATAGTATTCTAGTCTGTACCACAATTGGTTATTATTTTTATTTTATACGGACCGTAGTCAACGCCCATTTGTATTAAAACAACAAACGATAACGAAGACTTCGTATGAATTAAAAAAAAAAAACACGATCGTAAAAAACCCTTAAACTCGAAAGTTAATAAGTTATCTCTATTACCTTAGCTAATGGTAAGTCGCTAGAACAGTAGAAAGTATAAGCAGTTTACACGGCGAAGACTGGATTTACGAGGGTGGCCCGGCGCTCCCGGCTTTAGCCGAGCGATTGATTAACTGCAGCCGCGGGCCCGCGGAGACGTAGCTACCTGACTCTCCTTGATAGCGACGTTACTTAATTTTAAGCACTAATTTGAGAGCTTTCCGCTGAAAAATGATATCACCCGAATCGTATTATGATTACTGGGGTTATTCATTTTGATCGAAACAATTATCTCTTACAAGATGGAGAAAGTGTAGAATTATTTTGTATTATTCACACCAAGAATTTAGGATGATCTATGTATATATATATATATATATATTGGTATCTTACAAAATTTCGATTTAAGTTTGAAAAACACACCTAATCATCCAGCAATGTTCAGTGGTACAATAATTTCTTTACCTCGAGACATAAATTCTGCAAATTTTATATGTTTAATTTCTGAATTACATAATTTGTAGCCTTACCTGTATAGAAATTCTTTTGAAACATAGGCGTATACTGAATTTGTGTCGTTGTTGTTTGTCATATTTTTTAACTTCCGACTAAAATTGGAAAGTTCGATTTTTTGCTAGATCTTGACGTTTTACGAGGATCTTAAAAATCATTTCGACCATTTTCCGAGTGATGTCTGTATGTCTCTGTATGGGTGCGTGCGTGCCTGCGTGCGTGCGTGCGCATGCGGGTGTGTGTGCGTGTATGTAAACTTTTCATAACCTTTGAACAGATTAACCTATTGAAACGCAGTTTGTGACACTCAAAAGGAGTCCATTTAACTTAACTGTTCATTCAACTGTTTTTTTGGCATAACTCTATTCGGATACCAAAGTATTAACAGATTTTTTTTCAAACAGTTGCATCCACAGCCACAAACTGGATAAAAATCGATTTATTTGGTCAGGATATCTTTGAAGAATTTTTTTTGAAAATTGTTTTTTAACAATATTTTGTAAGCTGCTCTACTGTTGAATTAGAAAATCTAAGCAGTTGTTCTCGTTATAAAACAACGTTGATCGTTTCTTAACGCATCAAAATCGGCGGGTTCGTTCGAAAGATATAATCAAGGAAGAATTTGAAAAATAAAGTTTTTTTTTATTTTTTTAAATATATCTTTATTTCATAGATCTTGAACAACATTTGAAATACGTCACAATACATTGAGAATTTACATTTTGTAACTTATCTTTACCACGTTACCCCTCGTATTTTCTTTTCAAAATACATGGAAAATATTTGAAGGACTGAGATGTTTGGTACTTGGCGATCTTTTTGTGTTTAAAAAATAACGTCGGATGCTGCAAAACAGATCAAAATCAAAAGAAGTATTCGAAACATATTTTGATATATAGTTGGAAGTAGTTGAAATATTAAGAAAAAAATTCTTTTCTGTTTGTATGTAAATGTTTGAATTCTAAGAGAATTAATTATATTTTTAAACTCAAAGAACTTAAAAAATTATTAAAATCGATCTCGTGAACGTGATGAACTCAATAATTTACTGCAATTTTATTTTCAAACGCTTTGAACTCGAAAGTTGTAAGAAGTTTCAGTGATGGCCTGCAGGATCAACCATCTCCCAAATATTTAAGCTCAAAAACTCATAGAAAATATTTATAACTCAAAGAGCTTAGAGACACAATGATAAATATCATAATGAAAATACATTTTTTTTTCGAAACAAGATTGTGCGTCTAATTCCAGATCCAAATTAATGCAAATATGCATCAGGCGTATACCGAACATGGACATATATTATTGATATTGCATGCGGTCTTTTGATACTCCTACTACATTTGCGAGTAATGTGTTAAAACAAAAAAATCATTAAAAGACTTGATCTGTACACCCCTTCTTTTTTTTTCGAATCTTGCTTTAATACCCCAGATTTTACTTTTGATCTCATTTACAAATCTTTGAATAAGACTTTCGCATATAGTTTGCCAACGTCGCTGAGGCGACTTATCGGACGTTAATTTACGTAAACTTGCCGTAGGCTTTTTTATTTATAACGGGGTAAAATGATGGTTTTGAATCAGTGATTAGATACGCTATGACTTTCTCAGCATTTATTAAAAAGCTGGTATGGTTGGTTTACCACAATACCCCGCCACCATTCATCATCTCTGACGAAACCCTATCATATCCGCCAGCCTTTTCACTTTCATACGTTTTCGTTTGAAATTGAATTTCCTCCATGCTAATTTCATTTTCATCTTCGTCATTATATGCACTTAGTTTTAGTAATATAATCATCTGCAATTGTATGCTTACATGAAAAAACGCTTTTGTAACATCACTCTTTCACGTGACATTTCTCATTCACTGAACATTCATTATCGTCTCCAATTACGTTTATACACGATGTCTTGCAATTATTCCGGCCTTTTTTCACCGTATTCCAGAAACGTTATTGGTTTATCCGCAAATTATCTGAGAATCTCTTGTCATAGCTTTCTTTTATTGTATTCTGTTTTATTTTCGCAATTTTTAAAGCTTAACATTTTTTATTATTTAAATGTACTTTCAGCCTCTTTTACATTTTCTTTCAAACTGTCCTTTCTTTGCATTCTGTATTTCGCTTTACAGACTATACCCAGCCTTGCTTTCTTCTTTTCGCCAATCACTTTCTTGCTTCAAAATTTTACCAAATCATCATTTTTCTAATTAATATTTGTTTTATTATTCACTCCACGTACACATTTTAGCTTCGTTTACTAAAACAGATTTCGGTGCTAACGATAATCACACGAGTTCTAGACTGTTATCTATTGTTCGATTTCACCCAAACTATCTTTCAATGGATCTATATACGTTTCTTTAACATTTGAATTCTGAAGCTAAACAGTCTTTATTCTTTTCATAATATTTGTTATTAGCACATAAACTTGATTGAAGTGGTTAAATTTCAAAATAACTTACAAGCGTGTAGTACTTTTGGTGTGCTTTGAAAATATCAACGTCACTCGTCGTTTTATTTTTGCTCGCTGTGCTATTAGGTCTAACAAGCCTTTAATAAAGCTAGATTTAAAATCAGGGCTATGCTTTATTTCGTCTGCAAAGGCTAACAAATTTTTTAATACATTTACGAATATACAAGCCAAGAGAATAAATAAACATTCTATATTTTATTTCACTAATAATACATTCTTTCACTATTATAATATTTTGTAATAATGAAAGAATGTTTACACTTTTATTAATATTTATTTATATAGATACAATAAAATATTATAAATAAATCATGTTATGTAAAAGGCTGTTTACAAGTTTGTGAAAATAGAAGTCTAAATATAAACTTCTGCAATTGTAATTAATTCTTATCAAATAAATAGGTGGTATCCAAATACAGTATTATACGAAATAATAATTCCTATCTTTGATTATACAATGGTTATATAAATATACAATGTATATAGATAAAAGTAGACTAGCGACTGACACTATTGAACTGGAGGATCTTGAACACAATTCAGTTGGGCGAGATGCTAGCCATCGCGTTGATCAGCCCCGAACCGGTCAGCGCGATCATCAGCGAGAAGCGGCGCCCGCGCATGTCGGACCACACGAACGAACACAGGATACCGTCTGAAAATTATGACATTAACTTGGGAGTGACCGGTCTGCCACCATGACAACCTTCACTTTAAAATTGTCAGAACGAAATCACTGCTACGCCCAGTTATTTAATTTCTTGTTTGTAAATGTTATGCAATTTATTTGTTATCGCGCAATAGTCGCCTTCGTGATCGCTCGATAGACGAAGGGGGGAATAGGAATAGATAAATTCGAGTACATCACGATTATAATTCAATTGTAAAATGATACAATTTATTGAAAACATTTTTATAAAGGTAAATGAAAAAAAAGCCTAACAACGGTAGGATTCGTACTGACGCCTCCGAAGAGACTGGTGCCTTTAACCAGCGCCTTAGGCCGCGCGGCCACGCCCCCACTGAACGCGGTGTTAAGAATAATAACAGAGATCAAACACGCATAAAAAAACTTAAGCTTTTGAGTAACGCTTGCATTTTTCACTCCTCATAAAATTTCCATAACGGGCGCTTTATGTGAAAATCGTTTTTTTAGGAGTAAACTCTAATTATTATCACGATGAAACACTTGTCCATAGAATGAAACTGGCATGAAAATATGTTCACCTTAATTAGAATTATATTTTTCTTACAAATATTTTCATATATTGTCTTGTCTAAGTTTGTAAAGAATTTAAAATGTATCTGGCCAAGTTCAAAATAATAGAACACTTTTATAAGCATTTTTAAAAATCGTACAGGCAAAATCAATTACACTTTATCACCATAACCGAGAAGGTTGTCGAAGGGAAGAACTCACTTTAAATATTTCCAGTCAAAAAAATCGTTTATTTCTACTCTATGTAGGCGTGACTTTTGAGAATGACAAGCGCGCAAAGTAGATTATGGTCAGTGACGTTTTAAAGACTTCAGCTGTGCAGATTGATGCTAGACTTTATAGTGACTATTTCAGAAAAGGTAGTTTTTTTTTTGTTTTTAGGAAGTTAATAAACTCTTTTTGGAGATACCACTTAGTCGAATATTTAGTGCATTTCGAAACTGTACTAATCAGAGGGGCCGTTCATCCATAAAGCAGACGCATGACATATTTATAGATAGATTAAATATTATTTCACATCAAATTTACAGTTTATAGAAAAACGTGCTTAGATCTAAAGTAAAATTAAATATACTGTTGTTTCAGAAATGATTTCTAGCAAAATATTGAAATGAATCATATTGTTATATTTTTTATATTTCCACTTTCTTAATATTTAAATTATAATGTCTGCATATTTTTTGAGTTCATCTGCCAGTACGACCAAAGTATTTTATTAATTTTATTAACTATCCATTGTATTTCGGTATTTCAAGGAGCCGTAGTTACTATAATGTATATCTACATAATAATCTATATTTTGCTCTAAATGCAAGTAAATCGTAAGTCTGTTATACAATTCTCGCAACAAGGTTATATTCACAGTATTTCAAAGTATGACCAAAAAACTATCCCTTGAAGTCACAATAAAAGACCTTTTTGAGGCTACTTCAAATAATGTACTCTAGATGACAACCGGTGACGAGAATGACGACGTCTCCTCACGCGTAACAAAGCACACGCGAGACGGCACCGCTGAAGCGACATAATTAACATAAATCAAACACCTACATTAATTACCAGGAAAATGGCAAACAATCGTTTAATTACGGCCGGGGATGGAAACCGCTAAATTAAGCGTGGGTCAACTCGCGGCGCTGCGCACGAAGCGACTTCCCAATCAGATTATTGGCGAAAAGCTCAAAACATTGTCACGAAAATTAGTGAACAAATCACAATATTAAGGTACGCTTTTTCGCTGAAACGAAAGAGTTTTCTCGATGTAGTCTAGAATTTCTTAATTCTCTATGTCTTTATAGAGCGAAACTAGATTTGACTAATATTTAAACTGCTACTTTTATTGAATTATTGAAGAGTTTTATTTTATTTAGTATTATTTTTTCGTGTTTTATCTTATACTTAAATAGCAATATTTTTGTTTTGGTTTATAGTTATTGAAATAATAAAAAAACAAAACAACACAATGGCAAATGAAAATACATATTAGTTCGTTAAAATATCAATATTGTTCTTATTAAGTACATTTTTAACATATTGCACAATATTCTTCTTTTGGTAACAAAAACATTCGCATTTACATTGCGACGAATAGTTTAAAAAGACTTTTACGTAAGATGATATAGTATATTTCAAAACTTTTAGCTCAAATTTGCTAAGGATAATGAAATCTGGAATCTAACCAAATGTTCGTGATATAGAATTAAAAACAAAACAATTTTATATTTATTTCCCAGTCTTTAAAATATGTTCAAAGTGTAAGCATATAAATCAATATGTATTTTTACAGAAATAAACATTATTTTAGTTTCTTATTTAATTTGATAAATTGGTGGATATTTGCCGTGAGTGCTCACAGAAATTCAAATATTAAAATCTAGTTTATAATAATTATTGGCAGTTTTGTAGTTTCAATATAATTACCAAATAAACAATAGTAGTAATGTATGTAATGTAATCAGTATGTTTTTAACCTAACATGAATATGTAATTATTGTCTATATTTTTTCTGCTGAAGTAATAAGGATAGAAAAAAATTCTTTCGTTCGTCGTCTTTAAAGAAAAGTATCCAAAATTAATGATTTTTTTTCTAAAATTTCCTTAAATAACTAATTTGATTAAGATACAAGTTTTAGTTGAGATTTTCAATGTTGAAGTTATGAAATATGTTTGAAGATAGAGTTTCATTATAAATAGACAAAAATTAGGTAGCTATGATTTTACGTTTACTATAAAATATAATATTAATACGTTTAGTGCTCTGTTAGTGATTGTTTTGCACGCTATTTTTACACAATTTATTACATTTACAAAGTAGAATCGCCGTAATTGTGTAAATACACAACCATAGAGTGTAAAATACTCTTTACACACATATTAAAAACGCAAATATGTATTTGTAAAACTATTAAATATTGCATTATATTAACAAAAGTTATGAAACATTTTTAGTTACAATAATACCATATGCAATAAAAATCACAGAAACAAACAATAAGCGTGTTAAGTTGAAAAGATCCGGCATTCCCAGCAGTACTATGGGTCGAAGAAACTTCTCGTCAACAATGACACTGAGGTACATTAAACTTCCAAGAACCCTTCAGCATTGTCTCCGACCCTTTAAAGGCCAAGGAGGTTGAATAGAAGAAGCACATGCAAGTGAAAGGAACATCTAAATGCGGTCAAGTCCTTGGCCTTTGATAGTTACTAAGGACATATGCATTCTCGTTAACCTATTATATTTATAAGTAGACATATCATTCTTCTGTTTCGCAACAAAAATATATAAATTTATCATTACTTAACACTACTTCATTACAAGAGCAATACTGAATAAATAAAAATCCTATGATTTTTATTTATCTTGAATGCGCGACTATTCGCGCACCCAAGATTCCGTACAATATAAAGTCATTCTATTTGCATAGGAACTACAATTTGTGTTTCTTTACGATTTTTAAAAATTATGTATAACTACATACGATTTGTATATGAATAAGGTTTTCTATAAAATCTTGCCTTAGTTCAGATCATTTGCCCATAAGTTTGAAACCAAAGAGAGAAATGTTATGATTTCGCATATTTCTTAGTCAATACGTAATAAATACATCAAAAAATATTAAAAAAAAACAGTCTAGTTGACGAGTTCAAAATCGTGTTAATTCTTGATAAAGGTCATTGGATTAGGAATGACGTCTAGAAAAATATATTCGGAGGCTTTTACTGCACGATAAAAATTGAACGAACGAATGAAAGAAATGTACATCGAGAACAGTACTGATATCAAAATCGAGAAAAGGATTGAGATCAGGATTTTGATTTCGTAAAGGGGCGATATATAAAATGAAGAAATTCATTTTATGTCTACGGGGGCGGAGCCGTGGGCAAAAGATAGTATACCGGAGGTATATACCGGAACTCTCGTGCTAACAATTAGTTTTATTTCTCTAATCGATGCGTTCAGAAGCCAAGTGTGATCAATTACAAGTGTTTAAGTGGTTCCATAGCGGTTTATTGAAATTCTGTGTTTCGAAATGTACGCCTTCTACTTTTCTGCGTGCTTTCTTTTATTCTGAGCTTAATTCTTAAAACATCGATAAGGTTATTACGTAACAATAGAGTGGCAAGGTTTATTGCCAGAAGAAGACTGAAATTAAAAATACCGAAAGTGAAATGTAATTTGAAGTTTAAAATATTTAAAGATATGATATGCGAACCCAAAATCAGTTGTATAATTTTGACTTTCCAGCTAAGAAAATTAATAATTTTCTAAACCCATTTAATATTTCTAGTTATGAATATATCCTCGACGAATTCAGATTTTTATGATATAAAGTGGACAATTATCATAAATCAAAATATATTTTGTAAAAATACACCGATTTACTTTTTCCACAAGCAAATGCAAAGAAAGTTGCAAAGTTCTAACAAATGGTTTATGAGTACGTCCATTTCAATATACCCGCTGCAAATCCACGTCGCACACCCCTTGCAAACTTTTGCCTGACAAAATTTTCCTTCCCGGAGACAGGTAAGCCAACGTAAGTACGGCAAAAACTGTATCGATAAATGGCTTATCGATATAACACAACGTAAAGGACCATACCAGCAGAGTACAATATCGAAGTGTTGCCTTATTTGTCAAAACATTAAAAAACCCATTGCGAAATTTGATTTCATATGATTTATATACTGTATGATAATTCTTCCTAGATACATAATCACGCTTAACAGATTTTATTTGACTGCTATTAAATCATAAACTGAATATTAACTATAAACACTTAAATATTAGGTTTTCCGTATTTATCTATATAAATTGTATTAATTTATATAAACATCCATTATTACGTGTCAAGAACCAACAGTAACTATGTGACCGTCAAAAATTAAAATGATAATTAAAACAACTATCGCTAAAAAAAATATGAGACTACTAAAAGGCACTTAGGCAATACCTTTCAATTGATGCCACATTTTACTGTAAAATTCACATTAACCTATAGATATGCTGATAATAAAATACTCTTGTTAATTTAATTATACAATAACATACAACTAAAGAGCACGAGTCTTCTAGAACATGTTAAGGAAAAATGAAGCGCTAAACTGAAAAATTTGGCATTGTATACTTTTCGACTTAATATAAAAAAAAGTGTGTCAGCTCCGACGCACGAATGGAGTTTGCTGCTTTAAGATGATATCGTACATATAGATTAGTATAATGGTAAATGAAAGCATCTATTATATTATTCAAAGCATAATACACAATTCATTTATTTATGTTAATAGTAAAACAATTAATTCGTCATTTAAGAAAATATTGAAAATAATTATGTTATACAATAAAATTTTTAGTAAGATTGATTTTGTCTATCATTGACGTTATCTTGCGTAATGTTTATCACAGGAACAATAGCGGTATCATTAAACACTTAAACAATTGGTTTATGGTAACTAAAATATGATACATGAATGTCGGAAGATACATGTGTGATAAATCGTGAAAACATCGCATCTATAGTTCTACCATGTCTAGCTGTCCCTAGTGTTCTGTCAGAAATTAAATCTAGTCCAGTTCATCTTTCAGAAATTGTACTAAACGGAAACCATCTTCTTTATTAAAATCAATATTAAAATCTCCAAGTATAATTGTATTTGTCACATTCTGATATGTAAACAGTAACCATGACGATTTATTTATTTCAGTAACCATGACGACAGCGTAACGTCATTTATTTAACACTTGATTTTACTCCCATAAAATTCCATACCCCGGGCCTAAATATGAATTCGATTTCTTAAGGAGTAAACTCCAAAAACTAATCATAAAATCTTTCTTATTGGCAATATTTGTTAGTCTTAATCATTTATTGAAACATTTATTGAACCCTTAATTTTCAAGTCACCCGAAAGACAAAGAATATGTATTTTTTTGAAGTGAACACTTCTATAGGCACGTTAAACGATTTTCGGATGGGTAAAATCTTATAAGTTCGGATCACCGCGTCACCAACATGCTAATGCTGTTCAAACGAAAAACCTTTTTATGCGCGTTGAACGATTTTAGTCTGAGTGGAATCGTTTGAGTTCAGGCAATTTCTAATGTTAACAAAATATATTAGAACACAGAAAAGATTTTTTCGTATTGTGTAATTAAAAAGTTGCAGTGAAATCTTCTTAGTTGTGCTGTTTGTATCTGTTTAGTTTTGGTATAATGGACGGCAATTTGAAAAGAGAAAACGAAGAGTAAAAACAGTGTCCCGCCATTTTCTATTGTTTTTCTGTCCACCAAAACCAGTGAATGGAATATAGAAATCCGATACATTTTGAAGTTTTATTACAAAAAAAAAAAGAGTAAAAATGCAACGCAAGCTGCGAAAAAAAATTACGAGGTTTATGTACCTGATGCAGTGTCGGTAAGAGTAGCACAAAACTGGTTCAAGCGTTTTCAGTCCGGTGATTTTCATGTTGGCATCGGAAGGGCATTATTCCTTATCGTTTTGCCGTCGGTAAAAGCTTTACCGACGGCAAAACGATCAATTTAGATCTCTAATGTCAACAACAGCTATGAAACTCAAGCAAGAAGTAGAGAAAAAATTACCGGAATTCACTAACAGAAAGGGTGTGGTTTTTCACCATGATTACGCCAAACCACACACATCTTTAGCCACTCAGCAAATATTGAGAGAGTTTGGTTGGGAAGTGTTAATGTATCTACCATATAGCCCTAATCTTGCATCCTCAGATTTTCATCTGTTTCGGTCTTTTCAGAATTTTTTTGGTAGTGTTTGGTTAACATTAAGTGAGGACTCAAAGTTTTTTGATCAAAAGTCCCAAAATTACTAAGCAATAGGATTATGTAACTATGTACAAAATGACAAGTTGATAAGCAGAATGGCATATATATATATATATATATATATATGCCATTTTGTTCAACAACTTTTTTATATTACAATCTATTTGACAATCTCAGAAAGTCATAGGTTATTTCATAATTTTTAATTTTCACTTCTGTCAGCAGTCCCCAAAGACAACCTGTTAATTTTGTTATGTTTTATTAATCACAAAATGAGTAATTCGAGTGAAATAAAAATGAGTTACATCACTAAGTAATTTATGTAACCAACTTACACTTAAAAATATGTTTTATCAACAATTTCTTTACATCTCGATCTCAAATGTTATTAGTAAAGGCGACTTGCACCAGAATACAAGAACGGTAATTGCTAATTTATATGGAAATAAATATTTCACGGATAAATAATTAAATATCATGATTAATAATTATAAATTACATTTTTTTTCGCGGAGTACTCCGTTAGTGATTTTTAAGTTGTAGCGTAATTCAATTTCGGGTCATCAAAATAGTCGAAAATTGAAATAAAAAAAATAAATAAATAGGGTGGCTAAAATTTCGAAGGTCTGTCAGACAAGGGTGACGTCATTTGGTCGGCAATCAAATAACGGAGACCTTATTCAGCTACTCTTACAAAACTCGATTTAGTTTTCATGATATATAAGATAGAAGTGCTGGATGACGAAAATTGATAAGGACAAAGTAATCGACTGATTTCTAGAAAATGTGATCACTGAATCGTGGGATACATTTTTTGAAATGATGGTTGCAACTCAAAATTATTGAATTGCAACTGAATTGCAACAGTTGAGTTGCAAAGAGTATAAATGTATATTATTGTGAAAATAATAAAAAATTGGCTTTTTTTAATAACGATCATCAATATTTCTGTTCTCTCCAATTTATTATAAAATATTAGATAGCAGGGTCGAAAAATCTTAAATCAGGACAGAAAAAAAATATGATTTTTCTGAAAATAAAATTCTTAATATAATACCATTATGAAATAATAGAATAAAAAATTGCTTTTTTTTTTATTTGACGTATTTTTATTTTGTTGTTAAAAATGCTACACATTTAATTTTTTGAAAATAATTCTCAATTATTTCTACATAAGTGCGAATAATGAATTACATAACTTATTGCATGTAACATATATAGCAATGAAAACGACTGTGATATGTAACAAGTCACAAGCCTGTATGACGTATGTAGAACTTTACAAACCAAAGAACAGGTGAGTAGATAGACATATACAGAAATATCATCATAAAGGTTCCTTTTCCATCTTTAATGTACGAATTCTAAAAAGGTATAAATTCAATGGATTCCTTAAAAGTGACTTGTGGCACTGAAGTAGAGGATCGAGAATAAATAAAGAGAAAACGAGAGAAGAGATGATGAGAAAAGGAAGTCATCATCGACCTCACCATTTGCCGAGAATGAAGTGGTGTCACGTGATATACTGGAAAAACTAACATGAATTATGATGAAGAATTATAAATGAATGAAAATGAAGAGCTTCAGCCAAGAGACGCTTTATTTTGATAGTGCTTCTACATTTCGTGCATAAGCGATTATAAAATTTTGGTATAAAGAATTTAAAATACGGCTTATAATTTATCCATTACATATGTATTAAATTCCCTTGAAATCGGCATCAAGGCCAGGCGTAACGGACTTAAATCCAGAGACTTTTTGATTTCAGCTGGTCGATATCGATATAGTCCATCTTAGGTGACGCACATCACTAAAATACGCAATTTATTATTGCGTTAAGAGAACAAGAGCAGTTTCCTTTCTTCTATATCTACATAAAAAGGCAGAATAATAGCATAAAACAACTTTCCGTTCAAATGGAGCGTACGCTCTCCTTTATCGCGTTTCCGTGTCTTCTCTTGTTTAACGATTATTTAAATCTGCTCTGTGGTTACATAAATTCAGTTAACTCTTTGACTTTTGACGCGAAATTAGATAAATGAAAGAAAAAAATGTTTACAGGAAATCTTCCAGAAATCTATCAAAGTCGTCTAATTCAAAGACGGTATCATCGTTTGTATGGTAATTTTTTTTTTTAATGGTATTACATTCCGTTGTGATATTAACTCTGAGTGAGTACGTCCATAGCTTATAGAAAGAATAAGCTATAGAAATGGCACGAGAGGATAATATGTAAATTAAATATAATGTAAATATTTCTGGATTATTCGTATACGTTCATGTAACTAAGAATTAAATTAAGTATGTATTTCCTATAGATGCACAACATCTTATAAAATAGGAATTTACATATTTCAAACGACGATAGCACGCCTGCACGAAATAGACACATCCCTGTAGTAAAGTTAATTATTTACCGTTATTAGTCACGTGGCATACACAGTTTAGATCTAACATAAGCAAATATTTTATAAAAATATGTATATTTTACTTTATATATCAAGGTACACGATTAATTTGTCTTCTTACGATAGTCATATCAGAAATATGTAATTTTTGTTTCTTGGTATAAGTAAGCTATTTTAAATATGAATAAATTGACAAGCAAAAGTGGGACAGAAAATCAGCTGTCAATTTTTCTTTCTTTAAGTTGATAAATTCCTTTTATGGCCGGTAATTCATTTTATGCGAAATCAATATCTCGCATAAAATAGCGTCAATACGCTAAGAAAATAGAAATGTTTATTGGCGAAAATAAAAACTTTTGCCTCACGAGATACAATCGTAAAAAATCAGTCTGTTAAGCGTGGAGGAAATGTATACCATCAGTTATTTAATTAAATTATTGCGATGGAAATAAGTAATCTGAATTTGAAAAAATACTTATCTAAAGTTACCCGACTTCGACTTAAAATATCTATCATTAGAAAAGTTCATTATGTAGTCGTCAAGAGTTTTATTCTTGGAATGTAGCACCGAGAACGAATCGAGCGAACAGAGCAAAAAAGAAGGAAGCGAGCGGACTAGTTCCCGGCGCCCGCCTGAGAGTTGACTTAATCATAAGAACGAGCCGCGAAAATCGCTCCGACTCAAACGAGGCCCGAGGGAGGCGGCCGGCGGCCTGTCCTCCGGCTCCCTCGCCCGCGCCGCTCGAGCCGCGCGCGCTGGCCGCCTCCGCGCGGATTACACGCGGCTTTGTGTTCCCTCCCCTAGGTGCATAATATTTATGCGATATTTTCTTAACAGTTCATACGTCATCGGAAACACTTTAATTTGTCAGAGTAGAATTTCAATATATTTACGTACTTATTATCGACTACACGAGTATTTATTATTTTATATGTATCATGTCACCGCGTTACTTCCTTCATAAGCACACAATCGTCAGTCATAATCTAAAGAAAACGGATATATCAGAGGGCCATCGCATCAATATGTGTTATACGAATGATAACTCTATGATCAAGAAGTTATAATCACAAAAAAGGAACAGTTAAAATTAATGGAAAGACATGTGAAATAATACCATGTCAATATGATTTGCAAACACTTTTTTTCATTTTGTTATCATTAATCTCAATTTGTTTTAATAAGATTATCGCTGGCGGAACATCTGTAGAAGAGGTATTGAGACGTATTCGAACGAACGTACCCAAAAATAACTTACTCGACTGCAGTAATTTCCAATTACCACTGATAGAATTTTGATTCGAGGGACTTTAAAAATGGAATCCTTTGGTAAGTGTCAAAAAATCGCACCGGCTCAGATTCCACCTAAACTTCTTTAGATCACAACACAATCGGCTTTAAATCCGTCAATAGGTTCGCTTCAAAGCTGAATAATTAATAGGTGTCGGCCGTCATTAGTATCTCGTAACATAACCCACCGAAACAAATAGGTGTACACTTAATAAATTGGCGACGACTCCGAAGGTCTTAAGCGACGCGACGCGCCACCGACGAAATTCAATTCCACGATGTAAGGCGGTAAGGTCGCTTCGTTGCCGCCGCTGCGAAGGGTTAAATTTGAAACTGCAAATACGCGTCCTAGAGGGCGCAAGAATATTAACGTCGGCTTATGGCACTGTATTAATTTTGAACCGTAGTAATCTTGGCGGTGACAGAACTAAGACACCGACGCATAATTCACGAGCTAACCCAAATGAAACTCGCGCTTAATTTACTGTTATAATTTAGCGAATTCCTCCGGCGGCGAAAGTGCGGCGTTAACCGTTCGGCCGGAGTCGATGGCCGTTCATTAAACACCCGCGCGCCTCGGCCGAGGACCCCCTATGAATTACGGCGCCGCGTCTATTGGCAAAGTTCATGATGCAGGAAAAATTCTTAAAGCTTTTATTTCGACAATTAAGCTGTTCACGAAGTAGACGCCGCCCTATGTTAGATTAGTTGAATTTTAATTAGAAACCATGTCTTTTGATCATTTCAATATCATATAATTTTACGGAATTTTCTTAAACTTAAAAATTATGGTTTTTTTTTTATTTTATTTAAAGCGTTCAAAGATTTTAAGCATTTTTAGAGAATGCTGTTTTATGTACGTTATGTAATTTTATTAATTTGTTGAATAGTAGAAGAATAAACGATATTGATTTAACCTATCTTCAAATTAATTAAAGAATAATAGGGATTTTCGATATATTAGTGTATTTTCAAAAATAACGATTCTGCTAATAGGAAGTGCAAGCGAAAATTTAAATTTAAATAAAGCATAAACTGTTTGCATTTGACAAATTTAAATATTTATGTTTGAAAAATGTTTCCAAATGAAGCTGAGTGCGAAATTAGCACCAAAATTATAATGAGAAATTTGGACAATATTTCAGATATGATTATCTTGAAAAGTGTATTCAATTATTCAAAAGTCATTATTTTTATGAAATATTTTAATTGGAATATTCATATTACCGTAATTTTATTCAGCCATCACTACATTGGTCTTTTATTGATAACTGCTCATACAAAATATAATCATTAGCATATTTAATATATTTATAAAATAGATGTTCCGAATCTGTATTATTCAAACTTTAAAGGATGTCTCTTATCGTAACTGAAGGTTTTCAATCATAATTCATAGCTGATAGCCTACGGTAATTTTTCAGATTTAACAGTCCGTGATGTCGAAGCCATTTCTAAACCGTAGGTTATGAGTTAACACAAACGCCAGGCCGAGATTTTGTATTTATATATATATATATATATATATATATATATAGATATTTTTATACAACATATTTTCATTGAATCTTAAAATAAATTACTAGCTTTGAATGCAAGAAAAAAAATAAATGCTAAAAAACCACTTCAAGTCAATTGTTTTATATCTGAAATAATCTATCACATCGGTATGCAAGCCAAGTCATTAAAATATAAAACAATGCATCTGATCGGAAAATCCTTGACACTTCTTTAAAAACACGGTAAAATATACGACGTTAATATCACATATGGAGGAAAAATGTATAAAATCCATTTCTTACATTGTGGGAAAGTAGAAATATGCGATTTTATTCGTACTTTTAAAATTTTTGAAATATATCAAAATGTAACTTTATATAATGCCAACATTAAAACGTTTTTGGTTTTAAGTTCGAAGAGAATAATACTGGCCACTTTTCTGGGAAATTCATTAATTCTAGATTTAAAAAAGGTTGCGATAATTGCATTTCGGTACAAGTTTCTATATTGAAATTTGTTAAAAATACAGGGTAAGTCAAAGTTGAGACTTTTGTTGAGAACTCTCCAATCGAAGTTGTTGATGAATACGTCTACTTGGAACAAATTGTCCAATTAGATAGATCCAACTTCGATTAAGAGATTACACCAAGAATTCAGCTCGGCGAGTGGCAATCGGGAAACATCTTCAAGTTCAATATATTCACTCACACACTGCTTAAAAAGAAAAGTCTTTGAATAGCACGTGTTGTTTTCATATACCGCGTATTTAATGTTATATACGGATGCCAAACGCTTGCTGTTCGTCTCATAAACAAACTCACCATGCTCAACCACCATAAACAAACCACCAACATGAACAACCATGCTCGGAGAATCTATACTGGATAAGATCTGATATGAAGGAATTCGCAGGAGAAGCAGAGTAACTGATATAGCTTACAGAATCAGTAAATTGATATAACAATTAAGAAGACAACCAATTGTTTATATAAACGATAACGGCCGGGAAAGAAAAGTTTTCTAATGCCAACCAAAAACTGGAAGTCACAAGTTAGTGACCTTGACTAATTAGACTGACGACTTAGTCAAGGTCGTAGGCCACTGTTGCAAGTGGCCCAAGACCATACGCTATAAGGAGAGCCACATCCAGCAGTGGACGTTCAATGGCTGAAACAAATAGGGTCAATTGGATAGTAGTTAACACATTGACCAAAATAAACAGACTTAGAAGAGTGTAGGGTAACCAAAATTTCATAAATAGTATTGATATGTGTACAAAAAGAACCTGGTTATTTATAGATTATATGATGAATTATTTCGTAACAGTGTAAAAATCACAAAAACAAATACAAAAAAAATTAAACCAAATGTTTACAATTGAAAAAAATGTTTGATTCAGCAGTTTATGTTGTTACGTAAAGTCCCTGTGAGAAGACTGAGGAAAGAGATTAGATGAAAGGGAATACGTAAAAAAACAGGATGCGTACTATCAGAAACAGAGAGTCACAATAAATTGCTACGGAACCACTTGAACCCTTGTCATTGATCACAGTTGACTTATAAACGCATTTATCGCGGAAATGAAACTTACCCGTTGGCATTTTTAATCCGGTATTTATATTTTTGAATAAATATATGATCCTCGAATATAAATAAATCAATAAATTATCTAGAACAAATATTTGTAAGCATGTTACGCTTGACATAAATAAGTAAGATTTATTTCCTCCTCGAAATTTCATCTCAAAAAAATAAATTCATTTAATAAGAATGTGAACACACACATGTAAATGTAAATATGTTATTGTATTCTCAGATATTTTTTTACGGGGATTATTTTGCACTTTTAATGTACTATTAATTTAGGAGAGTAGTTCATAACAATATGTTTGTGATTCAATAGTTGACATGAAATACAAATAAGGTTATTTGAATATATAGTTTTATTATTTATCAATTAGATACACTATAGATTATTACTATTATGCAAATGTTCTTAAAATTATAAATGTCAGATGGATCGACGTTAAATGTACCCCTTGTCAATTTAATTATGAAATTCAATTGAATATTCATTCTTATTTTCCTCGTAGTTTTTATACAAAGAAATATGTATCACTTGGTCTTTACCTTGTACCTATTTATTTTTCAGTTGCTTGAGGGCCATTTTAACCTTATACAGGCTTTGGTATATACATGAATTCAAGAAATGGTCCAGCAAATGTATGTATAAATGCGTTTATTAATAATAAATAAAAAAGCCTTATATTTCTTGCTTCTCATAACGTAAAGTACACAAAACAATGTAATGCAAAATATTTGCTCTTTAAATTTATATGTCCATTAGGTACAATTGAAAAAAACAATTAATAAATCTTTCTTATTCATATGTTTAGTAATAATTTATAGCTAGTACAATTAATTACAATTACATTTTGAAAAATAAAATAATTAAAAGATTAAAAGTTATTATTAAAATTATATATAATTGAAATAAAAAGTCAATAATACTACATGTCTAAGAGTCAGTTATTGATTACATTAATAATAGATTAAGATTTGATGTTATGTTGGATACAATAATGTAATAATAGAATTAATTAGGTATAGTCAGAGTATTGTATTTTTTTGTCTACTCAATTCAGATTTAATACAATGATTTTTACGTTTTCTAATGATTTATTTGTTGTCTCCATTTGTTGTCTTTCCATGGAAAGTAAAGGAATCTTTCAGAGATAACCAGTATTCTCTATATTCTGCCGCTCGTGTCCATTGAACACCTGCTACTTTTGTAATATCATCTGCCCAGCGTGAATTTGGTCTTCCTCTTTTTCTTTATCCTTATGGACCTGCCCATAATGTTGTTTTTGTGGTCCAGCAGCTATCGCTGAGTCCCTCCACATGCCCGGCCCATCGCCATTTTAGCTTTTGAGGGTAGCTGAGAGCGTCAATGGCTTTGGTTTTCTGTCTGATGAGATTATTGCGAATTTTTTGGATTTTCTTAATTTTCAATATGCTTCTTTCCATACTCCATTGAAAAGATGTAATCTTATTTTTTACTTTCCTGGTAAATTTCCAAGTTTAACAGCCATATTGTTGAATGAGAGTAACAGGCGTTCATGACTCTCGTTTTCATCCCTATGGTCATGTCGCTTTTGAGTATTTCTTTGAGGTTCCAGAACTTTTTCCACGTGATGTTGACTCGTCTCTCTATTTTCAGTTCGTTATTTTGTTGGTTAAATAAAACTTGTTTTCCTAGGTAAATGTAGGCATCGACATATGTTGAAGATGTATTTTCAAAACTAGGTTGGTAAGCTTTATTTAGGTTGATTTCTAAGCCCACTTTACGACTTTCTTTCTGTATAGAGTTTGTCATCAATTGTAGTTGATTTGGACTTTATGATAGCAGGACTATGTCTTCGGCAAATCTCAAATGACTCAAGTAACATTTATTTATATTTATACCAACTTTTTCCCAGTTTATCTTGCAGATGATGGACTCAAGCACCGCTATGAAGATAGTTGGTGAGATTGGGTCTCTGCCTTACCCCTTTTCTTATTTGTATAGGTGGCCCAGTGGTTTCCAGCTTCACTCTACTAATACTGTTGTCGTAGATTTTTATGGCTTTTATGTAATCTAGTGCCATTTCCTGAGAGAGTAGAGCTTCCCATATCGAAGAATGAAGCAGAGTATCAAATGCTTTTGGTAGTCAATAAAAACAATATAGAGCGGTCTTTTGAACTCCTGATATTTTCTATTAGCATTTCTAGTGAGTGTATATGATCCACTGTGGAAAAATCTTTTGAAATCCGCCTGTTCAATAGTTTGGTATTTCTTTCTTATTTTTTCTATTATTGAAGAGAACATTTGTATAATGAAGGAAGTAGGCATATGGGTCTGTAATTACTTATATCATTTGGGTCTCTTTTTGTAGAACAATATGATATCAAATTCTGACCATTCATGGGGAGTGCACGAGCAGTTCAGTATCATATAAACAGTAGAGTTAGCGGTTTTATTAGATACGCGCGTCCTGTCATTATGACTTCATTAGTGATTCTGTCGGGGCCTGGACTGCGTATATATATGCAGTATATCACAAATAAATACCAGACATGGGAATATAATCACACTATTTCTGTTGAATACTAAGCAGTTTGTGTATTCTACAACCTTAGAAATTTATTATTGATGCATTTATAATCTAATATGTCAGCTAACTACTGCAACCACATATCTCGTCTTTAAATCGATATTTATTTTGGATTATGAGAGAGTTTTTAATTTATATTTTGTAATCGAGCTTGAAAAATTATGACCCAATCTTATGAGAAACTTCAATTAATACATTTAAGCATTAATACATTTAAGCATCGTCCACTGTTTCGCGTTTCGGCTGTTTATCCAAAGCAGTATTGAAATGCTAGCTGAAAACTGTGAATACTTTTGATGTTGATAATTATCAAACGCAGTATAAACTACATAAAACTAGGCATTTCTAGCTTTGACTACAAATTCACTGAATTTCCAACCATGCAGTAAGCAATACAGATTTTAATCTTGCTGATCACTTAGACATATTTAATTAATAATAATAATAAAATCTGTCATATTCTTTGTGAAACCTTCTATTTCTTTTCATCCTCTTTTTTATCCATTTCTTGTCAATCCATTTCTTGATGAAGGAGTTTATCCTCTCTCTCCCTTCTGTCCCTTTTTCTGCAAAAAATCGAACTTCTGCTCCCTGATCATCGTTAGAAGTAGTAAGTTTGTGAGTTATGTATTTTGCAATGTTTTCATATTTAACCTTCACTTTATTGTCAGAATTGTTGACGTCAACAAGGGCTCTTGTGTAACGTTCAACAAAAACCGTTTGGGAATAGTAAATATTAAATGTAATTTTCAAGCACTTACTAATTTCCGCCCCTTAACATTTTATTTAAACAATGCGAAAAATAACTTAAGAGCAGGTATATTGTCGAATAATTAACGGAATACAAAAAACATGAACAATTCAGACTAATGATATGGTCTGAATTATTCACGTCTCTTGTATTTTAATTTTTATTAATTACTATTCGTGACAGCTGCCGCGTGGAATTTAACAAAAAATGTATGTTGAATTCACTGAAATCACGAAAAATTTATTTATATACCCATGTGTTAATTTTCAATTATCATGTGTCTAGTATTAATTACGTACACGTATTTTAGTAGGGTATTCGTTACATGCAAAATATACGGTGTAGAGAATGCAATTGACCGCAGCACACGGTGTGGACGAAGTGGGAAGATTTACGGGACGCCACTTGTCAAATGTTGGATAAACTTTGGATAAATTTTGCTTGAAGCTTCAGAACAATTATCAATATTATCAGAATGAGGCATAACAATTATTATTGGAACTTGAACAATAATGTACTAATAAATTGTTAAATAAAAGTTGAATTATACCAGATATCTTTGGAAAGCATAGATCTCACTAGATACAAATGGACGATTCAGTTTTCATAGAGCCATAGCGTTCAGATACTTTGCTGCAAAAATTTTGTAAATTTTAGCCCAAGCCATAAAGAGCTTATTTTTTTGGGCAAACTATCTTATATATTTACACAAGCCTGTTCAAGTTTTGCGTTAAGTTTAAGGTTAAATGTTATGTCTTTACCTAATTGTCGTTTATTACAATTATTTCAGCGACAATATAAATCATTGCGTTGTTTGTTATTTTAATTCTAAGTTAAATCTTTAGTCAACTCAGATTAAAGATTTGACTGTAGTAGAACTTTGATGTTGTAATTTTGGTTGTAACATGGAAATAGAATGCTCGAGCGGTGAGATATTGTACTTTCAAAGAACACAGACGTAAAGTAGTTGCTTCCGATTTGACTTTTCATCCAGCGAGTGAGAGTTCCGATAGTCTATTCCCCTCTCCATCACTAAACTCCTCCCTCCATAAGCTTATTTTTTCCTTCATCACACCACTATTCCTTCTATAAGCCCTTTATCTCCTTTACCAGCTTATGAAGCCCATTCTTCCCTTCTTCGCATATTTTATTTCTATCTAAGAGGCCGGCAAAGCACTGGTAACTCTACTGGGGTCGAAAATGTGCATGGGTGGCGGTAACTAGCTAATCTATTGTGGTTCGTAACTTCGTTTGCTTCTAGGAAATGCTATAAAAAAGGTTCACATCGAAAATTGTCATTGTTATTACTAAACTAGAATTTATTTCTTTCAAGTTGATACAGCTAATCGAAATATTAACATCCAATTGAATGTAAAATCTGGATTAGTTCATAATTTCATTGCTAGAAATTTTGACAAATTGTTCTACGCAACTATCAAAAAGAACCGCTTTGTGAGGTCTTGCAAGATTTTTTTTATTGGGCGTCTAGTAGGTGCTTAATGCTTTAAGGGTGCGCTTGAGTGTGCAGCGCTTCAACGGTTAACATGAATGTTTCTATAGTACATACGTTTGCAGATGCTCATGTGCACAGCTTGTCTTCCGTGCAGACCAGAGCCAAGGTAGCTCCAACATTATTTTAAACAGTGATCGGTGACATGTTTAAATGTACGTATATGTAACCATGTTATATAATGTATTATATTAAATACACAGACATTAAATAATTTTTTCAGTATAATAACTTCATAGAATATTTTTATACCGTGTGATAATTTATAATTTCTGAATTTTTGAATTTTGAATTTTTAATAGAATAACCTTTTAAGATATTGATTACAGACATGAACTTCAATAAATAAAACAGATTTGACAAATTTATTTTCAGACAATTTACAAAGATGCGAAAATAAAAAAAACATGCCACTCCGGGAGTGCCGACAAAAATAAAAACTTGAACAATTGCGTGTGTATTTTTTAATCGTCAGGAAATATTTGATTGTGCAGGAAATACTTATAAGTGAAGTGTTTTTTTATTCACTATTATAAACTACTATTACAAAAATTATATTACAATTTTCATTTAATGCGCTTATTGTACATGAAAAATAATGCATATTATTTTATATACAAAAATTGCATTTTTTATGCTTAATATGTACATTTACAAATACAATACGTAAAGTTCCGACATGAATATATATCTATGTTGTAAGTATATACTTACACAAAATATAGTTATATTATATATAGTTACATTATCAATATATTTCAACCCAAATTCATCTCTCGTGTAAATGTTGGGTAAACGGAGAAAATATATGTAGATACTTATATACAGAGATGTCGGTTACGGTATCTGTAACAGTGTCGGGAGTTCAATGGTTTTTTCCTATCTCAAAAATGCCCAACGCGCCTAAAGAAGTCTTCCCTTAATCATTATTAATATTTTTTCTTAATATTCATGAAAATTACGTAAACAAAGAAACAAAACACATTGATTCTGTGTACAATTTATTGAACAGAAAAAAGACATTTAGTTACATATTTAATAATTTAGATATAGTATGGGAGTCATCATGTGGGCAGCAGCAGAGCCTTTTCAGTAGTCGAGATTTTCAATCAATCGTGCGATAGAGACTTGAGTTGCTTTATTTGTTTACTTCTCAAGCATGTCCAATTAATGCATATGCCATCAGTATGATAGTATTTACACTAAATTCTTCTCCTTTTCCTGACTATCAAGGTTCACGTCTCTATTCAAGACAAGTCTCGTCTATCTCTCTACATTTGTTTCGTGAATTGAATAACATTTCACTATTTTAAATTCACTAATGTTCGCACATCCAGCACGGAGGCCGCACGCCTCGCTTGTGAACTCTTATGTCATCCACCTCTTTGAGAGAAAAATCTAATGAAGTCAAGTATTTTTTGTATAATGACTTCATAATAACTGACTCTGCATAAGATCCTATGTCCTACCTATACATGGTACATCATACAATGCGAGTGGTGTGTTAAGATCGCACTATATCCATTGACACGACTTTCAACTCAAGATTTCATTTATTTATAAGTGATTGTATGCTCATCACCTACACGTAAGCACGCGTAGCCAGACTGCCGTGATGTGCATACCCGTCAAAATTACCTCAAAAAACAGGTAACCACTCAAAAACTCTACACATGCTACTAATAGTTATAAAAAGTCTACTTAAAATTTCATATTAAAAAAAAACAAATTAAAAATTGATAGACTCCTCAAAGATTGAGAGGCAGCCAAAATATATCGGCTGGCTATTGAGTCGCAGTGGCTCGGTCAGCGCCGTTCCGGGGCCGCTCTGCCCTCGTGTCTATTAGCAACTGAAACTATGACTTATGGATAAATGATCTTTGATCTTACGAATTTCGTTAATGATAGCTTAATTTGTCCCAAAATCGATTTTAACCTCTTCACACTTGACGGTTCTTCTAATTTCAACATTACATTTAATTATGTTTTGAAGGACTTAACTTCCTCTCCGCTAACTTCATACCCTAGAACTGTTATCGATTCATAACCAAAGGTTTTCATATCCAAACGGTTTTACCATCTAGTTCGCTTCCTTGAACCTATTTAGTAAATCTTTCAAAGAATCACGGAACTTTTCAAAAGTTTCCCCATATACTAAGAAGTCATCTACGAATATAACAATATTTCTGTAATTAATCCCATCTACAACTGTATGCATCGTTCTTTGAAAGTTGGCATGGCCCGTCTTCATCCCAAATTGGAGAACACAAAATTCTAATTCAAATAGTCAATTCAAAGAGGTTACAAACGTGATCTTCGGCTAACTTTTTTTCATTTATCTCCATCTGCCAGTATAGATAATAAATCTAAACTAGAGAAATATTTAGCTTTGCTTAAATACATTAAACGTTTCGTATAGGATATCAATCTGAAACTCTCTTGTTTAAGTTTCTTAAATCTACATAAAATCGTCATATGTCTTCTGGATTTTTAACTAATAGCACCGGAGATGCATAAAAACATTTCAAATATATAACACCCCTATTGTCAAACATTTAATGCACCTGTTTTTCTACAGTTTCGCGTGGTCTCATAGACATTCTGCATGGATAGTTATGTCATTTTGTGTTTTGATTTATACCTCAAAACCTGAATATTTGCCTAGTTGAGAATTCACAAACGCGAAACAATCAAAATAGGAATATTTTGATTGTTTAAATGATCAATTTAAATGGAAGTTTAAACCGCTTGTAATTTATTTCTCCGATAAGCATACAAACCTCTATTTACATTTAAATTTGTTGCCTTGCACTGCTTGTCACGCATGGGAATCAGGCCTAGGTTGCATATCGAAAGATATTTTTGATTCTTATCGATCCACTCTTGTATGTCACTCGGCTAACAGTAATTTTTGCTTCGTGTGCGCTAACACGTGAGACAAAAACTGTTCATACAATCTTTTATTCCTGAAAATAAGTAATTCTCGTTATTATCTAATATATTCACATTTTGTGTCATAAAATCTGTACCAAAAAGCAGATCTAAATGCAAATCTTTTACAACGTAAGACGTGTGTTTATAACTTAGGTTCATTTATACACAATTCTATTAGAGTAAAACCAACAAATTTCAAAATTTACCTATTTTAGGGAAAATAAGGGTTTAAAAGGGTTTTAAGAACTCATGGCAGTTTAAATGTTCACGAATCTTATTAATGTCTATAATTTTTGCGTTAATGCAGCTCACATCAGCCCCAAAAGCGAATAAAGCATACATATTCGCTTAATTAATCTCACCCTTTAAGTATGTTTTACGTCTGCTTGATTAGCGAATGGGTTCTTTAGACAGCGACTACCCACCTTGGAATAAGTTTACTACTGCTGCTTCCTCGTACTTTTCTGATAACCCATCAGAATTTGTTGATGCGAATGTGCTGCGTCCCCCCGGTCTTGTCTACACCAATTTTGTCTGCACCAAGCGCGATGGTGCCGCATTCCGGCGCGGATCTTCGCGGTTCCGACACCTGAGCTTTCACACGGCCGGCTCCAATAGCCTTGCTACAGTTATATCGTTACTCATCGGGCGTTCTTTGGAAGTTTCCTTGCTCCCAAACTCCACTTTATTGGCAACTCGTAGTTAGCCTCCCGGTTTTTTGAGTAGACTTGTTTACAATTTGTGATTAACCGTTGCAAGTCTGTGAGCCAATTACATATACGCACCGAAAATAAATGTTTACTACTACACTTGATATCCGCAGAAAAGTCATAATTATCGTGTTTTTTTCCATAATTTTTGCTTTTGCAGCCAGCCTTTTCAATCTGTCAAAATATTCTGACAAGTCCGCTTTTTATTTTACTGTCGTAAAAAACTATATACAATTTATTTCACTTATAAACTCTTCTCAAAACTCTTTTATAATGTATTCATACGTCAATCCAGCACCATTAATTGTTTTTAAGAAAATTTTGGCTGGACCCGCGGTATACAAACTTAAACCTGTTTTTTTCTGTTGGTCGCTTCAATTTTTCAACGTGACCAACGTCTCGTAGTTGTTATAAAATTCTTTAAAATATTGGTTGGGTGAGCCTTGAATGGCAGCTGCCATTTTTATATTACTATTAGATCTTCAATGAAGCGGGTAGCGATAAAAACTGTTTCATTCATTTAATTCACAGGTATGTCCAATCAATGTATATGCCATCGATATGATACTAGTTACACCAAATTTCTCTCCTTTTTATTACTTTCAGTGTCCACTTCAAACCTCGTCTATCTCTTTCCATTATCTCTACATATTAATTCTATAGTGTCTGTAATTTTCTAATAGATAGCGTTAATGAGAATGTAGTTGATGAAACATCACATAATGAGTACTACAAAGATGTACGGACTGTGGAATAATGTTAAGGCTAGTGAAGTAATCATTAATTAAAATGAGTATAGATCAAAATGCACATAAGTAAGCTGTTGTGGCTATAGCAAAAATGGTACATAAGTATTTGTTATTATGGACATTGAAACAAAACAAGAAGATGATGTTGCTGTTCACTAATTGTCTTGTGGAAACAGAATTATTCATTGAACATAATAAAAAAGCAACCCTAGTATCAGTATTTTTATTATTTCACGAACCTACAAATATTGATGACTCCCGAACAGTTGCAGATGCTAGACGGCGCTAATGTCGTGCACATATCAAATATGCGATTTATATTGCGTGATCTTAAATTGTAGTACACGATTTAGAGCTTCTTCTACTATCTCCTTTTAAAATAAAATTAAATGAAAGTCACTTTTATAGTAAAAATTTGCGTCTCATGTCCTCCTTTCAAAGGCTAAACCCGTCAAAAGGAAGACACAGAAAGCAAAATTAATTATAAAAGTAATTTTTAGTTAAAAGTGAGTTTAAAAGAAGATCGTGGAAGAAGTCCTTAGTCTCAATCTGCTAGTTTTATTAATAACATATAATATTTATTTTGCTGTGTTGTTTTAGTGAATAATATCTACAATTATTCCTTACGATAACTTCATTAGGGAAAAGCTGCATGACGAAAATTGTGAATCAAGTCAGCAAAAACTGTTGTCCCTGGCTAGAGGATATAATAATTCCCGAATGTAAAAAGAAATATTCATGTTAAATTTAACTTCATTGAAAAATCTCATTATATGTATATTGTTTGGTGTATGATTTTATTGAGCTAAAACGACAACACTTGTGGCGTCCCTCACACGTGAACATACCACATGTAGCTGCCCGTGGGTAAAACAATCGTAAGTTAAATTTTTGTCTTCTTTGTTTAAATTTTACTCATGTGACTTGTTGATTATCATAGCAAACCTGATAGAAAATTGCAGTCTTTTGAATTTAAAAGGAAAATTCGACGGTGTTAAGAGAATTTGTGGTATAAACACTATTTCACATTTTTCGCATCCGAATATTAATTAGCCTAGCTTCTATGAATTTCAAGAGACATTTCCTATGAAGATATATCTGCTTCCACATATCTTAAATGGTAGGTAAAAATGTCTACCTAAACCTTGAAATTATATAAATAAATGAAAATATGTTGGTAAATTAATAAGTAACTTTAATTTTGTGTGTACTAGGTTTAACTAATAGCCATTTAAAATAGTTTCTGTTGACAATGTGCAGTATTCTGCCCTAACTCCTTACCGTTAAGGAATGCTATGGCTTCTGTCATCAGCTCAGCAGAATGAGATGATGACTCCCAGTCGCAAACGCTTGAATAACTAAAAAAAACTAGCTCGAACATACTATATGTACTTATAATAATTGAAGATATCCCTTGATTGTCCTGAAATCTCATCCTTAATTAGTAATTGTGGGACGACTTAGAGAATATTCTGTTTTAAACAAAAAAAATATCTAAATCAGTCCATAATTTGCGAAGTTATTGCTTAACGTGCATAAAAAGACATAAAGACGAATATAGAACCTCCTTCTTTTTTGAAATCGATTAAAAATATGATGGAACCTCAGTCAGTGAGTAGATAAGGTAGATGTTAGATAATATGGTGATTCAAAAAATTGATATAGCACAAGGAGCGGCACCCTAGTTAGCGTCTTCACATTAAGTTTGTGAAAACACTAATCTAGACGTTAAGTGTTTTATCCTTGCAGAATAAAGTCCTAGAAACAACCAAACGTGGCTGTTACTATTATAAGAAAAATAAATTTCTTATAGCATATTCCACAAAAACAATTCTCATCGTACCTACCGCAGCGCTCGGTCCTTTGTGTAAATCAAGCTAAATAGGAATTAGTTTACTTCAGTATCTCTTGTTTATTTCTAAGAAAAATTCAGTTTTAAGCAAATGTATAGTTTTTTCATTCAAAATACTATTTTTCAGAACCAAAATTTCTTATATTGCTAGTGCAATATGATTATTTTGCTATGCATTGTATTACATACAGTCTTTTGAACTTAGAGTTGTACAATTAGTTCCCATTCAGTAAGTACTAGAACAGATTATCTATTTATACTGCACCTTTACTTCAGGTTTGTACTTGGTATTAGACCAACTTTGGTGCTATTTGTTTGCTGTTTGTGCTTCACTCTATATGTGTTTTTTCAATAGTTTCAAAAAAAGCATAAAATAAATCTCTATCATTATCTATTATAATCTGATTCATCTGTATAAAAGTCTCAGTATTGAAACAGCAGCAAATTAACCATGCATTGTGGAAACATATGTGTTTATTTGCTAGAATAATTTTCTAGTTTGAGCAACTCGAAATCTGGGATATTGTCGTTACAGAAGTGATTTTACAATGGCTTATAATTATGTTTCATGCATCGAAATAGAAAAGCATAGAATTATAAGATCGAACAAATTTACGTTCATTCGTGGCACACAACTCACTCAAATGTAAATGAGGATATACGACATATTTTTAAGGCAAATAAATCTCTTACAAAGGACCTTATTATTATTCTTAAATGTAATTTCAAATGACAAATGAAAGAATTATTTATTAACCTATGAGAAAGAAAAAGAAAGAATGGACACTCGCTGACGACAGAAAGAGAAAGAACAAGGACACGTGGTGAACACTTGTACGGCGGCGAAGCCACTATCGTACGCCACGCCTACTACGAGGCCAATTTGGTTTGGTCATTTTGTTTATGAAGGAATACTTCTATGCTTTTCTATTTCGATGGTTTCATGAAATTAAATTTTAATGTCACATGATATTTTAGTTTTAATCAGACATTTGAATAATTTAATCATTTTTTTTTAAAGTATAAAACACGTGACAAATAGTGAAAATCATACTATGAGAATGAACATAAAACATGGATTGAAATTAATTTATTAAAATATCTGAATGGATACGTTTTTTTACTTAAATTTTAAGTAACATGTAAAATTTATAAGTGAATTGTGCAATCTGTAAACACTTATTAATAAAAGTGCAAATTATTAAGGTAGAACATATTTACAAAAAATAATACATAAAAATTAATTGGAATACTGTGGGATATTATCCACATAGACGAAACTGAAAACTCAAAAAGGAACACTACAGTTAATGACAGCAGTGAGTTGTGACGTTTATACAACCAGATCTGTCTAGCTATAGACGGAACATGAGGTCTGATATGTGGTTTATCAACTATGTAGAAAATATTACATTAAAAAAAATGCGAGCCCTTTATTATGGTTCTTTCAATAGTTTGACGAGATGTAGCAGTTAGCAACTAAAATAAACTGTGTACAAATGCAATGAAAAAGAGGGACTCAATTTTGTAACTGAATTTGAATAGAACAATTTTAGTATCTGTATTGAGAGAATAACAAGCGTAAAGGAAAGAATTATAATTTCAAGTAAAAATTTAGTTTAATATTCAAAATAAATGAAAATTACAGCGATACAAAAGATGACCTTTTAAGTCTGTTTTTTAAATTAATATGTCTATCTTAACAAATTAAATATATACAAAATAATTCAATAGAACTTTATTAAGTTATGAACTCATGTTGTATTTTTTTCATATGATCCCTGCTTATCAACTGGGCTCCTGTTTGTCTTTCATTTATTTGTCATTAAGTATTTAAGACATTTACAATTTAAGGTGTAAAACTTCTTTGTACGTATTTTTACGTTAAATTTCAGAACTCTCCTTTAAAATCGAATAGAATTCATAGAAATCTCCATATTACAGTATGTCAAGGTTTAAAATTAAACACTCTTCCACAAATAAAAAACTAAGTAAACAACTAACTTACTAAACAATCATTTAAATCAATGGACCTTTTACAACGGAAAATGTGAAACTAAAAGTAACCAACCACATACGGGACGATACGGTCCAAAAGGGAAAGCGGAGCTCGCAGCGGAGCGGCCCGCGCGCCGGCGACACTTTACATAAAAACATCGTGTCGAACGACAACGGGGCATCAACTTTCCCAGCGAAGACATAAGCAAAATTGAATTACACATATTGAAAAAGAAATGTGTAGCTCCTTGGGAGGCGTGGCTGCGCTGGCTCCACCTACCCGCCGGCGCGCGGCGCGGCAGCGCGCCCAGTGCGGCCGCGGCGCGCGATCGGCCCTCTACTCGCCGCGAAGCCTCCGTCCCCGAGACGTGCACAACTTTGGATCACTTCAAAAACAGTTGCACGTGCTTTCGCTTCCGGCCTTCGTTAGAGATCGACGCCGTTTTTGAACTTAACACTGCGCGAGAGCGCCTTCCCCTGGCCGGCGATCGGAGTGACAAACTTGTTGAGTGCTTCCGTAAAGGCTTACGAAGGCTTCCGCACTGGCGAGTTGCGATACTTGTAAGTAATTATGTTAATTGTTGTAAACTTGTAATTATACATCGTTCTATATAATGAACGGCCTCGATGATTTTAATGATATCCATAAAATTTCACTTTCTGTCTTGTTCTTTCTGAACTTTTTTCTTTGTTTATATGACAGTAGTTGAAAATTAATTTACTAAAAATAAACGCATTTGTTTAATTAATTTCAGCGTAAATTACAGTGTTAATTTTAATACAAGGGTTTGAAGTTTTACATGTATTTCAAGTTCGAAGCTATTTATTTAACTCGGCCGTTAAAAATATTTTGAAATGTATTTTAGAAATTAATAGTGTCATTGAATATAGTCAATTCTCACGTGACATCTCGCCGTTTCATCAATACTAAATCTTTTCCTATAATTTCAATTTCCAATCTGAATTCCGTTTTCATCTAGCCTATATAAAAAGTTTGCCATTCCTGTGATTAAATGTTTCGTTTTGTGTTTTCAAAATTACTAAAAAAAAGGAGGAATAACTTAAAATGGTTAAGCACAGCGTTTTCTATATTGCAGAAAACAAAATGGGAAAATTCTCTACTCTTTTTCCATGATGCCAAAGCTGTAACCACTATGGCGCTTATCTCGGCGGCCGTCCTTCTGCCGCAATTCCTTCTGTCAGTTAAAATGGGGAACGCTACTGTACCTAGTTGGTTTAAAATATGAAGCGTATATTTGAAAATAATGCGGGTCATTTTAGGGGATTAAGGAAACTTTTGAAAAATAATTGCATAAGGGAAGTGCAAAATATATAACTCTATAAAAACAAAAATTTCACTTACCGTAACTTGTTATAGAGCTTTCAAATAGGCGTCCGTCTTAATAATCTTTTAATGTATCGATTTGTCTAAAATACCAAAAAAAAAAAAAACAAATACCGACGTCAAATTCGTGAAATTTTGAAAACTGTGAAAATTTTACTTTATCATAAGAAGATAAAAATGGATTGCATTATCATGTTTAGAGTAATTTTTTCAGTGTTTTTATGTTCAGGCCTGTACTTGTTATGCATACTAATTTATTAAGAAAACTTTCCATGAAGTAGACGACAATAAATATAAATCTGCTAATTTGAAACGAAACTGAAAAAAAATAAACACAATTCACAGGGATCGATTGCCGCAGTGGACTGGACTGAAATAAAATTCTTAATTTTAAAGGGAAGAGGTTATCAAAAAAAAAACAGTTTAATGATTGGATGTAGTATTAAAACATAAGAGCAACATATTTTTGCATTATGCATATATGCAATATGGAGGATCTCTGCCATATTTATTATTTGTCGTTCGATCTCTGACAGTATATGCATAAATATCCATTGTTATATATATGCAGATTAATATTAGTAAAACACAAAATTATTACGATATAGAACATGTAACACTTGCATTTAGCAGTTTTAGCAGTTTCAATAGTGTATACCGTGATAATGACATCTCTTAAGGACTCTGAACTGAGAGAAACAATAGCAGATATCAGAAATTAATGACAAATGATTATTGGGCATTTAGTTCTGATATATGATTTTCAAAGTGAATGTATTTCATGCTAGATATGAGTAAGTATTTTGGTTTTCAAAATATCATTTATCTTAATAAACTTCATGTTTCATTATTTTTCCGTAACGCTGTGCACCCTGGCCTATCAATGCCTCCGAAGCCTTTAAATTTTTTTAAATCGCTAAAATATTACTCGAGGGGAACTTTATGCTTTGTTGCGCTATTTTTATTTCAATTACGGTACTAGTTAAACCATTAAATTTTGATCTGAATCCAAAAGACAATGTCTGATTTAATCTTAATGGACATTTTATGGTTACAATCTATCGATGAAAAAAATGGCACCTTTATAGAATGGATCGCTCTCACGCCTGTCTTGCTCATCTGTAACAGTACGTACTCTCCGACTTTACTGGATAGAAATAGTACAAATTTCATAGATATTACTTAGATGATTCGGTTACGAACCTACAGTAAAAGAAACTAATTCTGTTTTTAGAAATATTTTTTTGGGAACATTTGGGGAAAAAAATAGAAAATTTAAAAATGAACTTTTGACACATCGAATAAACAGAAAAAATGCGTACTTTAAAAGACATGACAGAAAATGTACAGAAATTATCCATTCTCCTTACTTACTAAGACTAAAGTTATGAACAACGAGTAAAATATATTAAATGGTTTTACTTATAGCTCACAGGGAAACTTTATCGAAAACCATAAGTTTGTACAATTTACCGAAAACTAGTAAGTCCAATAACTGTTGTAGTTTTTACTATATAACTTCATTATACCAAGAAGTTGGAATCAAATTATAGCTTACGACTACATTTTTATTTTTATTGTACATTAAACATATTTTACTTTAGTTACCTACAATTTGGGCCTGATTTCAATAAAATATGGTAGGACGCTTTTTTGTTTCGATTAAAAAATTTGCGTCAGTTTAATAAAAAAATAATCGGTTAAGTGTGAGTCGAACTCGTCCTCCGAGGATTCCGTACAAATTTGCAGGTACATATTATAAAACAGTTCAACAGAATCGAATCTCGCAGTTTTTTCTGAGCTTTTGCGAAAATTCAGTTTCCAAAATCTATAATTACATATTTATAGGAAATTGTGGTTATGCTGACAGTTAATACCTAAATTAGTTAAGTAATCTAATCAAAGCTATTTTTATTATTTAATTACAAATGTATTATTTTCAGATTTTTCCTATACTTATAGTATAAGACGACGGTATTACTTGTCAAATTCCATAGTCCCAGATCAAATACCCTATAAATTTTGATTCCCTTGAGAGTGTCAAAATATACATTTCTTGTGGCATAAACTGCCGTATCTTTTTTCTTATTAACTTAGAAGCTTGACATTTTCACAACTTTAAGAAACTGTACACTTGGGCTTGGGTATATGATATTAATTTCAACTAGATAGATACCTTCACGTGTTCTCGAGATAAAGGGTTTTGACAGAGAGACGGATGGACGGAAGTACGGACGGACAAGAAAATGATCCTATAAGGGTTCCGTTTTTCCTTATGAGCTACGGAACCCTAAAAAAAGTAGTAGATAATTCGACCATTAGACATGGAATGAAATAAAAGCATATAGAAATCGTAGAGTACACAATCCTTTCCACACGGGTCCAATTCGCACTTCGCCCTATATTTTAGTTTGTACAAATAAAACGCAATAGATCGTCCATTTAAGTTCAGATACATATAATTTATTATTGATTACATAAGAGAAGCGTAAATAAATATTTATCACTTTTTAACATGGAATGTTCCAGTGACATACTACTGGAAAGATGAAATATAATATCTACATATAGTTCAGTCAAATAGGCCGAACTCAAGGCCTGCTGTGTTGCTAAAGTGTACCTCAGCTCGGAATGCCACTGATATGATACGAACTCATAGTGAAATAAATTCCAAGATAGTGCCAGACATTTTTTACTATACTCCTCTATAGTTTTCCCTAATTATATATTTACAACATCAACTTCCAATTTTCGATGTGCTATTATTTTTTTTGTCAGGAATGCATTTTTAGGGTTCCCTGCCTCAAAAGATGAAAAGAAATATTTACAGGTTCACTTCGTTGCCGTCGCCTGTCACGACCCTTTTTTCGGGAATTTGTGAAGGTTTTAAGTTGAAATCATTAATTGCAGTCCCTTAGAACTGTATCAAAAATCAAGCTTATAAATCGACACAAACAAAAAATATTGCCATTTATTTTTCATTTACAATGACATAAATTTTAACACTCGCAAGTAAATAAAAACTTATACGGTACTTTCCACTGATCTATAATATAATTATAAAGTTTAGCAAGAAACAAGATCTGACAGCATAAACGAAACGAAAAAAATAAACGAAAAACCCGAAAGTTGTTAATTTGTAGTTACACTACAAAAAAAAATATTTTATACCATTAAAAATTAATATTTGCATTTGAAGTATGTCTGTGATGTAGACTGATGCTTTGCAAATTTTCAAAACTAAGTTTATACCGAACTCTCAAGATGCGCTTCGTATTCTAATTTGTTTAGTGTTTTTTTATCTGTCACGTGTCTTAAAACACAAAGTTCCATTTAAAATATGGCTTTTCTTCCTTTTAAGATTCCTTCAAAAAGGTTTTTAATTAAATTTTCAATTCCATATGATCCCTTATCAACAAAGCTTAAGCTTAAATAATATAAGTTGTATGCGGTAATTACTCACCAACACTACAAGTTTAGCAGTGCTAACTGGAGTTATTGAGTTATCCTGGTCGATAAGTGCACTGTATACACGGTTATATGCTTGAACTACTGAACTTCTTATTGCTTGTACTTACTTAGCACAGATCTAATGATAAGCGTCACGAACAATAAACTAGTACACTATATGAAATCCCGTGAATGTTGTACTAAAAACAAACAAATAATTTGAATAGTATCTCAAGTCAATTTCGAACAATATCATATTTTATATCTTTACGTTTATTTGTCTTGGTTTTCTACTAGTACCTACCTAACATTAAATTCGTCATCTATTACAACATATGAAACTCACATTATTGTAAATGTAAAATATCTACAGTTGTTGCTATGTGTGTGGCTAGTTCATGGGAACCCTACTAACCGGTAGAGTAAATCTGGATTTTGTAATAGAATCTTAAGATACTGAGGGTGTCTCATTGGTAATGTCGGTTTTCATAACTGAAATTCATGTGCTTCTTATTATGCATGTCATAAATTGTTACCATAAGTCTCTAATTCTATGAAGAGTATAACTATTTCACTTTATTTTAAAGATACTGTCTGTGTTAATTGACGGGGCAAAATGTTTTGATAATAAATATATGGAGTGCGATAAATGTGAAATTTGTGTTTTGTTAAGACATTATTGGAAACAAAAGTTTAAAGCAGCTCCGTCAGCATAGAAAATATATGACATTTAAGGAGAAAATATTAATTTAATCGTTTTAATAATGATTTGATTTGACGCTAGAAGATCATTCTCGCTCTGGTCGCCCATATATGAATATGGGATATTGAGGCTACAAAGGAAGCAGTAGAAATCCAATTTAGTACCGTCACGTGTCGATTATAGGACTCCTTTGGACTATCTAAAGGCACCATACATCTAAAGAAACCAATTAAGATAATCGGGTTAAAACGTATAAAAGTCGACGAATAGCGATCCACGAATTAAACGAGATTGAAGCGAAACGTCAAGTAGAAGTGTGCAAACGGTTCCTTGCTCTGCCTAAGATGATCGTTTAATAAACGCATTGTTATTTGCGATGAAAAATGGACTTAAATTAACAATGAATCATGAAAAATCAGTGGTTAGACAAAAGACAATTACTTGAACCTCTCTTGAAAAGAGGTCGGTCGATTGGAGCCGAAAGTCTTGTTATGTGTCTAGTGGTATTATGAAAGTTCAGTGTACTTTTCAAAGTACACTGAACCGTCGGCAGTATTTCAATACTGCCAGACAGTAGAACAATTTTTGTCAAGATATGCGTTAATAAGCTGCCACAATTTGTGAGGTTTTGTTGCAAAATATCTAGATTCAATTAACAGAAAACGGGTATTCTTACAACATGACAATATTGGATAACATGCTGTAAAAGTTACGCGAGATAAGACCGAAGAGTCTAGTGGTCTTGAACTCCTATCATTAAATCCAAACATTATACCGTCAGACTGATATTTATTCAAATATATGGCGAAATTCTGTTACGGAAAAAAAATGAGTTTAATGGAGATGTTGAAAATGCAGTGCAGCAATTCTTTATATCTGAACCTAAAGAATGGTCTTACCAAACTCTCCGAGAGCTTGTTAAACACTGGATTAAGCCAATAGACTACAATGGGCTTTGATTACGATTTTCTTTTTGTACGACTATTTAATAAAGAAAATGAACATTACAGACCGATATTTTTTATGATACACTGTAATGTTTTAGTTATAGAAACAAAAAAACATAAACTGTTCTCTTCCATAGTTAATATAAACTTAATCTTAATACATTATTATGTACTTATAAGTTTTTTTTATAGAATGCAGTAAAAAATATGAATTTTTTAGGGCAAGCGTTGTTTTTTTTTTGTTTTTCAATATTAGAGTAAATTATTTCATAAGATTTACAAAAATTTGTATTTATAATTAAACTATTGAAAGACCAATAATTAAATGTGTCGTATAACTAATTCCAAGATAGCGGATATTGTGGGTTTTGACTAGTTGTCCAAGTGTCCAGTTGTCCAAGTTGTCCATACTACATTTTTCATCTTTATGAAACATTCGATATAAAGTGATCGAAATATATGTATACTTCACAATCCTGTATAAATTTGATTGGTGTTTTTATTTTCCCTTAGGCCTATTATACTTACATTTAATGTCTTCTCTCGAAAATTAATTATGTTTTAGAAATTCTTACTACACATTACATAGACAGATTATTAGGTAATTTATCCTATATTCAGAATATATTTATTGTTTAAAAAGTCACTACTAAATAAATTTGAAAAGAAATATATCATAAGTAATCGTAGAATCATCGTACTATATACGTATATAATCAAGAGATAATTCAAAAAGTACAATAAGTACAATATGCGGATAGAAGTCGTACAACATACGGGAAAAAGGTTTAATTCCCCAAGGAATTCGGAAAATCACGATTTGGAAAATTCTTTTTTGTTTGAAAGGGTACATTCTCGAAATGAGGGTATAAGTCACCAGATCAGGGTCTGATAATGGGGATCTAGGGATAATCAAGGACCACGCTCAAACATTATAGGCACGTATAGTGTATTTGAGCCAGTTTCTTTTAGTTATTCAAGTGTTTGCGTCTGGGAGTCATTACATCATGCTGTTGAGATGATGATGGAAGCCACAGCACTTTTTAACGGTTAAAAGTTAGGGGATACTTCTGTGACTTGTCGACAGAAATTCCATTGTCTATCATTAAAACCTAATAGAGTCAGAAATAAAATTGTTCATTAAATTCATTCATTTATATGAGTCTAATGTGTCAATCCAAGCAGAATCACTTTGAGCGTCTACCATTAACAGCAGAAATAATAAAAGTTGAAAATTTAATTTTCATGAATTCTAGAACTTTTATATTACAAAGAATAAGGATAATTTATACAGTTTTTATAAAAATAATTTTGTAGTTACACTCCAACTAAGAATATAACAATAAATTCGAGATAGGAACTCCTTTTCCACTTGTTTCGTAAAGAGTAGAGGAAGTACCTATCAAATCATATTGACTATGGTTTAATCCACATGCTAAGTTGCTAGATGATTTATAAAATTATAAATACAGAAATAATCAAAAAATGTGAAATGAAATAAATTTTACAAGAAAAAAACCCACCTTCTAAAACTATTTAAATTATTAGTTGTTTCGGTTCCAGATAAAGCATAACAAAAAAATTATCGGTACACATTTGAATATGAAACGTGAAGTAATGAACCAAAGACGTCTTCTTCTAAGGAGACACAACTGCTTCTGATTTATCTTGAGCTAGAACCCACCCCAAAAATAACTACTTTTATAAACAGGTTTCCAAAGACGGCATTTTTTGTAGTTTTTTTTTATTTGCTTTTTTTTGTACCACAGCTATCAATTTGATTTTATAAATGTTTTCACCTGATAGAAGTCACCCAAAATTATGTAAGAATTCTAACGGTCATACTGATATTATAAACGCAGAAGGTTATGAAGGTGTTTGTTACTCGTTGACACTAAAATTACTGAAAAGGTTTTGATTAATCTGTGATTGTAGAGAATAACATATAGCCTACAATTTATAAAAACAATACCTGCTCGCTCCCAGTGAGGTAGAACGAATTCTTTACTTGTACCGATTGGTTATTGGTGAAAGCAATGTTCAAGAGAAGGCTAAGTTTAAAATTAGAATGGGATCGGTATCGGGAATGGAATGGAAATCGAAATCAAGAGTGTGACTAAGTGTGACTTTGCATAATGGAAAAATTAACTGTAGTAGTTACGTTTATTTTTGGTATGAGTGTGGGTTCGTCTGAGATAATTTTATTGGAATTGAATCAGAGGCAAAACAGGGTCTATATCGAGACCGGAATCAGCATTAAATTCGGGACCAGTATCCGAATTGAGAACGGGACCGAGACCAAGATCATGATGGACAGCGTAATCGGTTGATATACAAGATGAAAAAAGTCATTTTATATCTACTGAGGCGGAATCGCGGACGAAAGCCAGTATTGCATACATTTAAATTGATTCAGACGTTTAGAAAAACTCGTGGAATGACAACATTCACATGTAAACATATATGTATCATGGAAACATAACAATCTATTTTTTTGAAGTGGTACTTCTTTAGGCGACTTGAGGTGAAAAAACTAGAATATACTTTAGCAAAGTACGGAAGTAGCGCGCGCCGATATGAGACACCATGAAGTTAGTTTCGAATGAAAGTTTGATAGCCTGGCGCACATGCGTTATTCGTCAATGCACGTGTTGCATGTTCTAAACATAAACGTAAACAGATATTGAGTCATAATAAAATAAATATATATTTATATTCACAAGTTGTAATGTCCATGACTGATATTTTATATTGTTGATATTGGTGTTTATTCGTTAGAGAGATATCGATTAAAATGAGTTCAAAAAAAAAACTGGACTATTCAAAATATCATAAATTTCTTGATGGATCATATTAGAAACTTAGTCATCTTTTGTTATTTAAAGAAATTCGTCAGATGCGGTAAAGCAGATCAAAATATAACAATACAATAGAAAAATATCGTACTTGAAAAATTAACAAATTGCGTTTTTTTTTTAATAATTGTAGGTTTTGAACTTGAAGAGCTTACAACATATTAAAACTAAATTTTGAGTACAGAAATTTTGAAAAAGCATTTAAATCGATCTTCCGAACGTGATGAACTCAATGGCTCCTTTATTATCGAACACTTTGAATTCAAAAGTAATAAGAAATTTCGGGCATGCGCTGTAGGGTCAGTCGTCTTTCAAATTTTTCACCTCGAAAAGCTCAAAAACTCATATACAATTTTATAACTCAAGGAAATCATAGACAAATTGATAAATTCCTAGCAGAAAGTTTTAAGGACGGCCTGCAGGGTCAATCGCTTTTCACATTTTTTTTTGATCAATCGTGTATAAAAAGTGTCCGAGAAGCACGAAAGACTTTGTGATGTCCTTTTCTTTTTTTTTTTCAGGGAATTTTGTTGATGTGGTTTTATTACTGTATACATCTGGGATGTATTATTATTCGCTGTAGTCGATTTTTTCCTTAACCTTCCTTTCGTTTTTGCTGTTAATAGATATCTTACTTCATTTTATATTTATTTTATTATTTACAGTTGATGATCTACTAACAATATTATTTCCAGTTCCATAAGTTAAATGGTTAACGATATATTACTAAAACAATGTTTTGTCAGCTTAGAAATTTTTACCAGACTACCAATCTAATCTGACTTGATGCGTTAGGGTCATCTCGGGCGATTATTACCTAACCCATGCTTGACGTAAGCGCACAAGCGTGACCGTTCAAACACGATATCAAATGTTTACTTATTTTATTGCATATTATATTCCTATTCTTAGTATCTGACATTTTACCGTTGAATTACAAGCGTTTCACGTCTACCTATCACTCACATAGACCGATCTAGTGAGACGTTGAAACGAAATAAGATATAAAATATACGAATATACAAAATATAATGGCAAATTAAATAATAAATAATGAAATACAAAATATTGTTATTTTTTATTTTTATTTAATATTTTGTATTTTCATCATTCATCATTTCATTTGCCATTACTGATTATCATAAATAAACAGTAATACATTAAATAACCAGTAAGGCAAATTTCAAATGTTTTCTGTAGAGTTTCACACGTTCGTGAATACATTTTCGTATTCATGAATGAATTGATTCTGAACACTAAGAAACATAGTGAATTTGTGCTCGTTGATGATTTTAATAGACATCACTTAACATGGATAGAACTAACTCTTATATCCTTACCACAGATTCCGTTGACAAAAGGGCTCATCTTTGTCACATGTCTTAATTCAACACAATCCACAATTAATAAATGACATCTAGATTAAGTCCTTGCTAATTTTAGTGAACTCAATGTTACATGTGCTGACAGTATGTGCCCTTTGGACTTGCATCACTTGGCTCTTAGTATCGATGTTAGATATCCTAAGGCATATACACTTCTTATGCCTAATAATAATAATCGCCTAAAATTTAGGAAAAGTGACTGTAGCAAAATTCGCTCAGAATTAATTACCTACCTACAAAATAATACGTCCTTTTACCATAACCAGAATGACCCGTCTGTACAACGACATAACAGCCGACCTGGCGCGGGTGATGTCGATGTGTTTGATTGCAGACCTCCTCCTTTCAAACGCAGTATATACGATGGATTGTTTCAGAAATATGGAGTGTTTGTGCTTTATTTCATTTTCCATTTTTTTTTTTGTAAATTTTTGTTCTCACTTTTTTATTTAGTTTATTTTGATATGTGTATTTTAGTTCTGAGCATGCAATGTACATATATTTAAGGATTACGGTCTAGATCAACTTGTATGTTTATCATATCTTTCCATATAATTTCACAATAGTTTTAGTCTGTTTTGTGTAATTTTAGGTAAAATTAAATATAAGTAGGTAAATAATATTAATTACAAGGTGTACATCTGCATCACCTGAAAAACTTGGGAATAGAAAGCGATTTTTATTGATGAACTCAGAAGTGATTGAATTCAGCTTTCACAAATGAATAATATCTACTGTAACAATAACGTTACATAAGTATATAAGTAACAATGAGTTCATTCAATTTTTCGAGATACAATATTCAAGTAGAGTTCGGACTTCTGCACGAAAGATCTGGTGCTGGTTTATAAAGTAGACATTTAGTTTTATGAAGAATTTAAGTAAGTAACAACAAATTTTTCGTCACAAAGTACCTTCTGAAAAAAAAATTCCATTTACAAATATTTAAGAACCTTTTAGTACCTCGTGTATTATTACATAGCAGTTAATAGATCAAAAATCGATATCAGTACTAATGAATGATTAAGTTAAACATAATTATATTAATTTTTATAGTTAGATTTTTTTGTAAAATTTACTGTTCGCAATCCCGAACGAAAGGGAATAGTCCAACCAGCGAGACAAACATTACCTCGGCGCTGTTCTGTGTTTAGTAGTACTACAATACTCTCTCCAGCAGATTTAAATATTATTTGGTTCATCCTACTTTAAACTACCTTTATGTATTTTATTATAAAGGCACGAGCTGTTTGCTCTCGCCGCCATGAAGAGCGTTATTTTAAGTGTCGTCGCTGCCACGCGTCCACCCCGACCACCTCCACCACCATCGCTATCAGCTAAACTTTTTTGTGTCAAGGAAATTTTACATTACAATTTTTGGGGGAGTAAAATAACGTAAACACTAACAACATGCATATGTACCTCCACGCCTAATTCCTTAAAAAAAAATACCAAGTTTCCTATTTAGAACAATTCTTACATATTACATCTATCATTTCGCTGCCGCATTAACAATTTCATAAAAGTTCGATACAAAGTGCTTAAAATTTGGTCTTCTTTTAATACGCTATCAAATCTGTCTACATAACTTTAACTAAGTGGCTCTCAATCGACCCTTCCATCACATATATTAGTTCTAAAGATTTCTTCGTGATTTTCCTTTCATTGTCCTTTTTAGCCAAATCATCACGTCATACCTTTTTCCATTGAAAATTCATTTTATTTCCTAATCAACTACATCTTTTTTTTAGTATCACTATTTCAATATTATCCTGTATTAGTATTGAGTGCGTAGTACGACACAAGGAAAGCAACTTAATTGTCTCACTGTTAAGTTTTCCATCTAACCTTTTTCCAACCAGAAATCGAATACACTTAACTAAACTTGTACTATTCATAAAATAAGCGAGAATCCATTTATTTTATTTTTGCATTATCCTCTTTTTATTTCAGTATATCTTTTGTGCCAGCTCTCTGCATCGCATTTGAGTGACTCCAAGCTTGTTTATGAGGCTATCAGTAAGGAGCCACGTCTGACACTCGTAAATCATGATAACGAATATTATTCAACCTATTGATTGGCTGAAAACTAGCAGTATTATGAAAGTAAAACTACTTTTATATAAGAAATGTGTTTTTTTTTTCCTTAATTTAAAAAAAAAATCTTTAGATCTTAAACGATCACATGAGAGAAAATCAGTGAACATATACAGGAAGGACACTCAATCATGAAGTTAATATTTGTAGAATTTAGACCACAGTGCATAAAAGAACCTGGCATTTATAGCATTGATACTTAGACTTTTTACCCTCCTTCTTCGTACTGCACTCCTTACAACTATATCTATATGAGGGTAATATTTCAGACTAATGAGACCCTACATTACACAACCTGATTACGTTTGATACTCCGTACATAATTTTTTGTTGACTAATGTTGGCCGCTATGATATCTCGTTTTTTCTTTACAACAAATATGAATTCCATGTTTTATGAGAAGAATATCTGTTTATTAAGTTTCGTGCAAAGTTGGTTCTGAGTTAAATATGAATTATAGGGTTATGAGCGAGTAAAGATACAGGTGTATTTTATCGTGTATCGTTTCGCAAATATTTATAATATCCTTCTTATTTAGAACAAGTTTGCTAAAGTAACTATATCAAAAATATGTCATTGTAAATATACTTATAAATAATATAAAATGATCTAGACACAACCCCAATAAATGCTCGGCTAAGCTGCAAACGCGGGCGCCATCGAGAGGCCGGGCGCACGGCGCGCTACGGAACTGTACCTACACCTACGCATCAACTGTTCTAAAGCTGTCAATGCGACATTTCTACGTAGATGTTTTAAGCTATTTTTCTCAGAAACGGCTACTTCGATGAATATGGTTTCCTCGCCAAAATTGTCTTATAAGGAGAGATTATAAATATTTGCGAAAAGAAGCCTGATAAAATCGACCCTATATAATAATTTTTAATGGTTGAATCTAACAAAAAATAAAAATCTCATCTATTATTTTGTTTTTCTTTTGCTTTCGACTGATCAAACCAGTCAATCCTTCACCTCATCTTCGTGTTCTTTAATGCTGATATTGCTAGCAATTTTTTTTCATAACATCTTTCTGGGTTTTATTACAATAACTTCTTTTTTTTGGATGGTAAATTTAGTAAAGTAACTATATTATATCTTTACAGATAACCGGCTTTACGATCTTATTGACCTACCATTTATGTTGTCCTTTTTTACCACTAACGGCTGTTGTAGGTTTTCAGAAGTTTTGTTTCTTTTTATTTTGCTTTTGTTTTTTTCAGTAAAGGTAAGTTGATTCTATCTGTGCGTACAGTAACAGTACCTAAATATTATTTTCAAACAGATATTGTTTTAATTCAAACGCATTAAAATAATTATCAAAAGTAACAGACAATTTTCCAACTAGTCATCATTAAATAATGGCTATAAATATTTTACAACTGTATCTTCATCTCCTATTTCAGTAATATTTTTTTCCTGTATATACGTAAAATTGATATAAATCGTTTGTTTTCCTCTCACAGCGAGCCTAAACTTGAATGCCACGCTCTTGAACACAAATTTGTTTCATCTAAAATATTTTTAAATGTGTTCACAGAAAAAAACATATTAAAGTAGGCAAATGAGCTTCATTTTGAAAATAACCGAGATACTCTCAATTTACGTGATTATAATTTCTTGTGATAGTCACTTATGGCATATTAGACTTATTTTAGTCAGTTTTAGTATAAAATTAATTTTCTTCCTCACGATCTGACATTAGCTCCTGACTGTCATATGGAGAATTTTTTGAGTTTCGATGATTAGGTTGAGCATCTATACTAAAAAATAGAGGTCCTAAAGCTTACTTAATTACACAATAAATTTTGTAGTATATTCGGCATTAGCGATGTTTCTAGTGTAACTAAGAACTCTTGATTCGATGGTGCTGTATGCAATTAGGTATCTTCTCCATCTTCAGAGCTCTCATTACAATCCTCTGAATTCGGATCGGATTTGGATCGGACGGATCGGATATTTCACACATTCATTATAACTGTTTCCAAATCAAATATTTTGAGCTGCTACACGGCAATGTGTAAATTAGTTAATCTAACGTACAGTTTCACCTGCTCGTCTAAGCTTGCCGTCTTTAAATATTCTATTGTATATGATGTTGTTTCGCCAAAATTTATTATTAAAGGTTCACTTGCGATTTGCACTACATGTCGCAGGCAAGCGTCTAATAATGAATTTCCGCGAAATAGCACCATTTTTCAAATCCTCAGTACGAATTATCTGGGTAAATATTTGGAAACTAATGTAAAATTAAACGTAATAAAATTAATACATAAGAATTTTGAAGTATTCAAAATAAAAATTTTCAGAAAATGCGAAAGGAACAGAAAAGACAGCGTCTTCATTTGACTACCAATAAAATTGGTACAGTGGGCAGGAAGTGGCCGTGGAAAATATAAGGACATCAAAATGAACACGATTTGTTACTATAATGATATTAGAAAAATAAAATGAAATGTTTGTTTTAAATTCAGGAAAATGCATTTATCGAGAATAAATTGAATTGATACTCACCCTTCTTTCCATTATTTTCCAAGATTATTTCAGATTCATTTGCCACGCAAGAATAACCTGAAAACTTGATGAACGGTCTAAATGTCACTTGCCTTTTGATTTTTATTAAGCAATCGTAAAGAATCATAAAAGGTAAACTTTTGAGCTCTAATGTTGTCATAAAGTCACTGATCATGGATATTATACAAAGCCAGTTTTTAACTATTTTTTCTCAGAAATGGCTACTTCAATGACTATGTTTTTTTTTGGTAAAGTTATTTTAAAAAGGAAAAAAATTATGAATATTTGCGGAAAGATGTATGATCGATTCTATTAGGTATATCCTAGGAGAATTGCTACCCTTAATATTTATAACAAGAGCCCTTGCGTTTTTTACACGTGATAGACCTTAGACCTTAGACCTTAGACCAGAGACCTTACAGCAGGGATGTGGGCGACGACAAGAGAGATAAAAGCTAAACAGGCTGAGTGTTAAAGAATTCAATTTGTGAAATAAAAAGAAAAACTGGGCAACTCAGCACCAGCCTCCGAAACACCGAGAAGGTTCATCTGGTGTTGGAACAGTAGATGGACACAAAGATACAATGCCTTAAAATTCCACCCGACGTAGACACTCTCGGGACATGGCTGCTTTGGGAAGTACTGTGTGAAATCCGAAACGAACTGTGATGTTTGTCAATGTTAATGCTACCGCTATGACAGACGTTCCAATGGCACAAGTTTTTCCACTTTGGAGACATATCTTGTCTGGATCGTGACATCACAGCCATAATAAAGGACGACCTATTACTGCGAATTGATTCGCAAATGACGGCTAACGGCAATTAATCCTGCAAAAAATTGAGAAACTTCTGCAAAGATGATATTTCGAGAGGTGGTAAAACGAAAACGTTAGAACAGTTGATCGTTGGACATCCGCTACCGGAACATTAGACGTAGTAGAACTGCGTATGCGAATTTTAGGCATATATTGTATGTTAGAGAGTGATAGAATAGAGGGAAGTCCGTCATTATATACGAGCCCGAAATAGCGCGTCGAGTGTTGCTGTGTGCAATACTTTAAGTGCCAACATAATGATTGACGGCAAAATAAAGGGCTCTTTACTTAGTAAGCTAGTAAGGGACAATGAATACATTACTATATCCGAAGCCCTGATATAAATGCAATGGAATAAACAACATGAATTTTTGGTTGGTTGGAGTCGTAAATAACGAAGTTAAGCGTTTTCATACCATGGATATCTTAAATAAAAACAAAGTTTTATTTTAAAAATTAAATTTGTTATTAAGATTATTAAAATCATTTTTAAAAATTCTCTTGATTTTATGTTATCATGATATATTATCAACAATTTGATATTATTATGACACCTGTTTATATTACTCAAGAATACTTTTTGAGTAAAATTGTAAAATGCTCGGAACTTATATAATTTTGCTATTTAAATGAATCAAATAACTAGGTAGGGTGTACTAAACATTTCTGGAATGAATGAGAAAAAATTACTATGAATGGTCAAACATCAATTTATTGCTTCTCAAAATATTCTCCGTTTGCACAAATACACTTTTTCATTCGAATAAACCAATTTTGAAGACATCTATGCCACTCCTCCCTGATGACATCGGAAAGATGTTTTTCATACCCTTCGACAGCCTCTTCTGATGACGAAAATCAGTGACCGCATAAATGATTTTTAATTTTTAGAAACAAAAAAAAATAATAAGGTGCCAGGTCAAGACTGCATGCAGGATTGCTCATAAGTTTTACGTTTTTCTTCCTTAAAGAATATTTATTTGTCTGTTTGGCCGTCTGACAACTGGCATTGTCGTAATGAAAGATGATACGACGTTTACATTTATTTTTACGGCGTTCATCAATGCCTTCAGGCAAAGAAATGGTCTTAATTACTATTCACGATACAACAATGTTCCAGAGCAACAGTAGCCACATGTCCAGTTTATTAAAAAAAATAATCATTTCCTTAGAGGCAATTTGCTCGCGTGCCACTTTGGTTGGTATTGACACATCTCGATAAACCCATACAGTCGACTGCTACTTTTTTTTTTGGGGTCATACCAATAAATCCAGGTTTGTCACCTCTTACTAAGACTCAAAAGAAATTTTACGTGTCTTACTTAAGTCTGGTAAGTAAGGCATTACACCAAGTGAAGCGGTTCATTTTTCAAGACTAAGTAAAATTGTGTGGGATTCACCGCGAGCACATCTTTTTCATACCTAAATTGTGTAGGACTAGTTTAATTGTATGCAACTCGCCTATGCTAAGGATACCCGAATCTCGCGGTAGTTCAAATGTCTGTCTGTTTCGATCATACGGTGCATAGCATCGATGTTTTTGTTGTTCACAGCGGTGAACGGGTGACCATTACGAAATCCATACTAAGATTGACTTGACCGCGCTTGAATTCTGAAAACCAGTTATAAATAGTCTTCTTACATGATGCTTCATTGTTAAAAGCAGTTCGAAGCCAAGCAAGGCTCTGCTGAGCTGTCAAATTACACTTAAATTCGTGGAAAATCATACTACGAAAACTTTCATGACTTAAGTCTTTAGTGATAAAGACACGTAAATTTTTAAAATGAACCACAATATAAAAACAATTGACAGTTAGAGAAAACAAACTGTGTTCTACAGCCAAAGAGTTACGTTTTCAAATTCAGTAACTACTTCATAAATATCGTTTATGTAAGTGGCCAGTTCCAGAAACTTATAGTGCGCCCCACTTATTATCTTTCAAAGTAAGTAAAAAATTATTGAATTGATCCTTAACAATTCTATTTTCGATACAAGTATGTGGTGATATAAATTATAGAGGAGATTTACCGTAACATAAAACAATGACTTTGACAAAAAATTCTTGATGTAATTAAAAGTACTTGACAGTTCACTATATATAAACCACATCATTACCTATAATACATTTTTTAATAGGCACATACAAGAACAGCGCATCTATATAAAGCAGCAAGGTGCATTCATATTACATTTCTTATGTTCACTTTACAACTAATTTCTATAAAAAAAGTGATCATTATTTCACGAGAGTACATATACATATAAGTGACACGTATTTTTTTTCATTTTGTTTTGTTAAAACGTTGACCCGTTTTTTCCATGGGTATCGCAAAAATAAACTAAGATTCTTTTAAATATTAACGCTTTCCTTTTTCCTTTGATGCCACCCGCTGTTAAATTACTAAAATAGGTACTAAATAAATAAACGCGAATACGTGAAACATATTAGAATATATATAACAATCACAAGGATTAAATAAACTCAACTCTTATAATACTTAAAACATGTATATACTATTATTTATGCATATTTTTCTGATAAAATATATTATAAAAATCATGATAGGTACATAATAAAACTTTGAAACTTTAAAACTCCTATTAAACTATTTCTTATAATGGTAATAATATTCAATACTATACATACTTCGAAAGCTTAAAGGGGCGTCTACTAATTATGTGAGTGTTCGGGGATTAAGCTGAATTTTATCCAACCTTACGTGGACGCAAGGGGGGTCTCGCTAATATCACATCATTTTTTTTCCACAAAACACTGGCTGAAATAAAATATATTTTTCCGTTAAAATGTGGTTAAATCCTACACAATCATATTTGTCGAGATACTGAATTTCTGTGTGCAAGAAGCGACAACGGTTTAAACTTGCTGAATCAGAGAGGCTGAAGGAGCAGATGATTTCATTGAAACTCACATTGAGATGTTGATTCCAGTAGACACTCACTAACAAATACGGACGTCCGACACATATCAATGTATTTACACAAAAATAACACATTACAAAATAGTCTCATGTGAGATCAATGGGAGGAAACACTCAAGCCGAATCTCACAAAATCTCACCAAGGGGAGATCAGAAAATCGCCAGTAGCGCCTCACGTAATTAATGCATGCCGCCTAACCTATTCACATTAGAAATACAACATCAGCAATAGAATAGAAATACATGGGTTCAGTATAAGAAACGCGAGTATATTTTGCAGAGAGACAAAGTAAGGAACGACTTTAGACTTTGTTGACACTAGACTTCGTACCCCAACAAATGCACGTACATTACCGGGATATGCCTATGAAGGCTATATCTACAGGAATATTGATTCATAGGAAGTAAACTCCAAACGTAGCCGTAAGATTTGATAGGTTTTTCATGTACTGTATGTCAAATCTTAGATTTAATACCAAAAGATAAAAATTTAGCATTTTTATCTTTTGGTGCAACTCACTGTAACCGTAAAAAATTTACAAAATATTTTTATACACATTAGTACAATACTCTCGGGTAAATATTGTGATTATGAAAAAAAAAAAAAAAAACTGTTTTTTATGTAAAAAATTTCTGCTAATATAGGAAGTTATCTTAAAGCGGATGTAAGCTAAAAAGTGAAAGCATGAAATGAATTTCCTTTAAATTCTTCATTAACTTAAAAGCTTCTCGGGAGCTTAACAACGAGCATCGTCAGGTTTACAAAACGCTCCCGAACATAATTTAATATTCTATTTATACCCGACGAAATTTCTTAGGGATTCGGCACGCACTCTAATTACGCTTTAATATTTTTGCCATTTTTGACTAACGAATGCCAACAGATATGTAATGGAATCGTAAGAGTGTAAAGTTCTTATTTTCATCACCCCATCGCCGATAACATGCCTTAGCGATTGGGTGAATCGATAATTCTTTTTTCGGATAGTAAGTCAGGCTCGAAACTCAAATCCTTCAATCGTAAGATTGATCCCTAGCAAATTTCAATTTTAGAATAGGCCCGTAGGGACGTGGTCTACGATGTGAAGTTTCGTAATAACGTGAAGTGCTTCAGACGTTGACGGCCCGCTTCTGTCGCCTCCGATTTCGTTTACGTTAATGATAGATATAAAGTTGTTTTGTTTGTGTGTTCGTTTCAGTTTCGACCGCAATTTCCGCAAGGATTGAGCTCAAACGGCGTCCCGCCGCCCGCGCCGGCGCGTCACGGACCCTCGCCCGCCGGAAACTTACTCTGACTTTAATATTCCATAATAGATGTGTCCCTTTAGTTACTTACTTCAGCAATTTATCCACATCACGTAACTGGATATGCGGATTTTACCTGAAGTATTTACGTTTCTATTTTGTTTGTGTGTGATTCACAAGTTTATCAAAATGGAAAATGTATTTTATGAACATGGTGCCATTAAAATGTATGACATGGTAACAAACGATTTAAATGCTCATAAAGTTTTTAAGCTTCATTGCCCTAGGACTCGTAACATTGAAGTACATGAAAAATATTTTGATTAAATATATCATTGTTTATTTTAAATCTTTTGGATACGAACATACGTATATTATAACATATAAAATTAAATTATGTTAAATATAAGCAATGGCCATAACCATTCCACCGCAAAAATAATTTGAAACTTCGATAGGAATGTTTTTATGTTTGAAATAGTGAACTATTTCAAATCAAGTACTTACAAAAAAAATTAAAATGCATACCTGTCTTCTATCAAAATACTTTTTTTTATGTTATAATAGTCTCACTGTTGTAACATTCATACACACTAGTGGAAACTATAAGGCGCAGAATGTGTCCTATTTCTATGTCAAAAATTTCTGTTCTAGTGACCATGAAAACGCGTTACAAATATTAAAATAGTGGATCAAATGCTGTAGGTGGTCTAAAATGTATATTTTTTGGGTTAACATGTTCCCTATGACGACTTTGAATAATTGACAGACGTACACCTAATTCATTAACAGACGACAATCCCGTCATTTCTGTCTACAGCTATGTGATACACACGCATGACCAATTGTTGGAAACTGATCTAAAGTAGAATTTACTTCTGCCACCAAAACCATCCGTCGCGTTCGCGGGCGTTTCGTCGTCAATCGAGGCCGACAAACGGCGAGCTGGCTTCATTAACAGGAGCAGCCTCGGCTCTATATAACGCGATTGCGCTCTTTAGACAGTAATTTGAATTTCCCAAAGGAACTTTGATAGCTTGTGTAAGTTAATCCACGACCCATCTACATACAAAATTTGAACGCGGTAACTTCACCGGTTGGGGCGCAATTCATGTGTTAAGGGAAATTTCGTCGTTAAGTGAGAATTTAAAAAAAAGTCTCTAAATTTTGAATAAAAAATTCGTAATGATGTATTCTTATGTTGCGTTATATATACTTTTATTTCATAACATTTACTAGAAATTAAAGTATATTTCGTATCTCTATCCACATTGATTATTTTCTTTTAGAGCTTATAGGCAAATATTTATTATGATGTCTACATTTCTACATTACTACTTTTACAACATTATTGGTCGTATTTTCTGAACTTTTTTTTATTTTATTACGTAAAACGTATATTAATCTATTTCCAGCATGGACTTGAAAATTTACTAAAAAACAGATGGGGAAAAAAACGTATTACAACAATACACCAGTAAATATCTATCTGCAAAAATTGTGGCACTGATTCCACAAAGAACGTCGCATAAATAAATAAAAAAATGGCCAAAACTTATATTAATAATAACCGCTCATTACCTATAACATCCATCAGCATTTTACAAGAAATTCAATTAAGTGCCGCGGCGGCCGGCGCGGACGCGGACGGCCCTGAATTCCTCGGCGGGGAGCGACCGGCGCGTAAATCATTCTGAGCCAATAAAGAAAGCAATTACACCACTAACGGCGATAGAGGAAATTTTAAGTGGCTTCCCCGACTTAATTGTGGCGGAACAACGGCTAAGTGAATTTGTGGTCGCGGGTCGCGCGGCGTGCGTGCGGCCCGCGCCGGCCCGCGCCGGCCGCCGCCGATTATCTGAGGCCGCATCCATTACCCGCCGACGAACGGGGCACAAGTGCGCCATAAATTACCATGCGGAACACCTTATTCCTTGATTTACGTCTAAACAGTAATTTTGCTGATATCGTCCGATCTGTTTTCAGCGGTTAATGCCGCCCTACGTGTTGATGACGGGATGCCGCTGATGTAAATTGTTTTCGGAAATTCGTAGTTGGGCGTAGAACGGAATGGTATTACTGATCTAGTCCAGTAACACTCGAGTGCTGTAAAATAGATAAGAAATGTAGTTATTTCTCACACTTGTGGTGAAAATATGAAATGTGAGTTCGTAGAATCGTATGTGCAAACATAAATTTCGTGAAATATAATATTAACAAGCACTTACTAATGAAATAAATCAATTAATAAATAAAATACTTTTTAAGTAAGGTAAGTAATGCATTTATTGGTAACAAACCTTTAAGTAATGCATTTATTGCTAATAAACCTTTCCCTTTTCATTTCACTAATTTTTTCATCAGTTAAAACCATTTATTAAAAGACAATATCCTCTATTCTATGGTCATGCTTTTCACGTACTGGTTGAATGCTATCACAGCGTCTTACAGATCTAGAAATGTCAAACTTCTCATGAAATTTTGTTTTCTTTTTTTAATAAAAAATCGCTTAGTCAAAATCCGAATTGTTTACAGAATATTTCCCCAGCTTCACCTTTTTAGAACCCGAAGGTCACTTTAATTTACTGCAAGTACGCAGAGAAGTATTGTCACAATCAGCATTCTTCGTCGCCTCTTTCTAAATTCGTCTAGAACATTGGGCAAAGAAATGGTAGTATACCACCACTCAGAGCTAACTTTTTTCTGTTTGCTAACCTGGAAACTGAATGGAATGCGACACGGAAAAGAAATATGTACTTTTTTTTACTTACACTTTTCGCTTGCTTTAGTTTTAATAGGTTGTCGTAGCCTTCGAGTTTCTATTCACGAATTTGCTGTCTTGTGTCTGGATCGTAACAATAAGTCCATGTTTCGTCTTCGGTCACAATTTCGTATACAGCATATAACAGTTCGTGATCGTACTTTAATATTTTATTTACACCGATCAAAATCAATAACAGAAACAGGCTCGTTTCTGTTTTAAGGTAGTCTTGTAAGGATACCAGCACCAAAAAAGTTTCTTAACATTAAATTGATAATACAAATGTATTGAATTTGGCTCAAACACCAATTCCAAAATGATTTCAAACCTTCTCACAAATGTCACACAGGATTCCTTCGATTAGTTGAAGAAACCTAAAAAAAAAATGATTTATATCCTTGATGACATTTGTCTTCGTTCTCCACTATAACAAATATAATCATGGAGAAAGTAACACTACCACCATGAAATTAAGCGAACCAACGCTCTACAATGATTAAGTGAGGTACTTTTTGATCAAAAGCATTTTAAAGACAAATAAAACAAAATCTTGACGTGAAAGGAAACTTTTGAAATCATAAAAAAATAATCGCGCTAAAGTCTTTTCATTGTTTCTTTCTACTCGTAATTTTCGTCGAATAATAATCGGCTTTAATGAGCTTCGACTTAGATGAAAAAAAAAACCGTGGAAATGTATCAGTATTACAAAATAAATCATTAGAAATTCAACCATTTTACGACCAGCCAGGAATGCAAAACCTTTAGTGAATCCTACATATGATTTGACTGAACAAAAATTTAAATGTCTACAATCATAATGTATATCTAATAATCTGCCTGTCTCTAGTGATCATCTCCACACGTGAAAAATAATGAGTGTCTCGTATCTACGCAAATCGTAAAACACAATTATATCTTATATTACTCTAAATCTGTCTTCTTGCAAAGAACTAAAACAAATAGGACTAAGATTTTTCTTTTCCATACATTTCAAACACCGATGCAGGAAAATTATTTTTGTGTATTGCCTATATTAACTTTATGAGGAAAAATGTAAAATTTCTATATATTTCCTTTATTTTTACAGTCACAGATGATCAACTATCGGAAAAGTTATTGATTGTATTTTGTTTTTGCGAGAAAATTAAATTCTTTTGTAATTCCGATTTTTTTAAGTTCATAATTATAGTATTGTACCAATTGCACAATTGTGCATGAGGTATAAATGTTGTCGCCGTTAGACGATATTTAGATCGTAACTAAAAATATAGTTGCTATGTTATTTTATTGTCATATAAGAATATGAAATCTAAAGTAAAGTGATTAATTATGGTAGTTTTACTGTTGATTATACTTACATAAAATTCGATTTGGTTTGTTTAGAACTATAACTTTTTACTTAATAAAAAGCTGGACAATGAAAAATGAAGTAGAGTATAATACACTCAGAACCAAAGGTGATTGCAAATAAAATCGCAAATACAAAGGAATATCGATAATTTGCGACTTACTGTTATTATTTCCGGAAGCTGCGACACACTAAATATATACGTTATATGCAAAGTGAAATCAATCATGCATCTTTATAAATATTTATAATCTCCTCCTTTTTTAGAACAACTGCCAAAATAACTAAAACAAAAAGATGTCATTGAAAATATGCTTATAAATAATATAAAATCCTATGAAATGCTCGGTCAAACGGCGCACAAGCGTCCACGCGCCCCGCACCGCGCCTAGAGACGTAACGAATACATTGCATAAATAATATATTGTTTTCATAATAAATACAATATAATTAGTATAAATATTTAAAAAAAAATATTTTTTTTTTTTAAAGTTTATGTAGCCCTAATCTACAAATGGCACGTGATGTTGTCAATGGTGTAAAGGTCGCCGACGGTACTATTAAGTTAGTCTCTGATTTTTCACATGTATTTCATTCACCTCTAAATATACACGGAGTCGTTTTATATTTTGTTCGCGTCTGTTATCTTTTTTTAATATGCGCAATACGTGTTGTATGTGTCACGCGAAAGCGTCTGCCCATTTGCTAGCTACTTTCTGTCGAAAATCGCATAAGAAATCGCGATATTCGTTTTTCTAGATATGAAGACATTTAAAACGTACGACCACCACGGTGATCATGTAGAGAAGTTTGTAGCACTATAGGTAAATTATCAGGTAAACAATAAACAGAATGCAATGTTACACGTGGACTCGCAGGTTGCTGACTGTCAGGGTAACTTTTAACATAAAGTTTTAGAGCCATTGCCATGTCACTTCTATAAATTTCCCAACAATAAATCATGTTTGCATATTCGATAGCAGTGAAAGACATTATTATTAAGCACTTCAATATTAATCTCACGTCCAGAATCTTCCAACATTCGGTATGTTTCATTTTAATAACTATCTTTGTTTAGCACCTCCTAGTACCATGTTTACATTGAAAATCTCGCTTCAATATCTCAGGGTGTCGATCTAGCTAGAGTGTATGTCGTATTACATACACTGAAATTAACGAATAACCCCTTATTACTCTACCAACCATCACCCTTGCAAATTTCATGGAAGAATCGCCGTTAGGATATCTGTCAAAGCTGAAGCTCCGCAAAGAGCCACCGAACGCATCATGCTTATGTATAAACGACAAAATTTTGTGTGTAGGCCACCAAGGTTTGGTTTCTTCGCATAAAAGCAGCGGCTGTTTTCGTAAGCCTCGGCATTAGACTAGAAATGAAAATCAATCTGTCACCGGACGTCGAGGAAGAGTTTGAAGTGCTTCAACGTTCTCAAGATGCCAGTGCGACATTGCTCACTACAATATAAGACCCAGTCGAAAGCTCTTCAAGAGTCCTTCAAAATAAGTTCTTCAGGGTTTTCAAGTCCTACCTCGAGTCCTAATATCTTTGACTTCAGGCCTATCATGTTACCACGATTTGTATTGAGACTGTTAACCCCATTATTATCATTGTCATAATATCATCCGGGGCCTATAACTTGAGATACACTGAAAACACTGAGCAATCGAATAATCACACTTAAGTTAGAAATCTCATTAGTTTTTTCGATTTATTCGATTCGGTAACCATCATTTTACTTTCAATTCTTTTTCATAATACAACACATCGTATAGATGACAGGTAATTTTTAAATTCAACTTACAAAATATACAGAATTTAAATTGCCAGAACAAGACAGTTTTAATGATGTTCACGATTCCCTTTCGGGACAAATCTTAGCAACAGACTTATACTAGAAATTAAAATGACTCTTAGAAACAGACTAATTTGTTTAGTAATAAGTCAATGAATAAGAAGTATATTCTATTATTTACCTAAACATTACACATGTGTAATATGTGCTTACACAGTTGCAGGTTAAATAGAATATATACATGCATATATATTTTTTAAATATCACGTAACTTTGTAATATGTATAAGGTCATGCTCGTGTATTAAAAGGCAAGTAAACTTATAGATCTTGATTTAATATCTATCTTTTTTTTGGCATTCACTAATAGATTTACACAACTTCTTCGTTGGTTTTGGATTTTGAATTTGGCAGCTCCTTCAACTCTGCAACTTTGCAGTTCTGAACAATCGTTATGGGAGCAGTAATCGGTGAATTTTTATTAAGAATGCTTAAACGACGCTTTCGAGTCAGAAGATAACGAGTCCGATCTATAACTAAACTTAAGATTAATTGATCAATAAGTTTTTAACGCCAATGAAATTAAATCAGTTTTATATCCCGCAGAGAGCATGTTAAACCATTGTTCTCAGATTTTGCATTTTTTTTTAATACTTTTTAAAAAGGCAACCCAATATGCAAGCCACGCAAATCACCGTGACCCATAGATATCAAGGTCCTGCGAAACTTATTCAAGCCAGCCTCAATACTCCAAGGTGTCAATTCATTTTTTTCATGGTTTTAAACCACTTTTCTTAACTTAAACCCTACTCCGACTACAGATAGACTGATCAATGACTTTTTAACTTAGATTACATTGAAAATTTCTCGCTTCATTTCTTGAGGGCACATTAGACCGTTGATCCCGGATGTCATCACCTTATTGCTGACAACAATCATTAGTATTTCCAAATTCTCACATGACCAGCTAGCTTGGAGGATTTAAGGTCAAAGATCTGCAGTCTGAAGTTAATAATGTGGGAGGGTATCCTTCAACAGCGGGGTGACTAAAACTTGACAGAACAAAGTCCCGCTAACAGTCTTTTTTCGGGTACTGTTAGTAACATATTTACATTAATGTTTCTACATCATTTACTATTTCAAACGGTAAGGAATGGTCGTTTGAGTTTGATTGTATTTGTTACTATCTGAACGTGCTGTTAGTTACTATCTACTTGTCCTAAGTGCAGGAATTAGACTTACGAGTGTATTAAATAAAAACACTTTTTTTTACAAATATAAAGGTCATTTTCGAAATTTCATGTTTTATGTTTCAGTTTCATTATGAAACGCAGACAAAAACAGCGTTCTCTTGTCGCACACTTTAACCCGTAATAATATAATAAGCAGCCTTCGTAATCAAAGCCGTACATTGAAGCTCATCGTGTCACATTCAGGCAAAGAGATTAAATCCTACTGATAGCGTGATCGGCACAGAGGGGCAGTGCTCTGTGCGAGTGCATTGTGCTCAATATTTTATCGATGACCGAACAATCACTCGCATCGCCAGATGCTTCAATCTGTTGAGTTTAATCGCAAAATTTCAAAATTCATTTCATTAGCTTCCAAAATTAAATTCTGAATCCCAAACTAATTTTGATTATCTTATATTAAGTGCAGCTCTTTTACTTTCAAACAAAATAAATTCGAATTGTCTTTTATGTGATTAACTAAAGGATCAAATAAAGTACTTGACTACTAGAACACGATATAATAACACTGAAAAGTTATTTTCAATGTAGTTAAAACAATTTGTTAAATCGATTTTTGCGAGAAATGTGCGTCTTATTTTACGTTGTAAAATTAATTTTTCATATTTTCTTATCGTTCCTAGCTTATGGCTTACTGTATTTCCCTACCAAAACAAAGCCAAAAACTTTATAATTTTCAGTCCATATTCGACTAATTATGAATGCGTGTATCTGTTCTCTGATAAAGGCTGAAACAGTTGATCGATATTTGTATTCAATTTGTTCAAATAGACACGATTAACTGTTGTGAAGTCTTACTGTGAACAAAAAATCTTGGTTGCGCATGTAGTTATGCTTAAAATCATATTTTAATTTCGAACTCATACTTTTTTACGAATTTTAGTATTGAAACCTTTAATAACGTTATAATAATTCTGTCTTGAGATACCCCTGTGACTACTAATTGTTCCTTATAAATGTACTTAATTACACCGTTGTCAAAACCTTGACATTCAGAAAATAATATCCACCATCTACCTCTTCGTATAAAGTGGCTTATTTCCTTTCATTTACTACTCAACAAATTTAAATAATAATAACATTCAAAATGTTTAAATGAATTCTTTATTTTTAAATCATCGAATTTTTACTGTTGTATTCTATTTATTGCACGTAATTCTATGCCAATAAAAAATAAGCGAAAACACAAAAAGAAAATTTAAAACGAAGATTAATCCGAACACTCAGACCAATGTCGCTTTTTTTAAGCGTATTTTCATTTGTCTTAAATAGTAAATACTAAATGCCGGTCTCAGAGAGCTCACTTGAACTTTATGCTCCATTAGCTGTTACTAAGTACAGGTAGTGTCATTTCCAGAGTCAAGTAAATGCCCGTTTGCACATAGTTCAGTAGTATTAATTAACTGTCAACTAACGCAAATGAGAATTAGTTAAATATGTATTAATATGGATTTATGGATACTTTCTAAACGCAGAGATAGATGGTTACGTAATAATGGTTATAAGTCATTTTGAACTCAGAGTCAAATTTTACAAAAACAAATAACGAAACACTTTTATTTTACATTTTAATACGTCTAAAACACCAAAATAATAAAAAAAAACCAAAATAGACAAAACACGTTATCGCACAGACGCAATGATGAATCCGTAAAGCTCGTACGTACAATAAACTCTTATGTACAATAAGCTCGTATGTACAATAAGATCGTATTTACAATAAGCTCGTATGTATAATAATCTCGTATGTACAATAAGCTTGTATGTACAATAAGCTCGTATGTATAATAAGCTCGTATGTATAATAAGCTCGTATGTACAACAAGCTCGTATGTACAATAAGCTCGTATCGATTGCTAAGCCCATCGCGATCTCCTCACATCCCATTTTTCACGCACGTCGTAGCTTAATAGTCCGATGTTGCTTTAATAAAAATTATAGGCCTCGGCGAGACCTGAATTTATGGACGTTTTCGCCTTTTGCTTCCAACGTCATTCACGCCCCGAGAAATAGCTCGCGTTCGAAGGAAAACCTTTTTGGCTATTGAGAAAGCGTTACATTGCAAATACTTAACGTTTACTTCGTTCAACTTTCGGTTTAAAGTCAGCGGGATATTAAATCTTTTATTGAGATAAGTTTTTTTCCCTTTTTGTTTTAAAAAAAATACGTATGGGGTTGTCACATTTATAGTATTATTAATTATAATTTATATTTGTCATATTCGGGTTATCATTATTGCATGTGATATGATTGCGCTACGCCTATGGAGTGTAAGGAACATTATATAATTTTAATTCTATATGGGTCTAGTTTGTTACTAGACTTTAATCTTGTAAATTGCATATTGTTCACGGTTTCGTATATCCAAATGAAAAGATGATGGACGCCTTATAGGTTTACTTAGGCGTTTGTATCTATGTCGACAGTCGTCTCTTACAGCCAATTCGTTTGGTACTTAATGGACCCGTTACGTTGAATTTTGGTACAATTAGAGAAAAAGTTTTTAAGTTATTTAAGAAAATAGATCAAAATTGACCAACCCTTTATCTCCGTAACTACTGACCTTAAAGTGAAAATATATGTATTTATATTATATATATATATATATATATATATATATATATATATATATATATATATATACACATATATATAAATAAAATATACTTAATAGTTCTTTACTAACAGGAAAACCTAAAAGAACTCTGTGGTCGTAACATGATAAAACTCTCGGTATTTTACGTACAAATTAAATTTGCAATTATTTCAATTACTGCGAACTAATTTGGGTCAACTTAAAAAAAAAGCATGTTTAATAGCATATCCATCATACGCAATCTTCTCCACGCGAGACAATTCGCGCTTGTCCGGTTTTTTGACATCGACCTTCCTGTTCCTACGAATCAGATCTAGGTTCGATTTATACACTTCCTATTTTAAACCGTTGATATCGTTATTAGAAACGAATACCTGAATACGTTTCAATCATACATATTTCCTTTTGCAATCGACGTTCGTTTCCTTTGGATACGTCGCTCACACTGTCGTTTTCTTCGGTGATCACCCAAATACTAAACCGCCACCCTAATATCCGTCATATTAACGACGGAGCGGCCGCACGGGCTGGTTACCGTATCGGTATTCACTCATAAAAAATATTCGAGATTTAATAGGATCGCTGTAGCGGCGCGTCACGCGGCGTCCGGTTTTTGCCGGCCGTCAGCGCCGTCCGCCGGCGGCCGCATTAATTACCGGACGCGCATCAATACCCCCCCCCCCTACACGTTACGCCCCGCGCCCCATCAAATATGTAGTCACATGGCCGTCGACGAGAGTGATGATCGGATGATTGAATATTCTATACTATGAAACGTACAATTCTCTTGTATATATGTATATGTAAGAGAATTGTATGTTTTCGTATAGGAAGAGAATTGCACGTACATGGAATAGATGTATACCTATTCCACGCGGATATCGCAAACGGCTGTAACGAGTTTGATGAAAATGATAAAGGTTTGCTTTTCAAATTTATCAATATAAGTGTCTTCCTTCTAAAAATTGTAAAACGGGATGAAGAACATCAAACCTGCTCGATTTAGCTCCACTTGCATAATTTTCAGATTTAATTACGAGACGTTGCCAAACAACAAATGCACTCCATAATATAAAATAGAAATGGCACTATTTGAATGTAACAGATGAATTATGCAATTTATCTATTTATTGTTGTAAATAAACACCAGCGTCTTTTTCCGCGAAAATTTATCATATTTCAACGATAAGTTCGTATATATATATCATTAGACGTACAATGTTTACAGCTTTGTAGCGGTGTATTCGAAAACGGCTTCAATGATTCCGATAATCATTTGGATACGGCAATTATCGCGGGCGACAAATACTTCTAGCGAGGACTCATTTCTGGAAAAATTGGACTTCTTTGCAATAACATTGCAACAAAACGAGTAGATTGTTTTAATAAACAACGTTTGGTTTTTTTACCTATATTTTTTCTGAGATACAATAGTAAAATTATATTTAATTATTATTTACTTTTTTGAGAAAGGCCCAAGGATTTTGTTGATTAAAAAAGATGGGTTACATAAGAAATTCAAGTAGAATATGTACTTATGCTCTGAGCAGAGCTCTGCCACCCATACAGGTATTTAGCAATTACTATATTAATATTAAATATGATATTCTCTTAATACACTATATTTTCATTAATATACTACACTTTAGTCATTACACTATATTTTGTATTAAATAGTATTTATTTTATCTTTAAGTTGATACACATCATTATCCATTTACGTGGGTATATTCTACAGACCACTTCAGTTTTGCGTTCGAAAAAATAAATGTATGCAATAAATATTCTTCGTTTATTTACAAGTCTAGAGACGAGAAAACAAAACGACGGCAAGAAATAATATTATGTAATACGACATGTCTAAAAAAACTAAAGAAAAATTGATACCTTAATAATTATATGAAACTATCTACATTATAGGAAAAATGTGCAATAAATTCGAAAATAGTACTTACACGGGTCCGAAACTATAGAAAAAAATAAGTAGTTTGATTTTTGTTTATTGATTACAACATAAAAATAAGCGCGCACTGCCGTATTAAATTTATATTTTTATTGACATAGTAGATTGTAATTTATTAGCTATGTATTCCACCGAATATTATTTATGTTTGTCTTTTTTGTTTAACTCACTTTTACGCTCGCTTTTCACTTAAAATTGACTCTCTATATTTTATAGCCGCGAGCAGTTCGGATTTTTACCTATTGCCCTTGTAATCGACTAAACAAAATAAATCCTAATTGGTTTATTTTTCATTTACCTACGTGGTCTGCGTATATACATACTGTGGTATGAATTTATAGGTTTAGCAGTATGTCTTCTGCATATTTATGCATTGGCGGAACCTTTTACTAATTACAATCGTCATCTTGGACAGCATTTCAATATATATCTATGTATAGATTCATTCACTAAAGACTATTAAAAATTATATTACAACTAGCTGTCCCGGCAGACGTCGTCCTGCCCGGAAAAGCTTTTAGCGATATGTCGACAGTAGCGCCACCTACTGGATTCAATTGTGTTTTGAAATCATCCAGGGACCCGTTGCAATATTCATAGAAAATTTCATCCCAATCGGTTCAGCTATTTGACATACCGACAACGGCGCCATCTATCAGGTCCAATTGAGAATCTAAACCATTCTCGAATCCCCTCGAACACACAAAAATTTTCATCCCAATCGGTCCAGCCGTTTCGGAGGAGTTCGAGACACACACACCCACCCACACACACACAGAGAGAGAGAGAGAGAGAGAAAGAGAAAGAGAGAGAGACAGACACACAGTCACATACACACACACACATACACACAGACACACAGAGCCACACACGCATCTACGCACGCACGCACGCACATACACACGCCCACCTGCACACACATACACAGACTTCTCTCGGAATATTGTCAAAAAAGTTTTCTAGGACGTCAAAACGTCAAGATCTGGTGAAAACTTTATTTTAAAAAACAAAAATTTTTCAACAATAATACACACGCACAGAAGAATTTTATATATTAAGAGTTGCTACGCCACCAACTAAAATAAATTTGAAGGGAAGAAAGACATTACACAAATATTCAATTTATTTTGAGTCATTTTATTGATTTTGTTCATTTCGAAAAAAATATGAGATTGCAGCGTTTCGTTTCAATTCGGTATTTATTGAAGTGCTGTGGCATACACAATATTTCTTGTTTTTCCATCTGGTGCGTAAACGAATAAGTCAGAAGATTTTCCGACGCGTGAGCAGGCCACATAGAGCTGTCCATGTGAGAAGCATGGATTTTCCAAATTTAATCCACACGCTTACAACGATTATCCTTGAGCTTTGTTGATAGCCATTGAGAAAGCGAGTCGCAACGGAAACTGCAAGCGTTTGAATTCGAATGGCATATCTATCGAGATCATTGGAATACGTGGCCACAATACGTCTTCACCTTTAAATTTTCCAGTCAAAATTGTTGCCTCGATAACATTGTTCATCATTTTCTTGCCTGAGAGTCTGGTTCCGTTGCAAAGTCGAGGTGGATTTATGTTTCGAAGAAGAATTATGGCTACGCCAATTTTCATTGTAAGAACATGCGGTGGTATGCCTGGCAAATCAAGCGAATTCAAGAATTCAGTTGGATAGTTGTCAACTTCGTCTTGATTCACCACAGTATCGATGGACTTATATGTTGTTTCGCCGGGTATTCCATTCTGAATAGTGAAGTCGATGGTATTAACATCGATGTTTTTGGCCGTTAATATAGCACGCGTACTAAGTCAATGATGATTTTTGTAGTTCTGTGTAATATTTGGGAAAACTTTTTGCACCAATTCGTCTATGCTTACTGTGATCTTACAGAAATTTGCTGGCAAGATGATACATTACGTAGATTCATCAATTTGGATTCGCCCATTTCCAATATCCATTAATTATTTTGAAAAATTTCCAGCCGATGCATGCCTTTGTTGTTGTACACGAATTTTGATTTTCAAAATCAATTTCTGCAAATGACACCATAAAACTGATGATTTGAAATATGCATTAAATTCATCAGCGAGTGTTGAACGTGGTATAACCGGCTGTGTTTGTCGAAAATTACCAGACAATAAAATGCGTGCGCCACCGAAAATCCGTGCGTTTCCTCTCAAATCTCGCAGTGTACGATTGAGCCCTTCTAATGCTTTCTTGTGAGACATTGTACATTCGTCCCATATGCTAATTTGACGCGTTTGGAGTACTTTTCCCATTCCAGAGTTTTTGCTAATGTTGCATATTGGTGCCTCAGTGTTTTGCAAATTCAACGGCAGTTTCAATGCTGAATGCGCAGTTCGGCCACGATCCAAAAGAATTGCCGCAATTCCAGATGATGCAATAGCCAGAGCAATATTATTCTGTGATCGTATGGTTGCTAAAATTAGTGAAAGAATAAAAGCCTTGCCTGTACCACCGGGTGCATCTATGAAAAACAGTCCACCGCTTTGTTCTGTGATTTCATGCATAATTCTGCCATACACAATGCGTTGTTCTGGAACCAACTGCGGAAGATTTGTCTATGTCCCCAGTTCGTCAGAATCAAAGTATGTTTCTCGTTGCAAATCACGATCGAAAAAGTGGTTTGCTGGTCAGTTAGAATCAGACATTCTAAGTTACCCCAGTGCCTTGTTCGTGATTGCCAAGCATATGTCTTTAATCAAAATCAATGCCTCATTATACACATTCAGTGTGAATTTAATGTCCGGATTTCAATTTGTAGTGCGCAAACGATGTAAAATATCTTCACTCTTGTAGTCTTTGTATTTTTCCCAGAGATCTTTTGGATTAGATGGGAAGCAGGTTGTTAATATTATGCAAATATACGCAAATAACGTGCGTATTTGCTGTGGTCTAGCAGTATTCAATGCATCAGCGAGTGCAGTGTCCCAATGTGCATCATTCTCAAGAAGATTTGGTTCCTGGCAAGCTTGGTGATAAGTGGCGCACTGCTGAACATCGAATGTTCTTAAATCTTGAAAGGATGTCGGTCCACGTACATTGATTAACAGCAATCGCAGATAGAAGCATTCTGTATTGTTCGGGTGAACAGTGTACAGACGACCCAATGCGTCACTGGAATACAAATTAGGATTTCCTTCAACTGCTTTACCTTGTTTGCGACGTTGAAACTTTTAACCAATGCATTCCATATGTATAATTTTGGTATCTCAGAATAAAAAAGAGTCTACAAAAAGTTCATCTTGGCACAATGAGTAAAATGCAGTTAAAGTTGTTGCCTGTGGAACCAATGCTCTTGCACGGACATTATCTGCTGTGAAGTACACGTGCTGTCCATTCTCAAGATGCACCGCCAAGTGTACTACAGTTGGATGTCGTTTATGAATTGAAAATGATAAGATGCGCCATACTGCTTCATTGCTGCTAATGTAGCAGCTCCAAGTTGGTATTGGTTGATTTCATCTAGCGGTGCGGACACATTTCCTGCTCTGAAGACTGCCATGTCACTTTCTTTGCTGACATATTTGCAAATGTATTTGATCGACTTCACTGAATTGCAATACTCAACATTAATTTGTGTTTTGAAGGTATTTGAGAGCAACGGTGAATATGGTACAACCCAAGGATTATCGACTTCGATGTCAACGTTTCATACTTTCAGAGCGATGGATTTGCCGCTATCCTCAACTGATCGTCGACGATACAGTGGGTATCCATCATTGCCAGTGATGGTATCAGAAACCAAGTTTCTTGAGTATCGTGCATTTCCCATCAGACATGCTTGGTGAAATGTTGTTGAATGCGCGACATGGACCATGAATCCTATTTTTGGTAACGACGTCGAATAAGTCTGGATCAATGTTCTTATCTAGTATTTCTGCTGAGATGATTTGGTCAGTTTGATCGGGCGTAATTTTGTTTATTAACCAAACCAAAATATGTGCATGTGGCAATCCTCTTTTCTGCCATTCAATGGTATACATCCAGCAGCATATCTCTCCAAAAACGTAATGCTTACTAATAAAATCCATCAAAGATTTAAATGTTTGTTTAAATACGCGTGCGAAAATGTCATGACGGTCCGAAGATGATTGCCCAGCTAACAGAAGTTCTTTAATTTCATCCCATGTTGGATTGCATGTAAATGTGATGAACAAATCTGGACGACCATATGCGCGAATGTATGTCATCGCATTTTGTGCGTATTCATGCATATGCCGTGAACTCCCTGTGAATGTAGACGGTAATATGACCATTCTTCCAAATTCGTTTGGACTCACGTTACCATCATTAACAATTGCGTCTCGTAAATGGATGTACTCTTCAGAACGCAACTCGGTTTGATTCAATCGAATATATAGGGTCGTTCGGTTTCAATCTTTACATACATGTCGACGATGTATTGATGGAACAATTGTTGACATTTCAGAATGTGGTTCTCAGCGTCTTGACGAATCATCAGTCGATACGAATAATAATTCATGGCACTGACTTTCTTATTTGTTTCCTCGTCTGTTTGTGGATTTCTGATTCTGATGTTGAAATGATATCCATCTTCTCCTCGTCAAAATAGAATCGCATACTGCGATCCGTCGTATGAGCGATGAGTTTCAGAGACTTGCTGAACGTCACCACTTTTGCGATAAAGAATTATGCCGCGCGATTAGAATTCTTCACCAACTATCACGATCGCCACTTCATCGATTGTTCGTGCATTGAACGGTCTTTCGTGCTGGCCAACGGGTCTTTTGTCTGCTCGAATTACAACTGCATAGTCATCGGCTGTCATTCGTTGAATGGCAGTTTTAAACTACTGAACTAATTCTTTGTGTTGATCGAAAAGGGCTTGTAACGCAGCCACGATTTCTCGTCTAGTGCCCGAATTGTAATGACATCGTTGTTCAATTTGTTCATCACTGTTTGCCATGAAATAATTTTAAAGAAGTTTGTGATCTGCGTCCGGCAATGGTAGAAGCGATCCGACACGATGATTAATTTTCCCTTAGACTCTGAATGTTGGCATGTAATTTTCGCGCACGACGTTCGTTGCACCGAACGATGTCATATGAAAACATGAATTGTATTTGCGGATGTTTTCCAAAAAATGCTTCGACTCACGTGTAACACGCACGTTGATAGTGGTTCGAGTCGTGGATGTAATTCAGGCAGTTTAACTTTTCCACTGGCGCAGCATTCCTGGTGTTTCGTTCTTAAATTTGAGGGTGCTCCAAGATTTAAATCAGCGTTCAGTGTTCGTCTTGATCGAGCGGTGCTTATTCGAACATTTTGCAGCCTTCTTTCTCGTTGTTCAGTTGTCTCAGATGAACGGGCCTCAGTAATACGTATTCGATCAGTTTCCAACATCACTTCTCGTTGTTCAGATGATTCAGACGAACGGGTCTCAGCGGCATGAACTCGGAGATTTTCCAGTCTTAATGCTCGTTGCTCGTCTGATTCTGAAGTTCGTGCTCTTTTCTTCCGTGCTTAATGTGTAGATCGGCCAATCACTTCTCGCTTTGGAGGCATAATTGTAACGACGTGAAAAATGCGTTTTAATTTATTAGATGTCAATCAGCAACCCGAATCTCACAATGTATCCGATCCAATGGAACCGACTATTCACACACGAATGAAAATGTTAATATTGACGGTGATCATCAATTCACTGAGGAAAATTTGACGTGAAAAAAATCAGCATTCGAGAATTGTTGAAATCGATTTGAATTCCCCTCACGATATTATCCGAAAAAAAAACTGCACAGCAAATTCGATCCTTCACTATATATATATAAACAATTGTTGCTTAGCAACCGTTTTTATTTTTTTATTGTCTCTATGTGCCTACATTCACTCCCTCTCCATTTACATTGGAATGACACTGGAATGAAAGTGGCGCTATCTGTCGAAAATTGATCATACCAACTCAGAAACCTTCTTTGGCTCATGCACAACAACTTTGCCAAAGATCATCACATGATTAAATGCACAGTTTACGATTCTATAAAGGACATTCAGACAAACATTCATTTTTATATATATAGATAGATTTTAAAGCGATATATCACAGAGATGTCAGTCAAAAATTAGTTGACTCTAATAAAAGGTTTTTTCTAATAAGTATAGAGCTACTGCATAATATTATAGCAAATGATTCTTTGCAAATAAAACACTTGTAATGTAAAGCTATATATTACAAAAAAAATGGGTAATTAGTATTTACTTCATAGTCATATGCAAGGTTTACAAAAAAATGTAGTTAAGAAAAATTAAAAAACACGCTTTAATAATAAATCGAATTAAAAAGTAAAAAATTGTTCTTAATATGGGAATAAAATAATTAATGAATAATATAAAAATATTATTGTGAAAAAAGCGTGGGGCGCTTTGTGCTATATCATTCGTAACATTTTTATACGATTCATACCGATCGATTATTTTCGAGAACTGATTTATCGAGCACCCCACGCTTTTTTTTTTGATAAAACTAATATTTTTCGTTTATTATTTTATTCCAATATTATGAAACATTTTTTACTTTTTAGTTCGACTGATCGTTAAAGCATGTTTTGCAATTGTTTTAAACTATATTTTATTTTCTAAATTTTTAGTCACTAAACGATATCAATGGTATTTATAACCAAGAGCCTTGGTTTTAGAATATTTTACGTATGGCAATGAAGTTAAGTTTATATCATTCATATCTACGTAACTTTACCATTTTATCTAACGCATCACTATTACAGTACAACGCACGCAACTATGCCTATGTGAAGTTTGTCACGAAAGCGTCGCAATTGCGTAAAATTAGAACTTCACGAAAGACGATCAGTAATTGCGTAAAATTAGAATCGCGAAGCAGTAACGGACGGAAGGATCATATCGGTCTGCCGCGCGCATTTATATATTTCGTATTTTTATTAGAATTTTATTAAATAATGTATGTTAAAGGTTGTTATATGAAATTCAGTATTCTTTTTATAAATATGTTTTAAATATTCTATAAATAAATGTTTAAATTGTTACTATTATTTCTCTTTACTATACGAATGAATATTCATTTGATTTATTCAAATCTTTCAAACTTTTCGTTACCGATTTCAGAATTTAAAATTACGGTTTTTTTAATAATTATTATTATTTATTTCTCAAATATTTTTTTAAATTGTTAAATTTTATAATGTTTCAAGTTATTTATTTCTCTTTCAAATTTTCGATTTCCAATTTTTCAAAATTTTCGAATCGAAAGTTCTTTAGTGGACCAAAATCGAGTCCAAAAGAGTCGGTGACAAACAAACATACATACATACAGGTGAAGCTAATAAAAGCGTGTTAAAAAAAATCATCATCGCTAACATATGAAGCCGCGATTAGCGGAAACCTCCCTCATCCACGAAGAGAATTACGACCCTCGACTCTGGAGTTTCCGTGTAGGTTAATCCAAGATTTTCCATTCACGTCACAGCAAACGGACCGGGGTCGAGAACGGGGCTAAACGATTTGTTGTTCGGCGGAATGGTGGATTGGAACCGCATTTAGGCCGCGCACCGATTACGCCCGGCTTATAATTGCCGCTCTTACAAATGAAGCTGGCGGCGCGGCCGGCCGACCCGGTACGATAATGTTTTCGTTTGCTGAGCCGTTAATTCGCTCATTGTGCCGGTCTCGGTCTATGAGTTGCAAAATTCGACTATTGCGTCATTATATCGCATTACGGAGATTCGATTGATCGATTGATTCTGGTAGTTTTGTATGTATGTATATATGTATTTGATTTTGTTCAAAAAGCTGTACCGTAACGTCAGAAGCAAGGAATATAAGAGTACCATAGTTAGCTCTATATATTTCTTTTTTATTGCTCAAATGACCATCACTGTGTAAGTCCACAAAGCGGTATAGTAAAAATAGTAGCGATACAACGGTAATATAGATGCCAGTGTTTTGAAAGATGGATTAGATAGATTTTTAAAACGGACGAACTGATTGCATAGACTTTGCCATCTAATAGTCTTTTGTGTAAACTTTGTAGTAATAATACCGCTAAATAAATACAATTTTAATACATTTTTCCTATACTGTGAAAATTATCAGAATTCTTATATAAATTCGCTTGCGCATAAATACATGGTACAGCAGCCGAGCCAATGATATATTTATGTGGTGTACATAACATGCATATACATACCGACATTAACAATAAAGTCCTATTACTATTGAATGTTTAATGTCAATGCAAGTTTCCCGTTAATATGTGTATATGTTAAATATTTGAGATTTCCATGCCCCACAGGAACTTCAATAGAATGGAATGAAAAATAAGCCGTGAAGAAAAAAAACATATTCATGTTTTTTTTTTTTTTATCACACAAAATCGTTTTAAACCTACTTATATTGACATGGATTATAAATACATGGATGAAAGTTACGTTATTGGTGTTAAAACGATCATAAATTAGCTAAATTTTAGGTGAATATTTAAGGTACACGCCACATATAAAATGGTGGCAATTTTATACAATACTGTGAACCATTTAAATTCAAAGTGCATCCTGCTATCTGCATTATGTATGACGTTCAGAGCGTGCAATAACACTAAAAATTCAAGTAAAGTGCGCTTATTTTCGACATTAGGTTGTTATAAGTAGGATCTTCAATAATTTACACCATAACTTCAACCTTTTATAACAGCTGAAAGATTGCCCTTTATCAGTTAGAAGATGCGTGGTATCATTATCATAATAGAAAAGAATAATTGAATGGACACTTACATATAACTATTATAAGTTGTGATAATCGAATGTAAGTGTCTATTTCAATTATTCTGTCTGAACCAACCAAAGTAATTTCTCTCACAGAGTGTACTTTTGCCTACCATGTAATCTACATAAGTTATTTTTATACAATATTGTGAAAGGGCTAATTAGTGCCATAAAATTTCAACCACATAAAGCCTTAGTCATCACAACAGCCTAAACGCGTACAACACTTAGTATTATCCGGCACCTTCTAGTTCTAACTAAGATAGGCATGTTTACTACTGAGCAACTATCGCTCCACTTTTTTTTGTTACTATCTCACAAGTAAACCTTCGCCATATTAGTTAACTTCACGTGTATGATTTTGTAAAAACAAAAACATTAATAGAGTTTCACGATCACATACTCAACATAAAATAAATTCTAAAAAGTACACACAGCTATGATCTTATATTTATATTAGTTTCCCGCTCGCGGCCTCGACGGCGTGGATATGGGATGTGTTCCTCCATCTTTTGTTTTGAACGATCATCCTGCTCCCACCTCTGGGCCGATTACTGTTCCTAATTTCGATCTCGGTCACGCTCCAGATTGCAATCCCGGTCTTCATTCGATTTCTAATTAATTCTCAAATTGAAGTCGCACTTAAGTAGAACTTTGCCTATCGACAAATTTTTAATTTTTATATCGCAATAAATTCTAATTAATAATAATATACAATTATTAAAACTTAGCCATCTACAAAATCGATGTATTCTTTACATGTATACAAAATTTCATTTTGATCGGATGTATAGATCAATAGATTGTGTGTTATGTCAAAAGTGATGAAATTATTTTAGAAAATTTGACAATTTCTCATTTTTATATAAATTTATTCTCGTTTTCATCACTTAGACGTCTACAAATGAAATTGAATTATTTGTAATATGTTTATAAGTTAGTTGCAAGTTATGAGAATTTTCTTTTGACTAAACTGTCTGAAAACAATTTGTAAATTATCAATGATTTGATCGAAATTTCTCATTTTAACCAATTTGGTATTTATTTAGTTATGTTTGGTCATATCGCTGCTTTAGTATTAAAATGACCTAACTTAAGATTGCCAAATTATTACATTTAATAAAAAATATAAGCCTAATTTATAAATGATAATTGATACCTTAAATTTCATAAAAACAATTAACTGTTCGTCCACACACTACATTCAAACTTTAAAAACGCTAATTACTAAACGGTGCCTTTTCCTTAAAAGTACATTTTTTATATTAAGTGACTTTATGATTAAAGCAGCGATATGATATTTGCTATTGCAGACTGCGAACACAAACTTATCAATGCGAACATTATAAATTGAATGACCTACTACGCAAACCGTAACACTCCATTGCTAAACCATGGCGACCCGTTACGCATGCTACGAAGACCCGTTACACGATTGTTATGTATGAGTCACGGTGTTATACATGGGAATCCACACGATGGACGTATTAAATTGATGCTTCGAAGTAGACGGAGAGGCAGCAATTGCTGCTGTAGTTGTAGTTAAGCAGCGAATGTATAAATATATATAATAAATAAAGTGATCAATAAGCATATCGGCCATTTTGTATATATTTCTTATATTGAACAAGACAGACAAGAAATATACGTAATTGAATAGCATCATGACCATCAAACATACACCATTGGTCGTTGACGGTCAGTAATGTCCTATTACGAACCATAATGTGCGATCAGTCTTGAGGATTTATTACGGTAAAATAATAATGTAAGTGTTTAGTTTTCCAACCATTTGGGAGTAGTATCGTTTGTTGGCGATATGAAGGAATTTCTGCAAAAGTGATACATCATAACATCATTTAACATACATAATGCAGTTATAATGCAAGGGGCATCGTAACGCGAAGACGCGACACGGATCTTACATTAATTACAAGTCGCGCCGCCGCGGGGCGTTATCGGCGTTCACGCCTTGCGTCGCGCGCGGGCACGGCTCGCACAGCCGATTTGTCGACGCGTTCGCAAAGGAGCTTTCGGTTAAGCTTACAACTTATATCCAGCTTAAATATTTCAGTAAGCTCCGAAAACGGCATACGGCTCTTTGTACAAATTTAATTTCCAGAAAAGATTAACCTTCGTCTAATTAAGGACGCGCCACTTTGCTAATGTACAACACTAGCTGTGCCCGCAACGTCGTCCGCGTGTCGTGTATGAGTGATTTCAAATTTTTGTTGTTGAAAAGATACTCTCAGATTTTTTTAGAATAATAATGTGATATCGTCGCATTTAATTACATCATTCTGAAAAGGAGGTCAAGAAACTCTTGTATGATGTTTATAATACATTTTTGACGTTCAACAAAAAGAAGATGAATACACCCGTGACTCCAACTAATTTATTGTAATTTTTATCCACTTTACCGTTTCACTTAAAATTCTATTATTATAAAATTCTTGACATATTCTGGTTTTAAACATTAAAAGTACTACCAATTTACTAGTAGCGCTTAAATCTTTAAAACTGCGTGCTTTTGCTTTTTCTCTATTTTTTCTTACAAATTATTTCTCGCTGTAAAAAAGCGTCCTACACATTAACACAGATACTGAACCTACCTAAGATAACTACCTAAGTAATTTATGAAACTCCATCTGGTAGTTTTGTTTGATGCATGTTCACACAAACAGACAAAACTTCCAAAAATTGGTATTTTGTAAATCGAATCTATGACTATATCGCTAGCAAAATTAAAAAAAAATATTTCAGGTACAGGCACAAACTTATTGCAGTTTCATTATAAGCATAAATTTCAACAGTATACGTAATAATTGCAAAAAAAATGTTTAATGACATTTTGTTTGAAAATTGACAAGTATCACTTTGTTATTATTATTTTTATGTTATTAAGTTAATACCTAGAATTTAAAAAAAATTTCTTAAGATTTTTCTTATGCATTATTAACAATTCGTTACATAGATATTACGAAAATTAAACAAGTTTTTATTTTTCAGTTTATTGCACCTAATTTTTGCAACTTCCTTAATATATTCAGATATCGATGACATAAAGTTCATTCTTTTTGTCCCCGTCCTCAGCACATTTTGCAAAATATTATTATAACGACGCCGTTCGTAATCTGCCTTTTATATAAGAAACGCGTTTTTTCACGTACCATAACGGTGCACAAATCAACGATTATGAAAACGGCAAATGAACTGTATCATTTGCCGTTTTCATAATGACGAATTATCATTAATATGAGTAACATGAAACGGCTTAGCAATAGCAAGCTAATTAAATCCGGTAAAATGAGCTGTATATAGGCATTGTCGCAAAGCTTTTCGAACGAGTCGTTATATTTGAGTCAGTTGTTTGTTTAGGGACGCCTACGCAGCACGGCCGTATGGTGTGGCATCGAAATAATTTGTGACTAGCGACGGACACTTTCGTAGGTGCGTCGACGTCATTGCTTTAACTAAAAACAAAATACAAAACAATAACTCGACTAATACAATGATATATTTGATGAAATAGCACATGTGATAGACGACAACTGTGATTTTACCACATGAATGTAAACTTTTCTCTCATTTACTATCCATGTGAATGTAAAGTTTTATTGCCACTGTTATATTTTACTTCTTTTTAAAACTTGTACGTTAGGCTTATATTAGGGATGAGCTTATTTATGCCCAGCAGTGAATGTCTAGTCGGTTAGTGATTAATATTTTAATAAAATGATTTAGATTGCACTAAACAACCAATAAACGTTAATTAGAATATATATATATTATAAGTAGTGAATTAACAATAATGAATTAACAATAATTCTAAAAAAAAAACATTAACCAAAAGAAGCTTAGAAATTAATTCAAGATAACTAAACAAATATTTATTGAAGTCTATTCGCATACATAATATTTTTTACTTTTAACATACAATGATATCTATATATGCTTAATTGAATGATCTTTTCATATTTGTATTATCTTTGCCAAAGTTTCATAACTTGTTTACAATGAAAAAAGCATTTTAAGTTATAGTTTTTATCCAATCCATCACAACCATACGCGAAACTGTATGCGAGAAGAAATGATATAAATAAAGCAGTCCATTAGGCTAACAAAAATGTAATCTTTGTGTTATCCCAGTAATAAAATGATGGGCGAAAAGACAGAGTGCGGGTATCCATTTGATGCGTCCGTACGTAGGTATGCGCTTTGAGCGGGGCGAGTGGCCGCACTGCGTTTGTAGCCGACTCGTTTTGATATCAAATTCTTTTAGACGAGGCCACTCGCGTTTCCCCCATTCCGCTCTTTGACGAATTTCGGATGGATCATCGTCCATATTTACACTTCCACGTGACTTGAAAATAGATAAATGGATGTGCGACTCCCGCTTAATTGCCAATCTACTTTTGGTATCATTCCTGATTTATTTTTGTAAAAAAGAAATTAAACGTTACTGATGAATTGTTAAATTACTATTCTGTTTGTTACAGATGGAAAATGTACAGCAACAAGAGTGATTTGACTTTATTATGAAGTTCACTGAAAGAGATTATTACATCACAGGAGACTGACGTGAAGAAAATGGCGGTGATATTAGTTCATAGTAGCATATTTAGATGGCACCAGCGGCACACGTGTTGAGGCATGCGGGCGTGCGGGCGCGCGCCTGCGCGCGGCAGTGGGCCTCTAGCGCGCTTGCTCCTCTTGACGATACTAAACACAAAATTTGTAGGTCAGTATTTAGATAATAATTAAGCGACAACAACTATATAACTTATAAATCTGTGTCTATAATGTATTGAAAAGTCTATATGATTATGACGATCATAAATTAAGTGAAATACATTTTGGAACTACGTTTGATACAAAGACAGACAATATTTCCGAATATAAACGAATCACTTATTCGCAAGTATTAACAAATTGACAAACCTCTAAATTAAATTTTATACATTTGTGACTGGTATAACTCGACTTTTCTTCAACGAAATCCATACTTTTAATTTTTAGCATAAACGCTTTTTAAAAGTTAGTTCTGAATTCAAAATTCTTCTTGAAAATTACTTGTTAAAAACTAACTTAAAAGAAGATCGTTGGAAAGGCTCTTATTTTAATTAAGATAATTTTTTATTGAAAAATATTATGAAACAACGTCGACTATTCTTCCAAAACAGTCAATTAGTGTAAAGCCAAATGTAGAGGAAGTTTAACTGAGAAATTATTTTATAATTCATACTTTTTATGCACAGTTACGTAAATTGACTGATAATTTATTTTAAAATTATGTACTATTTTAGTTGAACTTAAAATAAGTCTAGGTGCATTCAGTTCATTGGTCTAGTACGTGAAATGCTCGCCACTTAGATAAGATATTTGTAACAACTAATTTTCATCTACAAAAACTTCTATGTAATTATACCTGCATATTCTGTCTTGTTTTGCAATCTTGCAGTCTTGTTTTTTTTTCACACTATCGGCTTATTTGCAATAGTCTTATGTAAATAGACTTATATGCAATATGAGGCTTTAACTTCATGAACCTCCTAGAACTACCTCATAATGATTGGATAGAATTAATTAAAATCTTCAAATGAACCTCTAAAAGCAACAAAGTGTCGCTCGGCGGCGCGCGGGCGGCGCATTAGCCTGTGCAGGCCGGTCGGTCTAATTTCGCAGAGTGCAAGCTTTTACTAAACTGCACTAGAGTAGGTTCGATGCATTCGCGCTACATTCACATGCACATACAGAGGAAAGTATTTTTTTTTATTATAATAATTGTGGACGTGATTAAGGCTTGCGTACGAATTTCTCGATGACATGGAACGCGAAAGGACATAGTTTAATTATTCATTTTCATAACTGAAATGACTTTCGTCCATTTAATCTAAATTGAACTTCAAACGTATTAAAAGTTTTTTTGTTTTCGGCAATGAGAAAACTTTCAGTGAGTGAAATATTTTCGTATTAGAATAAACAACTCGACGAACAACAATCAATAAATATACACAAATCAATTAAATTCGAAATAATACAACACAGCTGGTTTTTTTAGTTTTAGCTGATTTCAAAATTTAATATGTATGGTTAGGTTCCTAAATAAATTGTACTGTATTATCGTAAACGGCATATAAAAAAATTCATAATCATTTTGTCACAATTAAATATACCAAAGTAGAAATTGAGGTATAATATATATTTCAGTGTTGTCTTAAGCACTTATTCAGAGATAATATTCTTATCACCCTCAACCATGTGAATCTTAGTACGTGGGTCAAACTGAAAGTCCTTCGAAAATCAAAAACTAAGCAAACGAACAACAAAGTTTTTTTACTATTATTGTTTTTCAAAATAGTGTCCATTGAGATCAATACAACGCTGCATTCGATGAAACCACTGACAGAAACACTTTGCCCACGCGAACTAAGGTGTCATTTCGATGGCCTTTTCACAGGGAGGCGATGTTTCCTCGGCTTTCGTAAACCACTTTTCTCTAAGTTTTTCTTTTATTTTAGGAAATAAATAAAAATCGCTTGGTGCAAGGTCGGGGCTGTAAGGCAGGTGAGCTATTTTTATACCTAACATCCCCAAATTGTTATTTATTTGTCTAGCCGTATATTGTGAGGCGTTGTCATGACGATGAAGAATCCTACTGCGAATTGGTTTTTTTTCCGAACTTTTTCCAAAATGAGAGGCAAGCAGTTATTAGTGTACCAAACTACCAGAACTTTTTTTTATCTCCTTGAACAAGTATTGCATAATGATCTGTCATTCCAAAGAAAGAGGCCACCATTTTTTTTTCAACTCTTCGTTCTCGTTTTACTTTAGTAGGTAACTCGTCGAAAAGAAACACCCACCGAGCAGACTGTCTTTTAATTTCCAAATAGTAACAGTAAATCTAACTTCTGTCACCTGTTATCATATCAATATTTGAGTCACCACTGGCAAATTTTTGCGTCACTTTGCAACACCAATCAATACGACGGAGTTTTTGAGTGTCGGTCAAAATATGAAGTGGTATCCATTGAGCACAAAGCTTGCTTACCGCCATGAAGGATTTTGTTAATTTAACTTCTACCGATGCCTGAGTTTGTCTGCTGGTAGATCACTTTTTCGTTATTTTCTATCATAAGCCGCATAGCACTAATGTCTTCGGTCGTCACCGTAGAAGGACAATCCTTACGATCATCGTCAGTCTAATTAGTTCAACCACGTTTAACTCTTTAAACCAATTATAAACAGTGGCAATGGACGGACATTCATTATAAAAGGCCAACCGAAATCTACTACATCTTTCTTGTAGTTTAAATGGCAATGAAAATCATAAACAAACATTGCAAAAAAAATTTCTTGCGGTACATTCATATTGACATTAGACAAATAATTTTCTCTTTACCGTCAATTTTTAAACACAAATAACAGATGAATACAATACGCAAAATAAGTTTAACAAAAAGTTCTATAATTTAAGTTTAAATATGCTCGATTATTTTATAATTTTTAATTTGCCAATTCTAATGGTTTTGAGTGTGATGTACGTACAAAGATATTGTAGAACTTCCTGTCCAAGAACGGTAAATAGAGCTATTTGATATGTAGACATTTGTTTTTATTCACAAGACGACATTAATGTATAAGAATACAATGATAGATTAGACTATTTCAAGGTCTACTCTCATCTGCTTATCCATAACTATTAGGTCGAGAAAAAGGTTTTTTCGTATTTTGTATACAAATTCAAGATAATTCTTCATTATATTTTATTTACTTTTAATAATAATAATATACTGTAAAACTTTTATGACTCGACGAGAGGTATATCTCTTAAGAAGAAGACCAAAGATTCGAGTATTCGAAATGAAAGAGTATTTTCCTTCGAGATCAATGTGTTTATTGATCAGTTCTTCAATATTTCTCTCTATTCTTTCTGGATTTCACTTATTAAATTATTATAACAATTCACTCTTTATCACTATGAAACGTGTAAACTCGGGCATCAACCCTCGTCCCCTTTCTCTGTACTTCTCCCTAGTTCTCCTCAATTGTTATGCGCGAGCTCGGACTCGAATGTTCTATTCTACTCTAATTTTAAATTGAACGCGAACCCGCGAGCATGATGGTCGGATATCTCACATGTCACCTACTCCTACTACAATATGTATGTACATATATGTCTATATATGTCATTTTTTTCAACAATTTGTTGCAATTTTATAGGTAGTGGCATAATTCCATTGCTGTAGAATTTTGGGATTTCTCATCAAAAAACTGCGATAAATAGTTTTGAAAATCCGGTCTTGATATTAAACTAACACTACCTAAAGAATTTTGAAAAGACCGAAACAGGTGAAAATCTGAGGGTGCAAGATCAGGGCTATATGGTGGCTGCATTAACACTTTCCGACCAAACTCTCTCAATATTTGCTGAGTGGCTCAAATGTGTGTTGTCTAGGGTTGTCATGGTGAAAAACCACACTCTGTCTGTTGATGAATTCCGGTCATTTTTTCTCTACTTCTTGCTCGAGTCTCATTAGCTGTTGGCAGTAGAGACTCGAAGTGATAATTTTTCCCGGTAGTAAAATCTCTTATTGAATAATGCCCTTATGTGCCCACCGTACACATACCATCAAAATATTGCGAGTTAATCTGGGTTTCAGTCTGTGGATCTTTTCTGTCTTTTGACCGTGATTTTTTTCGCACATTCTTATTGTAGGTGAAGAATTTTTAATCACTAGTGATCAATCTTTTCAAAAACGGTTCGGTTTCATTGCTTTGTAACAGAGAATCGCAAATGAGTGCACGATTCCTTAGACTTATTTTAGTGAACTTGTGTGGGACCCAGTTACCTAGCTTTTCTGTATATCCACCTTTTTTCTAATGGGTCAAAACTGTGTTATGGTCAATCCTCAGCTCTTTAGCTATGTCGTAAGAACTAATATGCCGATATTGTTCTTCTTTTACCAAAATAGCATCGACCTTTTCCGTAGCAGATCGACCAGAGCGAGGTCCATCTTTGGAATCATAATTACTGAACTGAAAACGCTTGAACTAGTTTTGTACTTTACCGACGCTGCATTAGATCCACAAACGCACATATTTTTTTTGCAGTTTGAGTCGCATTTTCCCTTTTTTTGTAGTAAAACTTCAAAATGTACCAAATTTCTACGTTATATTCACTCATTTTGGTGGATAGAAAAACAATAGAAAAATGACAGGACACCAATTTTAATTTTCATTTTTCTTTTCTTAAAATGTTATCTATTTGTTACTATCAAAACATACCCAATACAAACAGCACAACCAAATAGAATTTACTGCAACTTTTATTTATATAATATGAAAAAACTTTTTACCCAACCTAATATTCCGTTATTCCCTTACTCATTTTCATCTTTCGCTATATTTAAAATTCAAACTACATTTGTCATTCATCTTATCATCATATAACGTTCATTGTATGATGAAATATTTTACCGTGCGTTCATATATATCAAATTAATGTCGATATTATTTAGAAACAAATATTTAGAATTTAAAAGGAGGGAGTTCACCCCCCTTTCGTTTTAGATTATAGTGCCCCTTTCACATTTAATTCTGGTGCAATTGTAAATTCTGTTTGATTTGTCGGTGCGGAACTCTGTACTCTGAAGGCGGAAGTCCGACTCCCACCTTGGCCGGTTTCCTGAAACTCTCAGCAAGGAAGAAATTTTTAAGAGTCTTAACCTTAGTTAATTGAACCGAAAGCCCGAAAAGGATAACGGGCGGGCGGGAAACGAATTCAATAAAGTTTATAACGCCACAAAAATGTTTACGAAGAGGATATTTTTTTTTTCGCAAAGTCGCTTATAAACATTCCGAAAACACCGGTATAAAAAGCTTTCCGAGATCCCCGTCGACCCCTTTCGTCCCGGCGCCGCGCCGCTCGGATCGCATTGAAAAACGGCCGGGGGGTCAAAATACCAAAATTTTGTTTCCGTGAGCGTTAAGGGCTACACCATTTGTATGTAATAAATACGTGCGTTGCGACCTATTTTGTGAGATTTGCAAGCAAATGTTTTGTGTGCCCGCGGCTGGTGGTAGGATTAAAGCTTTCTCAGACATTGAAATATTGGAATTCCAAAATACTCAGGGTATTGCGCTGGTACTCGATGTTGTGAATTTATATATGCCGCATTATCTATTCATAGATACAACAAAGTTATAAAAAATCCTTGGTTGGCTGCATTCTTAGTACAGCTATAAGTTTTACATCTATGTATAGGAACATATTAGGGCAATTGAAAGAGCAATACGAATTAATGTTGAAACTGAGTTTTTTTTTACTAAGTTCATTAAGCGCAGATCTATGATACAAAAAGTATGAAATACAGTAGAACCTCGATAACTCAAACCTCGGTAACTTAAAAACCTCTATAACTTCAAAAAATAATATGTTCCCTTCCCATCAGAGCCCAAAATCTCTATAACTTAAAATACGCAACCTCTATAACTTAAATAAGTAATCTCTGTATTGGCCCTCAGTAACTTACAGAAATGTTTCCACAACCTCTATAACATAAAATTGTTTGTCAATGAGTCATTTTGAAAGAGTGTGCAAAACAAAGGTTCGGTATTTATTGCTTGCACGTGTTTACTAGTTAAATTGTTAATGTGTGCAAAAAATAAGGTTTCGGTATTTATTGCTTGCACGTGTTCACTAGTTAAATTGTTAACGTAAACAATACATGTCACCTATTGTTTGCTTCTTCGAAATTCTTTAAAGCTTTGCGACGGTTAGCCTTAAGACATAAGTAAGCCTTGGATCATAAGTTTTTGATCATTGTCCTGGAAACATCGCTTTACTCACTGTGTGATAAAACTGGCTTAAAATGACTTCAAAAAGAAAACTAACAACACTTATATATGTTGATAAAGGGTGGAACAAGAGTACATACATACGTACATACCTACCTCTATATTAACCTATCCCTAACATAGACCCTTGATAACTTAAAACCTCTATAACTTAAAATATTTTGTGTTTCCCTTGGACTTTAACTTATCGAAGTTCAACTGTATAACAAAATAGGTTGATATTTGAATTATGTGTGAAGATTAAATCAAGATACGTATTGCCTAGAGTTGTGGGATGCGTCCAGTAGCGTTCTAAATTGAACTATTCTTTCATGAAACTGATAATTGACTCATTCTTATATATGTTGGAGTTGAAATCTCCACATAATATGATTGTCATTCCAATGTCAGCTTCCACTGTAAGTAGAATTTTCTTCATCGCTGGATATATCGGGGCAATGATTGAAATAGCAAATAATTCAAACACTTTTATACAATTTCCGAACTTTTAGAAACATTTAATGTGTTTATTTAATTCGTCATCAGGTGAAATGTATTGCATGCGTCGTGTCAACCCAAGCCCAAACCTTAGCGAATTGTCGATACAATAAATAGGTCTCATATTTAGCGACTTCGTGTACTTACGCACCGACACATGACGTTAGTTCATGAGCTCCTGTTCACGAAATAACTCTTTACAAACATATACGTATCTAAATCAAAAATTTAATATGGTAGAGCCATGCTCTGGGTAAGTTGGCAACAGTATTAAATGGGCTGATTTAAACAGTAAGAATACTCACAGAATAAAGATTTGAAGTAACGACTTCAGGTGTTTTGTTTCGTTCAGTGAGTGACAGTTCCGGTGGCCCACTTTTCATCCATCAGCGCACTCCCCTTTCTACTGGATATGCTATTCCTGTTTTGGAGTCCAGAAATGCATTGGTGACTCTTCTAGGGTTGCGAGTGTTCATGGGCGGTGTTTATTATCTACTCTCTGGTGGCTCGCATGCTTGTTCGCCGTTTTGTGTCTGTTAAAATTAAGCGAAAAAAAAACGAAGTATTAAAAAGTGTTTAAATCTAGTATTAGGTAATCTAAACAAGTTTCATGTTAACGTCGTATTATATTTGAATCTATATTACTGCAACAAAGAAACTGGTTCAACATGATTTATTATTGACGTAATTCAACCCGCACCCAAAATGCAATATCGAGACAATGAAAATTATTCCAAACTAAGATTGACTGTCGATTTTGAATTAATCTATAAGAAATATTTAGACAAGTAAAGGAAATTTCATATATGTCATATATCTAACAGTTTTAAAGAGGGAATTGCAAAATCAGAATAATGTTATGATATGTTTTTTTGTTTTTAAACATTATTTTGAAATAATATTTATGCAGTAATGTTAACAATTTTATGAAATTACTCGTAAGATAATGAGTAGAGAAAACCCGATCGAAATCAGTTTAGTACTTTTTGATGGTGAATGAAGTTATTTTATTTCTCAGTTTTGGTTATCGGCGTCACACAATTTTGTAAGTGCTCGAGTCTAGAAGGAATACAAGTGACATTATAATCGTATCAGTGTAAATAAAGAAATTGACATGAATTATGGCCCGTGTATATCACACTCACTATTAATACATTATTCCTATATGTATATCCTAAATGACCTAGTTGTTGTCTATAATTATTTTACGTTCTCTTTCAGAATCCTCGTACTGACCACCACAAAATTATATAAACAGAATGGATTTTATCATGCATCTTTTTGCAAATATTCATAATCTCTTTCTTTTTTAGAACAACGTTGTCTAAGTAATTATAACAAAAATATATCATTAATATACTTACATACAATATAAAATAATATAGATACAAACCTAATAAATGTTTGGCCAGACTGTAAGCTCGGGCGCGTTAGGGTGGCCGGCTACGCGGCGCGCTACAGCACAGTACCTACATGTTAGATGTTACAAATTTGTTAGTACGACGTACCGACCCCAATTCTCCTATTTTAAAATTTTTTGTTTGTTGGTACGTCCTTTTATAACTTTAGAACGGCTTAAAAGATCTTGATTAAAAATTATGTTCAGTAAGAACATAAGATGATGAAAATGATGGACTATACACGATTTCGATACATCGTATGGTAATCTCAAAAAAAACAATCGTTATTCTTATATTTCTTTAGTAGTTATTTAAAGTGTGGTAGTGTGAGGGATGTGGCCGTGTAGAGTCGTGGATGGAGGAAGTGGTCGTGTGGATATGGGGGTGTGTGGGTGTAGTGTACGTATGTGTAAAACCGCGGGCATTTTCGATCAAAAAAAAATTATTGCTAAATTTTAATTTTATCCCAATGAATCGGACTGATAACGGCGAGTTAATACTATACATGCGGAAGTGAAACTGTTGGTTTGTGCCTCTTCCCCGCCGTAATAGAGCAACGGATAGGCCTAACTTTTTATATGGAGATAGTTTGTAAACCTGGAAGTGACATAGGCCAATTTTTATTAGAGGAATAAGGCACGGCTCCTTTTAAATAATACTTATATAATTCCATAATTTGTACCCCAATCGGAATTAAATTTTATTTACGATTTGTGCAAATCTCCTCTAGTACGCTTTTTGTTCCTTTAAAATAACCGTAGATTTCATTCTATTTGACAGTACTTCCCGTGGTTAAAACCGTGCGACACATCTTGGATATGATAGATGATCGTTATCTAAAGCGGAATCGGCATTGAAATCAAAAGTCGAATCGGCATCAAAATTGAGTTATGAGAACGATATCGAAATCGAGAGCGGGATAGACATCAGAATTGAGAACGCAAATGGCATTGAAAACGAGAGGTATCGATAGCAAAAAGATTCGAGATCAGGATGATCACTGCAAGAACACTTGGTATGAAAGGTGATGAAATTCAGTTTCTGTCCACACGAGCAGAGCCGTGGTCGAAAGCTATGGAATAATAATCACCACGCGCGTCGACGGTCTTGCAGAAGACCGGTGACGGTAGTGCACGGCTGGAAGGACAACAACTCCACCAGCGTCCCACCGGCATAAGTACATCCCAACGTTTATTAAGAGTATCTACAAATAGTGTCTGGTCCAAATGTGTTACGTGATATCTCTAAACGAAGTTACTAGATCATATAATCGGTCAGTTGTGGTGGCCGTGGCTTATTGAACCCGTCACATGCGCAATCTAATTAGACAGCAAAATATGTATTCAAGCGCAGGTTAAAATACCTATACGATTTTCCGTATCTATCTTTCGTACGTCATATGAATCGTAAAGATTTTAAAACGAAATAGCGTTTGTGTGTACCTAACAACCTATTTCCATCTGCTCTTGCCTGATAGTGAGGCGAAGGTTTCCATTAAATGAAAAATATTCAAACAAAAAAAATCCGATTTTCGTATATTGCCATCATTTTTTTAAATATGCATGTACATTTATATAAAAGAAATATATTTCTATAATGATCCTTTTCATTCTTTTTCATCCAATTAGATGAATTTTGTTTTTTAATTTGTTATTTAGCTGAGGCTAAATAACAAATTAAATTTTCGGACTGAATTCTGAGGAATTCAGTCCGAAAAAAAGAAGTCATTTATATACGCTATACATCCGTACTTGGGTCACCTAACTCTGAAAACCGAACAAGTGAGAATATAATGCTGAGGATTCCGTACAAACAATAATCTATATACATATTTCATCGACCAATCGTCCCGATGATTTTTCTGTTTTCGATACTGACACTGGCAAGATATTGGTGACAGAAATTCCGAAAGTTCTGTTATATTTTGATTTTTTTTCAAATTTTGATCAAAATTTTCGAATTTTAGAAAATATTAAGTTTTCATCACGCGAAGTTAAAAATTATTCTTCGATATATTTGACTACATCACGGTCCATACTACAATTGCAAATGTAAGTTTGTAATCTTAGAAAAACATTTTTTCATATGAAATATTTACGATTTTTTAAATTTCAAAGATTTTCAGATTTATGCCTTTACTTGAGCTATGAGACCTTTCTTCTGCTCAAACGTGATTAAATCAATGGAAAGTACTTTCTAGGTATTGATTTACTTGCGATTTTCAAAATATAACGCATAAATGGTCGTATTTTTAATTACGTTGATTTAGAACCCCTATTTTTTAGAGTTTCAGCACCGCGTAATTGATGTTAATTTCAACTTGATACCTCCACGCTTTCCTCAAACAAAGAACTTGACAGAGAGGTAGATGGTCAAACGAATACACAGACAATTGCACAGACGAACAGACATACAACGAAGTTATCGTAGATAGACCGATATAGATAGATAGTTACAATTTTAACATGGTATGTATTTCAATTACTATTATGACAACAAATAATAAAAGTACAATATAATTAAGAATTAAAGAGGGTATAAGAAATGTGTTTTTACGCTTATCTCAATAATGACAATAGGAAAACGCTCAAATTACTGTATGAACAAGTACACACTTGTTCACACAGTATGTTACTACATTCTCTGTGAATAGAAATAATAAAAATTCCATAAAATACGAAATTAAAATGGGACCCCATACACGGAACTTGTTTATCTTCTTTCTTCTATTTGATATACCTTTATTTCCTCTTAATTTTCATTAACTATTTTTACAAAGTATATAATGTTCAATATGTGGTGCTACGGAACCCTTCATGTGCAAGTCCGACTAGCATTTGGCTTGACACGCATGGAACTCGAAAAACAAAAAAAAATTAAACAAGTCTCACAAAAATGTATTAACGTGTCCATACATTAGGTGTAATGTAGGTCAAAGCTTGAAATAAAACTACTTATAATCGCATTAAGGGGCTGATTTCAAAAAAATATGTAATAATCTAGAATTATAAACAAGGCATAAAATTATAAAATATTTAAGTAACTTCTGTCAATTAATTAAAGAACACAAATCCTTTAATCGGAGTTTTAGATAGTCTCCGTCCAATAGATAAGACAATCTTCCAGGCTAACAAATCGCACGATCTGCGCTTTAAAACGGCGCACGGGCGCGGGCTGCGGCGGCGCGGGCCCGTATCGCGCCGGCGGGCGGCGGGCGGGCGCCGGGCGCGCGCGGTGGAATTAAATTAATCTCGTTGTGAAATTTTCACTTGCCGCCTTATCTCGCGTCGTATTGTCGTTTTATTGTGCCTACCCGGGAACCATTAGCGAAAATGTCACCGCGACGGCATTGTGCCCCCCGCGGCCCGCCCGGCCCCGCCCGGCCCCGCCGCCGCCCGCGCGGTGATAGCCCTCACGACCTCAACCCCACACCACCTTTATGTTTTGATACGAGTCGTGTTCCTATAATGAATGGATCGCCCTTCCTATTTATCTACAGTCAGTATGTCGTGTACGCAGCACGTGTGTGTTTGTATTTGTACGCGTGCATATGCATACATGGGCACGTGCATAAGTGATTGTCTTATATGCTATAAAGAGAAAATTATATTTCTCTGAATTTAGTCAAAGGTCTCGTTCAAAACTTTTTTATACTCGTAATAGCTTAAAGTCTATTTAGCCTCGTTCAAAGCGTTTAAAATATACTACTACATAAAGTAGTTTAATATCAATAGTACATTATTGTACACACGAAATGTATCAATATACAAACATGATTTCGACACTGGAAAACACAACTGAGCAGAAATATCTTTACGCTGCACGAACTCGCCGCTCGGGCCTAGACGTTGATACACGGCCGCGTGCGCCGCGTTATCATACGCAGAGCGATAAATAACGCAGTCAACAATTTTTCTCATAAGCGGCACCGCCTTACGTGAAGTGCGCCGCGCGTGTGTGCGCGGGCGGCGCGGGCGGGCCGGCCGGCGCGCGCGATTCCGCTCACGTTGCCCCGAGTAGCCGACAAAGGAGTGAAGGCCATGCATACCTTATCACCGCCTTTTACCAAATCCTACTTTGTGAAACACGACTACTCCTCTCTAATTTTGCAAGTCGGCGGAGGCGCGTTACGTGGACTCGGCCGTCGCTTAAAACCTCGAATTTCGTTTATTTTGGATTTAAGTTGATGTCGTCAGTTCTGCTAAGGCAAAATGTTAAGATTATTAAAAAAATATGTCTATAGGTTTAAATACTCACTTTGTAAAAAAATCTTTTAAAACTTACAATATTCTAACTGCAATCATCACTTATTAATTTTTTTTTTCGTATAACTTCTTGAGGGCGCTATTATATAAGACAAATTAATTGAAGAATAGATAGTATAAAATTTAAATTTTATTATCATCTATTATTATTTTTATTATTATAAAAATAATAATAGATGATAATAATTGTACTGTCTATGCTTTATGTAGAAGTAAATTACATAACAGTAATACAATATCTGTTATGTTTTAGTTCAGCTAATGAATTGAATTAAAATTTTATACTCTTCATAGGACATATACCGTTTAGTCTCCAGCCTAGTACGTTAGCAGTCTAGGACGCTGTAACGAGTGAGTTTAACCCCATAGCGTTACGCTTCTCGATCGATTGAACTAAATTAAGTTGATCGATTTCCTATTATTTCTACGATATGCCATGCGTGGAAACATTTCTGTCATACACTGCGCGACTAACTACATACTAAATTCTTAGCGAACCAATAAAGTATTTAGGTATTAAAAAAATGTTAGCAAACTGTCATCAATCCTAAACACTACATAAATATAATAAATGCACAGTGCACATAACTGGCCGCGTCAATTGTTTAACACATACAGCCATTTGTTGTTCTTCAGTATTTAAAAAAAAAATTGCTAATCACAGCAAGCGGAAGCGCCTATACGAAAGGACCGCTAATGAAAATGGTACTCCTGCAAAAATGCTATTCTTACGACCCTTCTATAATGTCACTATGGCTTCAGTCGAAATTAATCAGGAGGGCAATGAGCCGTTATTTGATATTTCTGGTCGGACGTAGACGCACTTACTATGTTTTTCCATCGTTCATTGTTTTTTAAAAGCGATCCGGTCGTACAGTTTAGTTTTAATACGAATAATATGCAAATTCTGCATTGCCGTTACATTGCAATGGAATTTTAGCTAGCTATTTAAGATACGCCTTTTTGTTACTCAACAGCACTGGATTTCAAAAATGGCTCATGGCTTCGTTTTGTAAAAATCAGTGTAGCCGTTTTAATATTATTGTGTCTGTGAAGTCTATTTCACCTACGTTAGAAAAAGGGTATCTTTGATCTTCCGTTAAAAATTACTATGATATTTTCTACCATCTATAAAAAAAGACATTAAGAAGTTAAATGACGCCAATATTTCCATAAGAATTTCAAAATTGTATCGACGTATAACTTAGCGCATTTGTATTGGAAAAGCTATTTGTTCATCAAGTCGTTTATGTCGAACCGAAACCGTTGTCGGAAACCGAAACTGCCCTACATAAAAAAATAAAGTATGTTCCATGTGCGCTACTAATGAACAGTCTGATATCTCAAAACCGAAAACTAGAAAGTTATAGGAGTAAGGAAGGTGTAGAAAGTATACATTTAATTAGTTCACGCATTTTATTAGGTTAGGCAAAAGTTTTTTCTTAGTTTTTAAGTGAAAAGTTGTAGTAAAATCTTTTTATCTGTGATGTTTGTATCGATTAGTTTGACACCATTAACTAGATGATATTTTGAAATGGAAAAATTAAAATTAAAAACAGTGTCCCGCAAATTGTCTATTGTGTTTTTGTCCACCAAAATGAGTGAATCTAACGTAGAAGCTGGAAAAATTTTGAAGTTTTATTACAAAAAAGGGAAAAATACGACTCAAGCCACGAAAAAATTGAAGACGTTGAAGGACTCAATGTAGTGTAGGTAAGAATAGCACAAAACTTTTCAAGTGTTTTCAGTGCTGCAATTTTGGTGTCAAAGATGAACTTCGCTCTGATTGACCTGTTACAGATAAAGTCGATATAATTTTGGAAAAAGTAGAGAAGATCGGCTTAATAGTTCTTACGATATAGCTCAAGAACTAGGCATAGATCACAAAACAATTTTGATCTACTTGAAAAAAGCTGGATATATAAAAGTACTCGATACTTGGGTTCACACAAACTCATTGAAAGTAATAAATCGTACACTCATGTGCGATTCTCTATAAAAACGTAATGAAATCGAACCGTTTTTGAACAGGTCGATCACTAGTGATGAAAAAGAGATTAACTATGAAAAGAACGTGCAAAAAAGTTCATGGTCAAAAAGCAATCACACTCCATAGACTATAGCAAAACCCGGCTTAACTCGCAATAAGTTGATGCCATGTGTATGATAGTATTGGAAGGGCATTAATCATTATGGGCTTTTACCGCAGGGCAAAACCATAAATTCGATTCTCTACTATGGATACTCAAGTAAGAAGTAAAGAAAATCGGCCGGAATCGTTCAACAGAAGTGTGTGATTTTTCACCATGTTAACGCCAGACCACACACATCTTTAGCCACTCAGCAAAAAATGAGAGAGTTTGATTGGGAAGTGTTAATGCATCCACCATATAGCCCTGAACTTATACCCTCCGCTTTTCACTTATTTTGGTCTCTTCAGAATTCTTTAGGTAGTGTTAGGTTAAAATGAAGAGATGACAATTAAAATCACTTTTTGCAATTTTTTGATCAGAAATCCCAAATTTTCTAAAGCAACGAGATTATGCCACTACTACAAAATGGCAACAAGTTCATGTCATGTTCATATTATAAAACTAAATAAAATATGATGAAAAGTAATCTTGCATTTGTATATAAAATACGAAAAAAACTTTTCCCCGACCTTATATTCACATGGAGCTTCGCCAACTTGTTACTTATATGCTATAGTTTTTCAATTTTTTTATCTCCTTGTTGTAATTGAAAAATAAGAACTTAATTCTTATGATTATTTTTTTTTCCCCTAAACCTGTGGTTTTTTTCTTTAATTTAAATCGATTTTACTTTACAACACAAATATCAAGGAGTATCGAACTCAATTATTGTGTATGAGTTTCGGAATTAATTTTTCTCTAAATTCATTAGCAAAATTTCTAAACACTTCCCCAATTCGCAAAGGTAAATAAATAAACTGCATAATTAGTTCAGAACGCTAAAAGTAAAAATAAGTCCTGCAGTTAGAGCGATCCATATATTTATTATCTTCCATCTAATTTGCATGCCATTTGGTGTATTGCAGCGGCCGCCCGCCCCGCCGCGCGCCCCGCCCTCCGCCGCGTGCGTCGACTTGTTCATAGAATATTTCTCATAAACATGCAGATTGCGGATGGGACGCGTTTTTATATAAAATTGGGGAGAGGGAGCTCTTTTATTTATTTATTGCCCTCTTGACTTGAGTGTCGCGCGGAGAATGCTGCGCGCCCGGCTCCGGACGCGGTGCGAGAATATGTTTTGTTTCACTTTGCATTTGTGTAACTTAAAACCAACGAATATCGTCAGTGAAGCACGATTTCACAGTGCTTCAAGATGTGAAGGTAGGTCTATACCAGATGTGCAATGGAAGATTTTTAAAAAGATTTTTTATAATATATATATATATATATATATAAATCCTTTAGTAGAACTTATAGATCGTACAGCCGGAGTTGAATCCGATGATAATTGGGAACGTGCCGTCTATCGGCGGCGAGTCGGAACTTTCCGCGTTACGGTCTCCGAATGAAATAAAAACAAATCTTGTCGAATTTAATCCGTTAACTGTTGCTCCCCGACGTCAGTAAATAGTCAGCCCTCCGCACAATTTCCAGTTCGTGATTTATCTCGAAAACAAAGGATATAAAGCGACGGCGGTTCCCTACTCAAGGGTCCCCAAATTAAACAGAGGGTGCGAATATTTTTCAAGTTTCCTATTTATTCAGCATGTGCCAGTCATAAAAAAGTGAAACAAAAAGTACAGTCGGACCGTCTGGGGGTGCTTTTTTGTTGTGTCTAAGTTTTATTATTTTGTTACGTGCGCCTTATCATGCAATTTTTATTCACTTACTACGTTCTCCACTTTGTTTCGAGACTTTTCTTGAATGTGTTGCATCTCGAATTTCAGCAACATCACATTTTTTATTGTATGAACTTATATTTAACTTCATATGCTAGTGCGTTAGCATTAGTTAAATAAAATTTGTTTAATTTAAAGCTCTAAACTTTATCAGAATAAGTAGGTACAATAAGACTAATAAATACAAAAACAATAACCAAAAAAAACTTTGTAAACGACTTTTATTTGTTTGAAATGCTTAAAAGATGAACTTTTTTGCCTATTTACTAATCAGTAATTAATACATACACGGTTTTGCAGTAATTAATACATACATTTACTGTATTGTTATTGTGTCGATATAATTCATAGTTATCTCAGATGCTTAGTGTCGTTAGTAATACAACAATAATGAAGGTGCCATTATATTTGAAGTCAGATATTTATAAATAAATAAAAATCTGATGACGAGTAGCAAAAAATATCATTTTTTACTGAATTAAAAAATACAAGAACAAAATATTTATTTAGCAAGATATTTTTAAATAACTTCAACGAAAAAAGAAAAATAAGAAAGTTCAATTTGTCATAGTCATATATATATATAGAATTTTATATGTTCATATAAACAATATATATATATATATATATATATATAGGTTTTTATATGTTCGTACATAACTTGTTTGTTTACGAATCAATATGAACGATTTCTTTTGCGATGAGTTCACGTAGATCCTATTTTAATTTCGAACCTTCAACTTCGAAGATACACCAGGAAACTCCTCAAAATCAAATAGAAAATCTTAGTCCACTGAAATATTATTAAGTTTTTAATGGTTCCAAAACGAGATAGGTACCTACTAAAATCATAAACCAGTTGAATTGGACTGGACGTGGAGTACGAAGTACAACGGAAATCATTAACGACAAACAGCACGAGTGTTTAATTGGAATGAAAATGGTTATTATGTTAGTTCTAAAGGTTACTATAGAACCATTCTATAAAAATTAGCAGCAACTCCTTCCAATTCTTTAGCAATGACACCATGAGTACGGTGAAATTGTTTATTTTCTGTCATTTGTATAACTTCATTATGTAACTAAAGTTGTAAAGGATACAGATAATTTTATTCGTTATTGAAAATAATATCAATTGGAGGACAAAGTTAAATTTTGCAATAGAATAATTTCCGTCTTTGCTCGATCATCGCCTGATCGACTCGATGATTTATTTCATCCTAAACCGATAAACTATCTTATTTCTTTCACGATTTTTACATGGCTGAAAGCTACACGAGGCCTTTAGCAAAATTTTTCAACCTACTTGAGAAACAAGGGAAAAGAACGCTGAACTGTAAATTTTAGCGAAAAAATTACAAAAAGATAATGTAGCAGTTGATATTATAATCTTTCGGTGAGATGGGAAAAAAATGAAATTTTATAGGTGGTGAATACCGACCAAGCTAGAGGTTGACGAAAGTGCGAGTCAAAAGATGATCACACTTGAACTAATAAAAATATAGGACCCTGTAATGATTAACAGCGCTACTGGAAAATTAGGGATCAAGTAAGGCTAATCAAAAATTTAAAATAATGGAGCCAAGGAAACAACAATTAACGACAGATAACCGTATTCAACAAATAAATGTATCAACAAAGTTTAGGGTTGTTTTTTTTGTTTGGATATACGTGGTCTGTGTTACCTTGGTTGTCCAGGGTTTTAGATCGGCCGCGGCAAACAAGAAAACACACTTAACACTTAAGACTTTTACTAATATGAACACATAACACAATATAACACATAATTCTTATGGAGTATCGAAAGGGGAAGTACTATTTATAGAATACTATAACACGATCATTAACACAAAATATAAAATAAACGGTATGATTACACGGCCAGCCGTTACATCAGTGAGTAAAAATGCGAGACGACATACGTCGGAGTTGAAAGTTTTTTTTTCTTTTTGTTGTGAAACATCTATAGGTGCAGGATAAACCGGATTGTTGGCGTGGCGACGCTTGCCGTGGCAACGGGTCGCCATGCTATACTAGGGTATATATACAGTCTATTTATAGTATAGTGCACTGTGTGGCGCCGGGTCGCCACGCTATACAATGGTATATATATATATCGAACCGAGTGAGAAAGGAGTCGCACAGTCGCTTACGTATGGCAACGCGTCGCCACATCGTACACACTACTATATTTTGATTAATATGATTGTATTTTTGATTATTAATAATCAATTATTAATTGTTATTAATTATTACTGTGACAAGCAATTGTCACAGTAATAATTGACAAGAAGGGACGTCGACGAAGGGAAGTACGACACCAAAATAAAGGAGCAATCTACCGTATGGGTCTATCAAGTTAAGCCGAAATCGATCAAAATGGCGCGCAAGCTAAGTGCCTCTAAGCGGATGATTCCTTCTTTTTTTAATAAAACTGGGCACATGGCTGCTGTTACTTTGAAGGAATGTTGTATTATGAATAGTGATTGGTACACGACCATTCATGATCATTTACTTGTCGAAAGTTATTGAAGTTATAAACGTCGTATAATCTCGGACCACGACAATGCCAGTTCACGGCCAAACAAATAAATGAATTTTTGAAAGAGATAAACGTAGAACTTATGAGCAATTCTGCATACTGTCTCGAACTTACACCTTGCGACTTTTTATGTTCCCAAAACTTAAGAACCAATTACCCGGTCAACGATTTTCATCAATAGAAGAGGTTGTCGAATAGTATGAAAAACACGTTTCTGAGGTCACCAGGGAGGAGTGGCATAAATGTTTTCAAAATTGGCTTATTCCTAAGAAAAAGTGCATTTATGCTAATAATATTTTGCAAAACTATAAATTCATCTTTGACCAATTATAGTAATTTTTCTCATTCATTCTAGAAATTTTCAGTGCGCCCTACGTATTATAACATAATATATAGTAATAATTGCATGTTTTTCAAATTCCAATAACTTAGCCGCTTCAAAAAATATAAATAAAGTGTATATTTTATGTTCATTATACAATCAAAACGAAATTTACCAACATAAAATTATAATAGCTGAATATTTATTAGTTTCTTAGTTATTGTAGTGAAAACGCTAGCAATTTTCTTCTCCACTATAATACTCACAACTTTGCTGAAGAGCAAACCTTTTCCCGCCTTGACGTAGAAAAATATTTTCATAATGTTTCTGATCACAGTCTTTACTTCTTCCGATTTCGATAACGTTTTGTATTTACTATTGCATGGAATCACTTCTTGCATACAGATTATTTAGCTTATTTGTTTCATCCATTGGACATCCACTGTTGGACACAAGTCTCCTCTCTAGATTTCCATGACGTAAAATCTCGTGCCATTTGTAATCTACGGTGACCCGCGACTTTCATCAGGTCGTCACTTCATCTAGTGGGGGCCGTCCCGCGCTGCGTCTAGTTCTTGGTCGCCACTCAAAAACCTTTCTTCCCCAACGGTTAAAGGTTCTACGTGCGATGTGGCCCACCCATGGTCATTTCGGCCCATGAAAATGTGAGCGATGTCGGTTGGTCCGTTCTTCTGAGGATTTTCACGTTTCGATTTTTATCTCGTAGAGAAAATTCGAGCTTCATTCTTTCCATCGCCCGTTGAATTATTCTTATTTTGTTTACAGACCGACAGTAAAAAACCACGTCTGGCATCCGAATGAATCAAAATTAGTATATTAATTTTTCGTAATGAAAAGTATAAAGTCGATGAAAAAGTCTTTTCATACTTTATATACAAATTCAAGATAATTTTTCGTCACATTTTATTTACATGTAATTATACAACGTAATTTTTATTATACTATAAAACCGAAACATCCCAACTAGGAAACATATTTTTTAGTTACATTATGAAATAATTAAAATTTATAAAGTAACTATGTAAGTTATAAATGATATCGATCCGTTACATTTTCTTATACAACAATATGCAAAATCAACTCTGTTGCTAATATGGAACAAAGCGTTTTCTAGTTTCTCATATAATTATAATTACGTTGTATATACTATTTTGTTCAAGAACTTTGCCATTTTATAGTTAGTGACTTTTAAAAACGATGCATATCAATAATTTTTACTAATAATAAATGGCTAAAATATACATTTTGACATACATAGCCATTCATTATGTATGTCAGCATAAAATATTTCATCGTGTATTTTATCCGGTACAGGGCTTATTGAAAAAACAATGTACAGGGTCGGAGGAAAAGTTTTTCGTATTTTTATAAAAATTCAACATATTTTTTAATCACATTTTATTTACATTTAATTATATATAATATATACGCCATTTTATTCACCAATTTGTTGTCATTTTGTAGGAAGTGACATAATCCCATTGCTGTAGAAATTTTGGGACTTTAATTAAGAAACTGCGATAAGTAGTTTTGGCAATCGTCTCTTGTTGTTAATCTAACACCACCTAAAAAATTCTGAAGAGACCGAAACAGGTAAAAATATGAGGGTACAATATCAGGGCTGTATGGTGGATACATTAACACTTCCCAACAAAACTCTCTTAATATTTGCTAAGTGGCTAAAGTGGTTATCTGGCGTTGTCATGGTGAAAAACCACACCCTGTTTGTTGATAAATTCTGGCCGTTTTTTCTCTACTTCTTTCTTGGGTCTCATTAGCTTTTGGCAGTAGAGATCTGAATTGATGGTTTTTTCCGGCATTAAGAGCTCATAATGAATAATGCCCATCCAGTCCCACCATCCACATTGCATTGAATTATTGCTAGTTAATGTGAGTTTCGCTATAGTCTGTGGAGCTTACTCGCCTTCTGACCATGATGATTTTTGTACGTTTTTGTCTTAGGTATGTAATTTTTTATCAGCAGTGATCAATCTTTTCAAAAAAGGGTCGGTTTCATTACGTTTCAATAGAGAATCGCAAATGAGTACAGATTCATTAGATTACATTTAGTGAGCTAATGTGGGACCCACACATCGACCTTTTTTGTGTATCTATCTTTTTTTTTCAAATGAGTGAATACTGTTTTGTGGTCAATCCCCCAGCTCTTCAGGTATGTTTTAAGAAGCAATATGACGTTTTTGCAGTACTTTTTCTAAAATGACATCGATTTTATCCGTAACAAGTCAACCAGAGCCATTCATCTTTTACATCAAAATTACCGTACTGAAAATATTTGAAACAGTTTTGTGCTACTGTCACTGACACTGCATTGGGTCCATAAATTTCACAAATTTTTTTCGCGGCTTGTGTCACTTCTTCCTTTTTTGTAATAAAACTTCAAAATGTATCGAATTTCTATGTGTCGTTCATTCATTCGGGTGGACAACCAAATTAAAAAATAGCGAGACACCAATTTTACTTTTTGTCTTTCATTTTTTAGAATGTTAACTATTGATTGATATAAAAACTAGCCAGATACAAACTAGACAACCTGAGAGATATAACTGCAACTTTTTGCTTATAAAATACAAAATAACTTTTTCTGCGATATATTATTGTGTTATAATTAAAACTATAAATTATTACAATGAAAATCTCATTGTAACAGAAGCCTTCCTTTTTTTTTTGTTTTGTTAGTTTTCAATCCTTCTACCATATGTAATATAGTAAGTATTTCATAATATAATTACTTTAGAAAATCCTTATTCCTTCGTTCTGAACAATGAATGAAGCTAATTTATTATTGCATTTTCGACCTTCCTTGAACCATTAAAGAAATATCTTAACTGTAATTTTCCTAAAAATATCGCGGAAACGGCGAATAATATTCTGGATCTCATGATTAAATAATATTATTACCGGTACTGGCAATCTTAGGGAAAATCGCTTATTAATAAAATTAAACGCTATGAAATTACCAGTTAATATTTTACTACTTTTCACTTACGAATATCTATATTAAAATAACTATACAATTTTTTACACTTAGCATAGAGTGATAAATAGGTAAGTCGCTTGCATATGTTTTGTTTACAACACATGTGCTAATAATTTAATTTGCATGTTTTAATACTATTAATTTTCCTGCTTTTCTGATTTGTGCAGCCCTATAAGAAGGTACTAATTTACACTAAAAAATATAATTTAAAAAAACTAAAAAGCATGCTTTAATGATAAATCGAACTAAAAAGTGAAAAATAATTCTTAATATAGGAATAAAATAATGAACCAAAAATATTAGAATTATTGTGAAAAAGGCGTGGGGCCCTTTCTGCCATGTCTTTTGTACCATTTTTGGACTAATCATACCAATCGAATATTTACGAGAACTGATTTATCGAGCACACCACGCCTTTTTCACAATAATCCTAACATTTTTCGTTCATTATTTTATTTTTATAATAAGAATTATTTTTCACATTTTAGTTCGATTTACATTGAGGCGTGTTTTTTAATTATTTTAAACTATATTTTATTTTCTAAATGTTTTGTCTCAAAACTATATCAATAGTATTTATAATCAAGAGCCTTAATTTTAGAATATCTTTACGTGTGGCAATGAATTTACGTTTACATATATCATTCATAATCTAAGTCACCTTTGATCTAACGCATCAATATTATAGTACAACGCACATAACTTTGCCACTGTGAAATTCGTCACGAAAGCGTCACAATGGCGTAAAATAGGAACGCGGCGATGAAGAAGGAAGGGTCGGGGAGCATAATACCTGCGCATTATATCATTCGCAGCCAATTCAGAGCGGCAAAGTTTCTTGCGTTGTACTGTACATGGAACTTTACCCTTTAGTTTTGAGCAATTCAATTCTTCTATTTGAATTCCATTTGGTCACCTTCTGCGACTTAGCTACATAAGCTTGTCCGGCAGCAAAAAACCGAGATCCCAGAAAAATGACCGCATAATCTACCGTACAACCTTGCGTTCTCGACCTGAAGTTAACGCTAGCGTCATGTCATTCATCCCTCGGCACGTTTATATTGTATTATATATATTGGCTTGAGTCAATTCAAAACCGAGCGAAAATTTAGCGTCGACAAAAGTTAACGTTGCGCTGTACAACTTATAGTTGTGACATACACGAGTTTTTCAAGGTTTTTAATTTCAAATTTTACATAATTTCAGAAATTCTAAATTTCTTTTAAAATTTTAAAATTTAACAATTTTTTGTATAGTTTAGATTTTATTTTTCTAAGTAATTAATAACCATTTATTTTTCAAAATTTTTAAAGTTTATAATTTTTCAAGAAATTAAATTATTTTTCAATTTCTCAATTTCAAATTTTACAAAATTTCAGATATTAAAATATTTAAAAATATTATATTTCAAAATATGAAATGATTTTATTGCCATCGGTTCTTGATAAATCTACGAAGTTTAAATGAGATCTGACCGTTTGAAGTGGATCAAAATAGAGTTCAAAGGAGTCAGTTACAAACATACATACATACATTCAGGTGAAGCTAATAAAAGCGTATTAAAAAAATATCTTATGTCCCGGGTGCCTTTTTCATTCCCCGTTAATTAATGATTGTTTCAGTATACCTAATTTTGTGTTATTCATAGTAGTATTTGCAATAGACCTACCAAAAACCTTATTTTGAAATCTATGTAGATAGTGTGGACATCGAACCTTGAATTATATATCATAGCTTTTCAACAATCTATATGTCACATAAACGCAGATATGAAAGAATTTCCTTATAAAATGATTCAGCTGAAAGATCTTACGCCGTCTCCAAATAAAATCTTTTGTTATAACTTCACAAATAATTTGCCGGGTAATATTTCAACGAGAGCACAAAAGTGCTAACGTATTTTTGTAATTTTCTCCTCGATCGTAAACTTTACTTGCACCTATTACTTAACTTTGCCAACGGGGAGTTTCAAAAGGCTTTTAAAATTTATCAAACAGAGTAACTTCTTTCATAACAACTCTCCGAAGAAGGCCTAGAACTTGCCCAAATAAAGAACAAAATATCTTTTCAACTGAGATTGTAACATGTTTCGAAATTACTGTACCATTTTCGGGATGTAGACGTTTCGAACTTTTGCTGATGCTTTGAGAATTATAACAATGTTTTTAAAGTAAAATGTTAAGTATTTATAATTACAATTTACCCATGTATCTGGTTGTAATATACGAGTATCTTGTCGTTTTCATTAGACGCTAAGAAAAAGTAATATTTTCAGAAGATTATAAAGAAGGTTATTGTTTTCAGATCATTTTCTAAAAATAATGTCAGAATGTATGCGCGCGCGTGTGCGTGCGTGTGTTGAGGGTGGGTGGGTGTGTGTGCATGTGTAAAGTTTTATAATTTTTGAACGGATCAACCGATCGAGCTCGGCATTCAAATGAAGTAAATGTTACACAGAATTTTTTTAAATTTTTCGGCAATCGCATAATTTGAAATTAAAATATTCTCAATAGTGTACTTTCCGAAAGCAATTTTTTCCAATAACTTTTAAACTCATGATACAATATAAACCACATGAAAATGCGCGTCGGCTGGCTGAGTCATAAAAATGTAACGCTCGGTAACGTTCACCGAACGAGAGCCAATGCCTGCGTCTCCTCCCACTCAACTATGATCGGTCTCGGCGCGCGCACTAGAGAATTAGTGAGCTCAAATGCATTGCTTATTGTATGTATATTTGTATATAAATACTGTAAAGGTAAAATAAAATTTTGTTAATAAATTCAGTGAGATTCTATAAATTATTTAAATATAATTCCAATAAATGTTTTAAATTGTTAATTTCATCCTTCTTCCTACTATACGAATGAATATTCACATTAAAATGATTTTACCATTCAAAGTCGTTGTCACGTAAACTTTCGCCCGTATACCGACTTTACAGGTCAAATTTTTTTTAAATATAAAATTTTCTTAAAAATTAGAAGAATGATCTACAGATCTATCTTGAAATCCATTCAGAACTAGAACTTGACATGAGTACGACGTACGTCATGTAATAAGAATCGTAAGAACAACATTTCAATGAAGTTAAGAATCGACGTTGGTAAGTTCGTTTAAATGTTTTGTAAGTTTCATCAAAACATATTTAAATCTTTTAAAGGAATCAATGGATGACATGACAAAAATTCACATTACAAAAAAAAAAACAATTCAGCTATTAATTTTAAAAAGCGATCAGACTGATAAAGAGTGTCAATCGCTGCAAGGTTTATTTAAGTCAATTTCCTTATTCTGAACAAAGGTTGACAAACAATTTTTTCTTGTTTAATCCAAAATTTTGAAACGAATCTAAATTAATGCTGAATATTAAAAACTCTAAATTTTTTTCCTATTCGAATGCTTATAAACTCAAAAAGCTCGAGGACCTTGTAAACATTTATGTTTTTCTCTCATATACATTGATATCCCGACAGATATTAAAAAAAATGTGAAGTTTTGTTTTTAGTTAGTAATGATCACGATCTTGCTCTCAAATTCGATCTTAGCCCTGCTTTTTATTCCAATGACGGTCCCGATACCGATTTCGATTCTCCTTTGAAATTCTACTTTCCCGTATTTCAAATTTTTGTATAAAATATATTCTATCTCGTGTTCAATGAGATTATCTACCTCTACAAAAAAGTATTACGATTGATTCAGAAGTTTCTGAGATAATTTCGGGCACATAAACAGACAGACACTGAATCGACTTAATATATAAGGCATCATTTGTGCGATTTCATATTCTTACTTTACCCCAAATTTCATGAGGATCAGTCAAGCAGGCGTTAAATTATAGAACAGTATACAGACAAACAGAGGGGGAGATACAACATATATAGAAAAATGGTAAATATAAATTAAATACGTAATAAAACATATTTATTACGAAATTTAACAGAAATATTGTAAATACAAACAAAACCTATAGATTTCATATTAATATGAATGGTAAACAAAGATTTTATGCTTGTTTATTTGTGAAGGTCATTAGGATTTATTACATTATAGCGAACTACGCTCAAGAAGCAAATAATGGAAAAGCAGAATAAACCTTCTTTTAAATAAATAACTGGGATAACTGGGTAAGGCTACGTAGGTTTATTTTGAAATACGTAGCCGTAGTTTTTTACATTAATTTCAAATTTTGATTGGATTTAATATTCCAGAGCGTACTTGTTAAAGTTAATGGAGCAGAAGCAGTAAAATATGTTTTGCATAACTTTAAATTAATTTCATGACATGATATTTTGCACACGATAACCTAAAACTAATAGCGCCATTTATATCTATAGAGCCACTACATTGCATATCTTATTCGTAACACACCCCCAAATATGCACCCCTTTTCAATATAAAACAAAACTATATATGATAACAAAACAAAACAAATGTTTACAAATGCGTAATTAAACATGTTCCACTAAATCAAAATTATTAGTTCATTGATAATTATGTTTGCAGTTACACCATAACGATAAATTGTCGCAATTTTTCAAACTTAACTTTAGACAGAGGCTTTGTCATGATGTCTGCCGCCTCCTCTTCGCTGCTTATATATTATATATTTAAACAACCTTCATTATGTGTTTCTCTAATGAATATCAGTGTGTTTTGTACTCAGAATTATGTATAATTTTAATAGTCAAAAATAAAGTTACATTTAAAATACCTAACCCCCGTGTCTTTAAAGATTTGTCTAACCCACATTGCTTCTTTAGCTGCAAAACAAGCTGAAACATATTCAGCCTCTGTACTTGATAATGTGACACATTGCCTATGAATGTTCCAAGATACTATTGAGCCATTTATTACAAAAACATAACGTGATACTGATTTCCAACTGTCCAAACAATCATTATAATCTTCATCACAACATCCACACTGAATTTTTAACATTACATTTGTACAATATCCCCAATGATTTTGTAGTGTTTAGATATTTTAATATGTGTTTAACTGCACTCCAATGGTTGTTATTGTAGTTGGCTAAGTATCTACACACTAAACGTACTGTAAAATATATATCAGACCTAGTACCTATTGCTGCATACACAAGAGACCCTACTGCCTCTTAGGTACACTTTCATTCAGAGGACTTGTGCATTTTACATAACTTTTCAAAAGAGTCAAAAAATATGTAACAACTTTTAGATTGGGTCATGTTAAACTTATTTAAAATTTTACAAATATGTTTTTTTTGACTTATATATATTGAACCTTCGTCATTTCTAGTTATTTCTAATCCAATAAAATATTTAGGTTATACAACAAGGGATTGAAATTCCTGCTTAATTTAATAATAAAGTTATATATTACATGTCTATTCTACAAATGATTAAACCATCATCAACATGCAAAATAATACATCAATATCTGGGTCATTAATATTGAAAATATCCAAACATTTATCTTTATGACTATTCATAAAATTATCTTTTATCATAAAGCTATGAAATCTAGTGTTCCAGCTACGAGGGGATTGCTTGAGGCCATATAATGACTTATTTAGTTTACATACCAAACCATTAGTATTAACACCTGGTGGTCCATATACTCCTCATTAAAAATGTCATATAGGAAAGCAGTCTTTACATCAAATTACACTATATCTAGCTTTAGCCTTGTTTCATACGTTAACATGATTCTAATAGTATCATACATAACAGTAGTTGCAAAAATGTCATGATACTCAATTCCTTTAACTTGTGAAAACCTTTTTGCACTTAACCTGGTCTTAAATCTTACTGTGTCATCTGGATTCTGTTTTACCATGAAGACCCACTTGCTTCCAAAAGTATGCTTGTTATCTGGCAATTCTACTAAGCTCCAGGTTTCACATGTTTCATATGGGTTCAGCTCATTTTGGATTGCTGCTTTCCATTCCCGCTTTTGCGCACTTGTCACCGCATCTTTATAAGTTCTGAATTCTACAATTTCAGTTAGATTTACCTCGTATACTAGTATATCATTTCTTGGTCTCAAATTATATGTTAACTTCTGATGAGTTTTTTTCTCTTCAAAATTTTCAGTAGATTCGTATACAGAGCTAATATCTAAAACGGTTGGATAAATGATTTTCTGGTAAAATTCGTCAAATTTATCATAATCACAGAATAAGCTTCTTTATTTTTCTACTATAGGCAAATTTGTATAATTTTTTTCACTTGAATTTTTTCTAAAGAAATAAGAGTCTGTATCGAAAACTACATCTTTCGATATATAAATTTCATATCTCGATCGAATAATTTATAATTTTCGCCACTGTAACCAACTAGTACCAGCTTTTGGCTCTTTTTTTTATTTTTCCGTTGAGAATGTGCATCTGTACTATCAAATGATCATAGATATGATGAAACAGGTTTTTTCCAGTTCACAATTCATAAGGAGTTTTACCACTAGTTGACCTTCTGGTTATTAAATAATCTGCTCTTTGGACTGCTTCTGCCCACAACTACAGTCGACCATTCTTGGCATATAACATAGATCTTATCCACTCCATTATGGTTTTATTGGCCCTTTTACACTTGCCACTTTACTCAATTGTGTAGGGACATGTATATTCTATGAGACCACCTTTGCTTTCAGCACATTTATTGAACTCATTGTTTTGATATTCTGTGCTATTGTCGGAGGGTAGTGTATTAACTTTTCTATTGTACTTGATTTCTATGAATTGTACATAATGCTTAAAAGTATCCAGCGCTTCACTTTCATGTTTCAACAAATACACCTCCATAAATTCATTGTCACCATGAATGAAAGTTATGAAGTACCTTGACTCTCTAACTGGCTGCACAGATATAAATCGATATACATCTTATTTTTTACTTCGGTATTACATACTTTTCTTAAACGAGGCTCTGTTCTGTTTGCTCAATACACACGCGTCACAAATAAAGTCATTGACCTCTTTCACAGGAGCGGATGTTAATCCTTTTTTCATCATTCTTTTTCTCGACTGTAAATTGAGGTGACCCAACCTCTCATGCCGGTCTTTAAATGTTACAGCGTTAACTTTACTTTTACTTATCTTTTCATATCGCTTTAACTTTTGAATAAAAGTTTGTATAAAATATTAGATTCTTTATCAGCCACTGCAACTGTGTATTGACTAGTCTTTTAACAAACAAACAGACCTGTTTTTATGAACACTATATCCTTTTGATATTATCACACCTTCTGAGAATAAGTTACGTCTCAGATCCGGTACATAAAAGACATTGTTTATTAAACCAATTTCCCATTTAAAACCTTTTTATATGCACAGTATCTTCACTTAGAACCTCTAATTTGCTTTGATCACCAAGTCGTGCACTATTACATAGTTGCTTGAAATTATGTAAATAGTCCCGCCTATGTGACATATAAGCCGATGTTCCACTGTCTAAAAACCATGCATCATCATTCAAGTAGCAACTCTCATTATTGACTATAAAAGCTGATGTGAGCTTGTCGTTCTTCTTTTTCGGCGCTCTACAATCCGTTTTTGTTTCACTTATAAAATCTAAACGTAATAGGCCTTTATCTTTTAATATTGGTCGTCATCAAAACTGTCGGATTTTGTTCATCCGTTTGCTTCAACAATGCTTCTTCGTCAATTACTCTCGCAATTAAATTTGTCAATGTTTGTTGATTCGTCCACAGCTAACCATGCATTTCCTACCATGCGGTAACGATCGGTAAACGACCTCAGGTCTTTAGTAATCACTTGCAAGTCAGAAATGTTTTCCCCTGCATCTCTGAGTTTTTGCGCGAGATTTTCAACTTTTGATACATGTGATGCTATATTATATGCAGCATCCCTTTTATAAGAATGAAACTGCTCGTGCAATATGGGCTTGGTTGCTTCATTTTTTTTCATAAAGAATTACTTTTGCAATTAACAATTTTGTATTAACGAAATTTGGGAAGGTTTTAAAACCGAAGAAATTATAAACATTGCTTTCGCGTCTGCCGTCAGCCATTTTGAATCGAACTCCTTTGGCTGTGTAGTTTTAACGTGATCTTCGAGTTCCTTAGCTCGTAACGCTAACACAATTTGGAACTTCCATTGTTTGTAATTTTGACCGTCCAAACGTCGAATTAGTAAATTTTTGACTTCCATTTCTTATATAATCTTTTCAAAATATAAATGTGACCACGCGGCGCTACACGTTAACACACTCGCAAAGTCCGTTATTCACTTTTAAGTGTTCACACGATCAAAATAACATTTATCCGCGATCTTGGGGCCATAACCTGTTAAATTAAATGGAGCAAAAGATGAGCAGATCAGTAAAACACGTTTTGCTTAAAAATTACTTTATATTAAATACATGACAATCGCCATATTTGACACACGATAACCTAAAACTAGTAGCGCTATCTAGTGCTACTACAGTGCATATTATATTCATAACAGTACTATTTGTTTGTTTACGTCAGACACGATTCATACAATAACAATATATCGTTATATGAAATCGTATATAGTCGTATTAATATTTATATACACTGTTACCTCTTATTACCTCTCGATTGTTGCCATTCCCTCTCGGCTCGGAAAGTTTCTAATAAGTAATGAAAGTGTTAAGCTTATTATAGCCGAGTGCCGGCAAATGAGGGAGGTCGCTCTAACTCCAGACTTGAGCATGTTACGGACGAGAAGTAATTAAAAACGTGACCGTCGTCAGACGTCGCCTAAACGACCGGAAAGGTTTTATCAACCACGTTGCACTCGCTTAAATTTTCTTTGTTTATTAAACATGAAGTTGCCATTTCATTAGGATCAGGATGACGGTTAAGTATAATTTTCAATTAGTACTGATTACCCTTTTTCATCACGCACACGTAGCTGTGTAGGTTTCATGACTAATAATTATTGGATTACATGCGTTTGTTAAAACAAACACGTATAAGCACGTATTGTGATATCAAAAATCCATTCGTTGCGTCCCTTTATTTAAGTGAAAGTTTTTTGGGCACATAGGGAGAAAATTTATTATGGTGTTTACAAGAAACATTCATGTTCGCCCGTCTACATTTGCTCGTCACGGGTCTACTGAAATATGTTAAATATAAAACATATATTCTAGCTACTATAAACCTTTTGTTACGAAAGTGTGTAATAATAATTCTATGAATATAAATGAAATTGAATAGTAATTAGAATAGCAGTAAAGGTAAAATTGGTTGTACTCTTTGTATTTATCTTTCCATTAAAATAGTTTTTATTTAAAAAGAAAAGAAAATTTTTTGCTCAAATCTCTTTTATCCCAAACATTATTAAAACATAAAAATTATACATAACATAAAGACATTTCGCTTTTTACGCGTGTACACTCTTTTTAATATTTCTACCCTTTAAAAATTTGTAAACAGTTGAAGCAAAACTCACTTAGATAAAATAAAAAGCTAACAAAAATCACAAGAAAAAAAATCAATGTTTATCAAATTAAAGAACACAACTCATGGAATGTAGAATTTTTATTATTATGTGAAAATAATAAAAATTGAAAAATAATAATAAAACACAAACCTATTACGTATTAATTGTATCAGATTATTACAGCTGTAAAAGACATTGTCAATGCATCTAATTTTGCTTGGGCTAGGTTTGCTGAACTTTTTTTTTCATTAAAGAAAATGTTGATTAATTACATCAAATAGATCGTGATGCCATAAAGACTATCGACAACTCAGGAGTCATAACAGTTTTGGCGACACCGGCTCATTTGCCCAAATTGGTTTTCCCGTCAAAATTAGTACAAAATTTAAGCTTACATACATACGTAGACCGATAATCGCCCAGTTCAGGGAAAAGATACCATTTTCATTTATCTGGGATTTGGTGTTAAAGTATTATACAAAAATTAGTTTGGTTATACTCTGAATGTAAAGGATAATTTCATTTAATAACTAACTAATTTCTTATATTTTATCAGTTCCGTATGTTGTGATTGATTTAGTAAAGATTAGTCGGACAATATTTTTTTCTTATTTTTATTATACGCATTGATAGAATTTTAGACGTTATTTCTTTCTAGCTATTGTATGTATTAAGTATGAAGCTAAATCTAAACATCCTATTAAATACATTTAAAAAATATGTATTTTTGAAATAAATAATGAAGAAACTCAGACACAATTTATAATAGTTCATAAACTATTCATGTCTCAGTATAAAACTTAAGCAAATCCATTTGAATTCATTTATGTACAACATATAACGGATTAATGTAAGATGGTATTTGAGAATTCTCAATTTTGGTCAACTATGAAAATAAAAATCGGACTTTGTAATACACAGGATATTTAGTACCTGAGACAAAAATCATATACATCAGCAAAAGACATTGAATTACTTTTATAATCTGTTTAAACATACACTTCCTAATTACACTAGGTGTTAATTATTTGGCCTTGATGATGATTTTAATTATTTTTTGAGCTCATGATGCACCACTAACACATGTTTTGGTTTTCAACAGTTGGTCTTTTTGTGATCAAAATCATCATATGTTTGATTGACTAAGACTTCACTACGAATCCACACTTTCCTTCTTAATTCCTAATAAATAAAATATTTAAATTACAGTCTAAACCTTTTCACAAACTGTAAATGTTACGTATTTTTAGAAAAAAAATATTCTTTAAGTTACGACCTCTTAATGTTTCGTGATGAAAACTACTAAATATCACGTTTTATCATAAATGTATAAACTAGGTGTCCAATATATAACTGACCTCGTCCACTTCTTAGCGGCTTATGTATACAATTTCTAAATAACTTGTTATAAAGAATTACATAGATGCCAAATCTTCTTATCCAGAATGAATATCTTCAATACCTACCTTATTTATTATTTAGTTCTAAATTACTTTACCTAGACTAAAATACTAGAATTTTCTAGACACTTTAACTACTTTTTATAAAAAAAATATATCTTTTCTTACTTCCTTATTCAATAAAAACGAATAAATTGATTTATTTCGTTGTAATTGAACGAGTTAAAAATGCAACCAAATTCATCCAAGTTCTACCTGATGTTTTTGAAGGACGTTTGGAAAAATAATATTAGTAACGATATAATAACACTTTCTAAACTGTTGAATACTCATTACGATATTCATAAGCTTCAGAATAAAATTTAAGTGGTGTTTTATCTCCCGCTACAGCGCTGGGGGCCATCGCTTAAAATTTTTTAATACGCCGTGTAGAATAATTCACGTAGGGCGTGTTCTATCAAAATATCTCGGGCCACGCGTTATGCCGGCACATTCTTCTCCTAAATTGAAATTCTCGAACAGGCTCTGCCGTCGCCGGGGCGGGCCCGGAGCCCCAAGACAAATAAAGTGTTCGATATAGCCTCAAAGCTTTGCATGCTGGAAAATCACTTATGTCTACGGTTCAAATACTAGTTCGAATCCATTTTGTTTTGTTTATTAATACGAACATTAACAGTAGCTGTGCGAAGTTAAGATACTTTAAGGTTTTTCTTTCTTATGAACTTAAAACAGGTGTAAATTCTACAGTAAGACATAATCCTATTATGCCGACATGATAGGATATATTATGTTGGCATAATAATAGCATTATAACAAATATAAATGAATAAATATCAATATTTATCAATTCATATTTGTCACATATACACATATATAACCAAATGAAGTATAGTTGACTGTTGCTAGTCTAACAACAATATATGGATCTCAGATATACTGTTACTACATTTCGACAAAGACATAGGCGATGTAAGATCCGTTATAATTCATAAGTTTTAAAATGATGCTGAAATTTTATATTAATTTGAATTACTAGTTTTATTTTATAATAATATACTAGATGGCCCGGCAGACGTTGTTCTGCACTTTCTTGTAGGTGACTTACCCGTATAGTTAATGACCCACGGCTGTGCCAGCATGGACATAGAACGAATTTTTTCTTCTTTTATATCGACCGTAGTCAATTTCAGTCCCGCTCTCGTTTTCCATTCAGATCCTAGTTACACTTTAGATTCTGATTCCGTCCCCACATTCGTTTTCGGCCCTTGTCCCGTTGCCAGTTTCACACCCGGTCTTGCTTTTGATTCTGATGTTGATCCCGTTCTCGATTCTGATTTCTGCCCCGCTTATAATTCCGATTGCGCTACGAATCACAGTTCCGCTTTGAACGAAGTACAATTTACTCGAATATAGTATAGCTTTCTGTGAGTAAATGAACTTTTAGATTCAGTGTAGAAGTCCGATTCAATAATACAAATACATGCTTAAAGTCGGGGACAAACCGTAATAGGTATAATATACGAAACAATAATACTTTAAATATTGATCCCGTCTCTACACTCATTTTTAACCCCAGTTTCGTTCTCAATTTCGGTCCCCGTCCCTCATTCGATTCTGATTCTGGTCCTTTTCTCAACTTTGCTCCCTATTTTTCAATTCCAATTCCTCTACCGGTAGTCCCAATTTACACAAAGCCAAGGGTAAATACAAATATCAAAATAAAATATAAGTTATAGTAGTCGGGGACAGAATAGCTTTCTATAACTAAAAGAATTGTTAAAACCATCTTAGGAATATAAATTTATGGATGAAGTCAGAGGTAAATATTAGCAGGCTAATAATAATAGTATAAACTCAGGCCTATTTTCCAAAAGGGTAGGCAGAGATTATTGCAGCCCAATTTACTGAAAATAGTACAAATATCTATTAATCAAAGAGTTATTTGAATTGGTTTATTATTTCAGTTTAGTACTACAAATTCGTGGATAAAACCAGAAACAAATGATAGTTTTTTTAAAAAATCTTCCCAACATATGACGTAAGTTTCACCGTAATCGAATCAATGGTTTAGGCACACCTATAAAGGACAAACATACCTACATTGATCACCTTTTTGGTTATCTTTTACGTATTCGGGTTCTTATATTTTTCAAATATTTTTTTTTATTGAATGATATCGTAATCGACGCGATATTTATTTAGGTAAAAAAAATTAGGTAGCAAATATGCAATGACTGCTTGGGCATGAAACATGTACGCGTATAATATGACTATAATGTTGAGATTGGTTGTTTGTATTTGTGAAATTTGTAAAATTTTTACAAGTCTTGAACTTATATTTTGAAGTTTAGATTGTTAATATTATCTGATTCATATTCTTAGAGACATCTTTTATAAGCAAAATAAAGCAATTGATCGCGAACTTTGCTGCAGAAAAGACACTAGCTGAATCAAAAAAATTTAAGACTGAGAATTCTTATACTAACATTCATAAAAATAATGTGTAAGAAACCTCAGAGCAAGAATAAATTAATAAATTGCAATGAGCCGACTGGACTATTTTGAGGAAGATGTTCATTGAACCATTTGACGACGCAATAGCGAGCCGTGAAACGACGCACGCGCACAATAGAATAATTGAAGAATTTCCTTTCAGCGAATTTGCATTATAACTCATTAAACTATAAAACACAATTTTTCATGAGACACAAAATTATTATGTTTCACTGATGTGGGCAGTCTTTTAACCCCGTTAAACCCGTGAATTACATATGTTTCGCTATATGAAAATTGTGTAATGATATTAACTTACTATCTAATTATCTGAACATATATGTTATCATCATGACAAAAACTACTCACCACACACCACACACACACACACACACACCACACACACACACACACACACAGACACACACACACACACACACACACACACACACACACACACACACACACACACACACACACACATACACATACACACTTGCACGCACACGCATTCATTTTCTGAAATTATTTGCAACGGTTTCCTGGGACCTGAAAATGTAAAGATATGACTATATTTATACTTTTCAAAATCGAATCCAAACCAAGAACATATTTTTATCAAAATCTTCGATCTTCAAAGCGGGGAGTTAAACAATTGTTCCTTGAAATTTATGTATAGCCTTGTTAACTGCTTATAGCTAGCTGACAGTCATATTAACACTGATTCAGACATTGTCTTGCGAGCTGCATGTAGCTCACCTAGCTATTATCGTGGTCTGACATCATGCAAACGGTATTTGACGTTTTAAATCTGAAAAAGACAATACAATCTTGTTTCCCAGGTTTTCTTTTCCCACGGGCTCGCCTTAAAAATACGAATAATGAATGAAATAAACTCTGTGCCACAGAACTAGAAGTACGGGTAAGAATTCGCTCTAGGTCTTCCTCAAATGACCCAGAACAAAAAACTAGTCAAAACATAGTATCATACAGTACCGCCTTAAGTGACTTATGTGTACGTAGTATTCTTTTGATCCGCCCAAGGCCGGTGGCCTGAAAGATCCGTACATTTCCAGTCGCAATAGTTCACGCCCGTTTTCGTATTCCTTGAGTATCCTAGTAACACTTTGAACAAAAATTCATCCTTCCGGCCGTGAAGACCTCGCAGGACGCGCCCTATCCGATGTCCCCGCCGAGGTCTCGATCCCTTTGTGTCGCATTTAAAAGAGAACACGAAGCGGACCCGAGATTATTTTATATTACACATATAGCTTAGTCCCTTGCGGAGCTGAATTTATACTCGGCGATCTTGAGTTCGTACGTGCCTTTGTTTCGTGATATTCTCAAAATATATATTATTGTGTTATTTTGCTCGTTGTACATTCATTGATTTCGAACAGTAAGCAAAAAAAAAACGTAATATCCGGAAATAAAAATACTTTGCATTCATGCTCTTTGTAATTGTGTCCTAAACAAACTTTAAAACGTTGATGGTTAAAACGGTTCGGTTTCATTGCGTTTCAGTAGAGAATCGCATATGGGTACTCGGTGCATTAGACTTCTTTCAGTGAGCTCGTGTGGGACCCGAGTATCGATCTTATTTGTATATCCAGCTTTTGCAAATGCGTCATAACTGTTTTGTGATCGATTCTCAACTCTTTAGCAATGTCGTAAGAACCACTATGCCGATCTTGCTCTACCTTTACCAAAATGACATCGACGTTTTCCGTAGCAGATCGACCAGAGCGAGGTTCATCTTTGGAATCATAATTACTGAACTGAAAACGCTTGAATGCGTTTTATACTTTGCTTACACCGTATTGGATCCATAAACATCATTAATTTTTTTCGTGGCTTCTGTCACATTTTTCCCTTTTTTGTAATAGGACTTCAAAATGTATCGAATTTTTACATTAAATTCACTCATTATAGTGGACAAAAAAAACAATAAAAACATAACGGGTCAATGTTTATGCTCTTTATTTTCCTTTTTTAAAATGTAATTTATTTAATGGTATCAAAACTAACCAGATAAAAACGGGGCAACCAAAAAGATTTCATTATAACGTTTTACTTGTAAAATACGAATAAGAAACTTTATTTCCAACTTTATGTATAGGGAGTATCTATTCGTGCTTAATATTTTGCATCATTTGTTATTAAATATAAATATCCAATGTCCCGTTATAATGCATGTTTTCGTATTTGACAATTCGTAAGTGACATTTTTTTTCTCTTAATTCAAAATACATATCACATAAAATAAAGACACTTTGTGCCGCTAATGATGTAATTAACCGATTTTGATACAATGTACTAAGGGTATCACATACACCTTAGATTCCGTTTTCAATTTTAAATATTACTCTACTCACAGCATTAACTTGCGTACAGTTGATTTAATCACTTTTAAAAGTAATGAAAATATCTCGGTTTCAAAAAAAAAAATCAAATGTTATCGGTAAATGTGAACTGCGTCGGGTGTGCGTTACAAAGTGATGACCGCGTCCCTATGTCCGGTCCAGAGAGAAGACCTCGTAAGTCGCTGATGTGCTGTACATCACTTAAACACGATATTACGTTACGAGCGCATTGTTCACATATATGAAAGTAGCGTTAGACATTTTATTGTTGTGGTTCTTATATTTATTCTTTGTTTTTAACGAACTAATAATGAATTACTTTGTAATGGTCATAAATAAATGGAGTAAATAAAATGAAATGAAACATTAAAGTACTTAACTAAATAGTAATAATTAAAAAGGAGTAATATCATAATAAAATATAAATTGCGCGCACAGCATAGTACACGTGATAGAAGCGAACTTTTTAAACTTAGAAACGTAATTATTTCATAAAATTTTGTAGTTTAAATATGCTTCCATTACAACTCTTCACGGGTAAACCAAACAATCACAGTACACAAATGTCAAAAAAATTTAGTTTGCTTTATCCTTGATGCAGACATAAGTTTTCATAAATACGCTTAAGAAGATACTAGGGGCAATTTGAAGAACAAAACGAATTAATATTGCGAACTGAACTTATTAAACACAGATCGATGGTGCAAGAAATATAGACTATAACGAAATGGGTTGATACAAGTTAAAATCTTCGTTATCGCTTTTCACTCATCACCACGTGAAATATATTGCATACGTCGTGTCAAGCCAAACCAACGCGCTAGCGAATTGTTATATACTTTGTAGCTCTTATGTTTATCTACTGATTTCGTCCACTTAATTATCAACAGATAGCTATAGTTTATGAACTCCTGTTCACGAAATGACCTTCATTACAAACTAAAAAAACATAGCTTAATTTTTACGGATTACGCTTACTTGTACACCAAGAAATGATGTTAGTTCATAAGCTCCTATTTACAAAATAACCCCTCTTACAAACGAAAACAAAATGCTATGATAAATACATTACATTACGTATGGTACACCAGTTGTACATATGTATAGTCTGATGTATAGATCTACAAAACACGTAGCGAAATTTATTATCTTATCTAATTCTGTCGCTTTTTGTCTTTGTCTATACATAGTTTTATTTTTCTCCACTTCCGTGACTTCGAAATTTATATTTCTCTTTTTCATTCTCTCTGCGTTATATCTTTTTTATCTCTCACGCAAAGAAATGTACCATAATATGACTAATCCTTGAAATTTCAATTTCACTTCTCATTCAATTATCAATTATTGAATTGCCGCCTAGTAAGTTTCACTTCAAAAAAAAACAAATCAACAACTTCCAATTGAAAAAATTTATTCAATCATTTTCATTTAGTTTTAATGCGTAAATACATTATTCATTAAAAGAATCAATGCCGCTTGTACAATTAAAATTATTTATTTAATTTTTTTTAAAAAAAGCCCTACGTTCATAATATCTGATAACTGATGGCCTTTTTGATGTAAAAGTGAATTGTGTCTGTTAAAGCCTTTTAATGGCAAACGTTAGACAACGATGTCTGTCTATACACGTCCGCCCCCGTTCGGGTCGCTCATTCACGCAGACCTAGACATTTACAGTTCGGCTCTATTCGGTTACGTTCGTTTTTTGTCGAAGGCTTTCAACGCTTCCACGCCCTACTAGCCAGCGTAAACCACATTGCACGACGCTCCCGTTACCTACTGTTTGCCAGATTGGTTGGAGTTTATAGTTAATGATTCGATCTCTGTGGTCTAAACGACGATGTTATATTATAGTCTACAGCATTCTTCGATAAACGGATTAACAAACAGAAAATGATTTTTCAAGTGTAATTTATGGTTCCTGGTATTAGCGCGATTGCACAAACCAACCAAAATTTTCCTATGTAGTATATTATTAAAGGTTAATTATTAAATACTGGAATAGTAAACAAGACATCCCTATAAAACTCACATGTCTGTGAAAGTTCATAGAATTTCCAGGCTATATACACGAAGCTATAGGCTATATACAGGCTATAAACACGGCTAGATACAGGGATATACACGAAGGCTATAGAATTTCCAGTCTAGGACGCGTGAGAGCTTTGATCCAGTATCCTATTCTACGAGGAGAGCGAATCTCTACATTGAGGCATTTATGATTTTAATACAAGTAGAAGAAGATGCATACCGTCTTTGCTTTGCATTGCGCATCGGGGCATGTTTACCACAAGTCAGGTGATCCTAAAATCTGTTCTAACTCTAGTGTCATAGTGAAACTAACAACCATGGATTTATTTATTATGAAATTTGTGGTGCCGGTAACAGACAAATGTTCCTGGTTTGAAATTATAACCTTTACAAACGGCATCCCGCCGTAAACATAAATGCTACCCAACCTAGGCGAAGTACATAGCGGTTGGGAAATCAAACGCCGACCTTCTCAAAAAGGGTACAATTCTATTTCCACATTTTACAAAAAAGCCCATATCGACCGTATTGACAGAATTAGTCCACAAAAGCTGGTGCGCTACGTCTTATAATTCCATGCATTTTGGTCTCTTGCCAAAGCTATCTAAAGCATTTTTTTTCAACCATCGTTTCCACTTCTGCGTGGGGAGGATGGTCCACAAAAGCAATCAAAAGCAATATGTTGGACACTCTTTTTGCGTCAAACTCGACTGACGCACGATGATTGACGTACGAAGCCGTAACCTATCATCAAACTTGAAAATAATATGGACGATATTAGTTTTATAAAATTATTAAAGCAATTTTGTCACTTAACACCTGCGATCTACAAATCACACGATCCTAATGGAATATTTCCCATTGTGTTTAGAACATGCACTTCTGAATTGACGTCGATTTTGACGTGTCTATTCTTCATTCCTATTTTTTCATCATAGTCCCGAATTTCTAAAAGACCAATTTGGAATACCTCATCGCTAAGAAATTTGCACATTGAGATCCATCCACTTAGAAACCTATCTAAATTACCTCTTAGTTCTCTAAAATAAAAATATAATTAAGTACTATTTTTTGATCTATTTAGAGGAACGTTGATAAATGACGACAGTATTATTTTTTTAGCAGGCGCTTAACTGGTGATTCCGTAATTATTGACCCACCATTGGGCTTAGATAGTCGAAAACAAGAAGGAAGTTTTGGGTGATAGTTTAAAATAAAATAAGGTCTTTTTACAGGATCTGGCATAAAGCTCTTCTTTTGAAACTTTTTTCCTATGGCTTACTCGAGCAATTGTGCAGATAAATGGGCAATTTTTTCACGCGACAGAGCATTATTGTCGAAATTCACGGTTCATCCTCGGATACTAAACCCGTGAATGTCAGGGTCCCTCAAAGTTGTATATAGTCGCTTACTTTTTTCGTTCTGCATATCTATAACTGGAAATCGCAATAATATTCGTTGCTTTACGAATAACAATACTGTGAATGCATTATACCCTGAATACATCAATATTTTTCGAAATCGTGTTGATGGCTATCAAAATCAACTTATCTCTGAAATGAAGACATCTTTAAAACAAAACTCGGAATAGAAAAGACTTAATCTTGTTGAATATAATCCCAAAAAGTCCCAATATTGTGCGTTTAAAATTCACCTTTGTTTTTTCCTCTCCATTCGCAAGCACTCCTCTTGATGCCAGACTGAATATCAGGGTACTTGGTGTCAATGTATAGAAAAATGTTTAATTTTGCGGTTATCCGAACTACAAAAGCAAAACCATCTTCTAAAAAGCCTATTGCTTTCAACAGAGCACTACGGTACTTCAAGCCGGACTATCACCTTTTAATTTATAAGAACAAGTTCAACCACATTTAGATGTTACCTGGGGGTTGCGCCTCCTCAATATTAACTCCTGTTCTTGGGTCGCATCCAATGTTTAACATGCTGAATTTCCGGCAACCCTGTAGTACCGGCTAGCTCGACCCATTGGCTTTAAAAAAAGAGATGTAGCTGTTGGAGATATCAAATGGTGTTTGCTGAGTGGACTGCAATTGGGCACTATAGGAATGAAAACTCACTTTTGGCAAAACATATTAATGCAGAAACATTATATCGTGGTCAGCAGATGACAATAAAGTATGTTTAAAAACTAGAATAATGGCAAGCGAGAACAGAGAGTACATACACAAAGTGATAGATTTTAAACATAAACAATTCGGGTGTACCGTACCTCTTATGTTTCCAAAAATTCCACCACCTCCCATGCCCTCTCCGACATCTAGATCACATGGGCCGAACCGCAGAAGCACCGCGAGACACCGAAAATTTAATCCCACAACTCTTCATGCTTCTTACAATGCGTTTCAATATCTCAATTCTATTGTCCCTAAACACTCTCTTGAATTTTTAGTTAAATACTACAAGTCTCCCTTAATAGGGCTTGTCGACATCACATAACGATCTGTGTTGCCGAACAGTTATTCTTTCTTTCGTCTCTTATATATACCCCCAGCGCAATCTGTGCCTTGCACGCGCATACTCTACAAACTATTGGAAGTTCGCCTGAGAGCCCACGAGATCCGCGTATTAAACCGGGCTCATTTGCATCACCTCTATCCCGCTCAACATTACACTTCTAATATCGTTATAGAGAGGACAACACCACAGAACGTGGTGCATGTCCTCGTCTGTCTGTCTACATAAACACATACTAGTCTCATTCAAGCTTAATTCGTACAGTCTCTTGCGGAAATATTCATGTCCTATGAGAAGCTACTAAATTTCATAGTCCGGCTCGACCCAGTCGTAGCCAAGTCGGACCGACACAACCGGGAAAAAACGGTACAGGTTCTCTTCTTTTCGCTTCCTCATACCTTTGCCTTTGCCATTCCATCACCACTTCCTCCTTGACTCACTGCTTGAACGCCCGCACCTCGACGTGTCATGTTTTCAACAGTAGCAACAGTAGTATACGTTTTATACCACGTACGGTAAAACTTTAGAATGATCTACCATCAGCTGTGTTTGTAATCAATTATGACAATAGAGTTTAAAAAAAAGCTTTTGCCTCTCTGAAAATCCATTAGCGTACTAGCACTCTTTGGCATTATGGATGTTAAGGGGCGGCGGTAATCACCTATTTCTCTGATGGCTTGCTTGCTCATAGGATTTTACAATTTTTTACAAAATCACTCAGCTACGATTAAAAAGTGTAAATAAAATATAATTCCGGGCTAATTCTAAAACTACTCCCATATTTTACAATAAAATTGTAATCAATGAGAATGTAAAAATATCATAAAATACCGATTTCGTGGTATTACATTTATAAAACCTTATACCATTATGTTTGATATGCGCATATAAGATGCTTTAGTCAAAATATTTGGTTCTGCTCTAAGAGTTGTAATTTTACATATTTTTATTTTATTTCCAATTAATCGCATTAGCCTAGCTTTTTTTTTTAAGAGTTCTCGATTATTGCATAATCATGCAATGATTGAGAATTCCTAAAGTATTCAAAAATTCTTTGAAAGCTATTATAAATACTGTAACGATTTACACAATAAAAAAAATACACAAGAGGAATTTATCAGGGGTTGATTGAATTAAAAAACATAACACAAGTAAAAAAATCGGTTAACCCTGCAGCTCACCCCTAAAAGTTCTCGCTATAATATTAATTGATGTGTTAATTGATAAGATAAAAATTGCGCGGTTTTTTTGAAAAGATCAATTTTTTTCTATTTTTTTCGTTCACGATATTTCACGAACGAATCAATCGATTTTATCCGGCCAAATGGCAATCGACGTGGCTTCTCAATATTAAGAACTGATTAGTTTTTGGAATCGATCGGTGAAGCCGTTTAAAAGATATTCCGAAAAACCATAATTAAAAATAAAATTTCCTGTTTTTTTTTGAAATTTTTTGGAGTCTAGCAGTCAGAATTAGTTCAAATTTTCATTAAATCTAAGTTTGATGAAACTCTTTAGAATGCCAAAGTTTGGTTTCATTCGGTCAAGCCCTTCAAAAGTTATAACAGGCTTACATACTTACTCACACTCACAAATACACACACACACACACAACAGAGACATTGTGACACCCTCACGGGAACCGTCAAAATAGCTTACAAGGACCTCACAACGTCGAGTTCTAACGGAAATTCTATTTACAAAAACGGAGTAAAACCAATAACTACTTAATTTTTGAAAATTTTGAATTTACTTGGTGGGAATTTAAATCTTAATGTACATTTTAAGAATAATAACGAAATTCTTGATAAAAAAGATTCGATAAATCGTTGGGCATAGTATGAAGGCTATAATCCTAAAACCATAGAAAAGTTCTAAAAAGATTTTCATTGGCATTCGAGACGGCCTCGTAATGCGCCATCAGATCCATCTCCGAGCAAAAGTCCCAGAAGATGAACAACGCCTGTACGTCCGAGGCACGGGGAGGCAACAAATCACAAAAGATAAACTTCTTATCTAACATCTGTCATATATCCCAATCTGAAATACAATCTCTCGTAAGTGGAAAACACGGAATAATAAAATTTCGGTAAGCAGCAAGTTCGTGACACTAGTCAAATCGCATAAAGCCTCCCCGATCACGGCCGGCGCCCGCCCGCCCGCCTCTGCGCTCCACGTCGTCTCGCGTTATTCATCTCCTGGCGATATCTCGAATGTAAATTAGTGTAGTAACGGAAAGTCATAAATACGGGCAATAGTTGCTCGCATACTTTTTTTTTTTTGAGAGAAGCTAAGATAATAAATTGTGTTTTCAATTCTCAAGTTCCGCGCTTTTATTTCGACGAAAGTTGCAGGTTCGCATTTGAATCGGTACTATTTAATGTACAGTTTTGTTTTCTTTCAGTTTTCGCATTCATTTCCCTCGGTCGTTCTTGTTCGATTCTCGCCTCCGAATTGATTCTATTAAAACGAAACTCAATCATTTGAACGACTTAATATTTTTGTACTGAAATGCTCAATAATAGTGAAATATAACGACAAACAAAATGGAAAATGGTCCAATATACTGATATAACGTAATGTAATTTTTGACAACTGTTTATTTGTATTGTGTATTACTGAATAATAATATTGTGATACCGGTGACATAAACGATTTTCTACATTTTTAAGATTTAAAAATGCATATCAGTTGCATGATATTATATACACATATGTAGTCTGCATGATAAAAAAAATTTCTCATATATTTTGTCTCCATATTCTAGAAATAATTTCGAGAATCCTTACTAATAAAATAAATGAGACATTTTCTTATTAAACTCAGTTTGATAGCTAAACAGCTCTTGCGATTTTCATTAAAATTTGCTTACGAGATAAAGTATTTAGAGTATGTATTTAACACACTGAAACAATTTCGAGGGTCGTTAATATACTCTTTACTAATACTCTTTTATGTCTACTTATACTCTTATAATTATTCTATTACAATTACTTTCGCTACTTTACATTTTGAACTGTTTATGATAAATCTATTTTATGACCACCTCTAACTACAACTACTTGCGTTTCTTTTTATTTTTCCCTTTCTAGTTTTATTGGTGACTGAATGTAGAGTATTAACAAAATCGCAAATCTTTTAGTGATCTCAAAAATGATATTCTACCTTTAAAATTTATTATGGAATAATGGAAAATTTTTAAATTATCTCAACGCATATCCAAATTCTTAGAAATCGAAAAATTTCTATTATTTTACTAGCGAAGCAATCAACAATAATTATAAAAAATGCTTTTTTTTTACACATCTTTTGTTATTTTGATATAATTTTCTGTCTTTCGATTCGAAGTGTGTAGATTGATAATTTCTTTAGAATCTATTTAAAGAACAATATGCAGTCGCCTTGACATCAAAATACCTGTAAAACCATAAGCTTAAAATAAATGGACAAAACATAACGATCAGAAAGAATACATCTACAGCGTGTACATATGTGAGCAGATCGCGGTATCGGGAAATACGCAAACTCTAAAGCGAAATCTTATGCGAGAACACCGAACGCGCGGAGTGCGTGCCGTAAGTTTTAACGACGGCCGCTGCGGCGGGCCGCCCGGCCGCCGGAGACTGTCTAAATATGAGGAACAATGAGATAATGGGCGAGAGCAATTATTTGGCGTACTCGTGCATTGTGTTTCCGCTCATTAGCTGTATATTTATTTAATTTACAACGGCTGAGGGCACGCGATAAGCGGGGGGTGCCGCCGCCGACTGAATAACAATGCAGCCGCGAGCGCGCCCTAATGGAATTAAGCTCAAAGGAACTCCCCGAGAGCGGAAAAGTGCTCTGTTGACGGCCCGCGGCCCGCGCCCGCGACCCGCGCGCGCCCGTCGCGCGACACGCGGCCGAATTTCGCTATTTTCGTAATTCAAGGCGCAACTCCTAGACGAGTCTGATTTTCCTCAGAACAAATATTGTCGTCTGAATTTCAAGCTTAAAAATATACTAAGAAAAAGTGCGAAACAAACTTTCTGGGTACTTTGGGGGCCAAATGTATTTAATATTTTTGAACAATGTGTCTTTGAATAGTTAAAACAAATGCGTTATTTCATTTTCTATTTTTGCACTTATTCTTTTTTTAATTACACAGTACATGAGATATTTGCAATCAATTAGAAAATCTCTTTTAAAAGTTTTATGTATATACTGTATAAAGTTATATGACATGGCCAAAGTAGGAAAAGGATTTTCGCTTTTGTCGTTCAACGAATTAAATACCGTGAAATTTGGAGAAGACCGTGAAAACTGCGCTGCCAAAGGATGATCATTTTATTTATTAAAATCATTGCTACTTGCGACAAAAAATGGATTTATCTAAACAATCCAAATATAGAAAATCAGTGGTTTGACGAAGGACAATTATCTGAACCTGTCGTTAATAGAGATCGATTCTAGCCGATAGTACTTATTAAATACAGTGAAGTCTGTAGTTCGTACCCACTGATTCAATATAATCTATTGAAATTCAATTATTAACAGCTTGTTTATTTACTCAGGGTGTATTATTGGTAATGTCCATTTTCATAACAGAAATTCATGCGCTTCTTATTATGCATTTCATAAATTGTTACCATAAGTCTCTAGTTCCATGAAAAGTATAAGTGTTTCATTTTATTTTAAAGATACTGTCTGTGTTAATTGACGGGGCAAAATGTTTTGATAATAAACATATGAAGGGCGATAAATATGAAATTCGTGTTTCGTTAAGTCATTATTGGAAACAAAAACTTAAAACAGCTCCGGCACCAAGGAGGAGATGGGATATTGAAGGAGAAGATACAGTTAATGAGTGAAAATCACAACGTTGGTTTAATCGGTATTGTTATGGAAATTAGATGCTAGTAGATCATTTGCCTTCTTGTTGCCCACCTGTACGAGATATTGAGGCTGCAAAGAAAGCAGTAGAAAATCAATTTAGTGCCAGCACTCGCCGGTTATCGGACTATATTGGACCTTCTAAAGACACGATAAATGGTCATTTAAAGTTATTGGGTAAGATCTATAAAAATTGTAGAATAATTTCCCACTAATTAAACCAGATTCAAGCAATACATCTAGTACAAGTGTGCAAATAGTTCCTTTTCCAGGCGAAAAATGTACGTTTTGTTAAACTCATTGTTATATATATATATAAGGAAAAACTAATTTATCAAAACAATGCAAAATGGAAAATCAGTAGTTATACAAAAAACTTGAACCTATCATAAAGAGAGGTCACTTTAAACCGAGAGTCTTGTTCGTGTGTCTAGTGGAATTATGAACGTTTAGTGTACTTTGAAATAATTTCAGATGATCAAACTAGCTCTGCCGAGATATGGAGTGAACAACTAACACACATATATGAAGCTTTGATGGGCGCAGTTAAACAAACAAAAATGAAAATATTCAATTATTTACATAGCTTATAGCCTTTCTCAAGCATTGGGCCTATAATACAAAAATAATTTTTCAAATCTCATTGGCAGTTTCAGAAATTAACGCATTCTAACGAACAAACTAACTTTTCAACTTTATACATTCGTATAAATACAATTTTATTACTACAAGATTTTACATCTAATGAATCTAAATAAGTATTCAAAGACACGATTTCTTATTATCTTTGTATACCATTCAATATATTCAATAAAAGCTGGTTTTTAAATATAGTTTTTAATAAATTGTCATATAAATTTCATTCAGAAAATTTATCGAAAAGTCTCGAATTATCAAACATTTTAATACCAATACTAGAAGCGTAGGAATAATGCTACTGTGATCCATACCGCTACAGCGGGCCGTTGTTGACACGATATCATCAAAAACATATGCACATTTGGTGCTTTCAACGATCTGTACAACTTAGTGTTTATTATATGCGACTGGAATCGGCTGGGGGTGCGCGGGCGGCGCGGGGCGGGCGGCGCGGCCATAGACCCACGTCACGGCTTACAACGGAGTGCGTAAAGTGGCCGCGATAACCGTCGAAGCCGCCGCCTATCGCTTTTTGATAGCATCACTTTGCGCAAGTTGCCATCTGACGGCCATTAGGTGCGGGATATTGAAAAAGTGAGCCGCGGCCGCCGCCGGCCGATCGCCGCCCGCCCCACCTAACTTTACCTATCCATACTTACATCGCCGGCCACGATATTAACGGCTATTTTTTTGCGTAGTGGATTTGCCGAAACCCGAACTTTTTTGAGGGGGCGCCCCCTTGTTTGATAAGAATTTCATGATAAGGATTATGCGGCGCCCTCTAGGGTCTGAAAGGTTTCGGTAACTTGACACTTCGCCGACGACCTTTGAATATGGTTTGGTGTGAACTTCGCTTTTCATCTGCAGAGAAACTTAAAACACTTTTTCTGATTTATAGGACGTTGTAAACTCTGCAGGTTCACGCCTAACGCTGTGTTGACAATTTAACCTCATTTGCTATTAGATTTATTTTCTAATACATCAAGTATTGCTTGTGGCTTAAAAAAAACCAAAACTGTTTATTATTTATTACTCTGCGAATACAGTCAAGTATAGTTAGTAATACTCAACATCGTATTACTTTATTATAAAAAGTAACGCCAAATGTGATTACTTCAATGTGTAGAGGAACTTAGTTACTTCAAGATAGATTTAAGTTACTTTGATCTTACCTTAAAATTTAGAAAAGCATTTAAGATTTGCGTTAAATATTATTTAGAGTATAAGCCCCCATGTGTCGGTCGTGAAACAAATTATTAGATCTCACAATATACTTACAGCATACTAATTCTGAATTATAACTCCACGTCATTGATGTTGATGTGTTTGATTGATGATTGATGTTGAAAACATTTTTTAATAATGAAATTATTTCCCCAATTATTTTTAAGTCGGTAATCATAGCACTCAAGTTTGCGTATTTATGTGTTGAAATCGTTCTTCTTTAAATTACACAATTAACTTAGATTTAAGGATTTTAATCTCTCCATTTATACTGTAAAAAGTTTAAAACAAACTGATTCTCAATTATCTACGAATATTCAATCTAATTAATTTATTTATTATATCATTTCTTAGACTTTGAAAGCGCATCTTACACTGCTATGTTATTAACGATGCAACATTATATTAAATAGATCAAGGTATATTTTTTGACAGAATGACTGGTAACTAACATTTATAACTTATGAAAGTCGTGAAACCGAAACCAAGAAAAATAATGGAAAAATCAGCAGACATTTAAATGCATTACATTGTATGTTGGCGAAGTAGCGGCTTCACTGTTAGAAACTATTATTGCCAAAAAGCATCCCGCGTGATTCTTATGAACCAACAGACGAACTTTCAGGTCCATCTGATTTTATTATCATTCAACTATTTACTTTTTAGTGCTTTCTAATATTAGCAAGTTTAGTGCGTATTTTTCAAAAGAACGATCAAATTTTCGTGTGAAGTTTTTGGTCACCCCTTTGTAGAGGCATTTTTCTCGCGATGTTTTCATTTCGGATCGAAGGGATTGGCCCTTAAAAACTGTCGACTGCACGTCCGCGTCAGTGAAGGCCGTTGACGCTGATTTGATGACGACATCCTGTCCATACAGGTGGTCGAGCTTGCTCGCCGAGATACAATGAAATAATGTAATTTAACCCAAGTTAAAATTCACCGGTCAAATCGTTTGTAGGCAAGTTTCAAGTATGTTGTCTTTTCGAAAGCAAAGTGCTGAACGTTTGATCACTACCAGCGTTAATTGTTTAATCGTGGATAAGCTAAATATATTTGTTGGCACTTCAGCCGAACCGGGCGGGTGGCGTCGGTTCCAGTATCGATTTTGTTATAACTATTAGTTTCCGAACGATGTTACTGATTTGAATTAATTGCCTTTTAAACGTGACGCCGAACGCTCGACCTTCTGAAATCATATTTGACTAACAAGGTTCAAGGACATGATATCGTCCGTGTCTGTGGTCTGCACGGGGGTGCCACAAGGATCAATCCTTGATCCGTTTCTGTTTTTAGTTTATATTAATTGTTTACCTGGCCTTGTTAAAAATGTTCGGAAGATAGTACTGTTTGCAGATAATATCTACTATTCAAAGTTAAAACACAATAATTCGATTACGACGATGTATAATCTTCAAAATTAAACGATGTTTATTTACTCTTCTTGAGGGATAACTTCCTTATAGACGAGTGGTAATTTAAGAAAAATGGTAATTTTGGATTGCTGTAATTTTTTAAAATGCTATGACGTATTTCAAGTGTTATTTTACAACCGAACGAAATAAAGATAATTTAATTTGATCAAATTCAAATTAAATTATCTTTGTTTCATTTATTTTAACATTGAAATGCCAACTTATGATAGAGTATGGTGGAAGATATTCACGGTATTCTGTAATTAGATCATTATTGTCCGAGCGTGAACCTGTTAATTTAAGACTCTATTCGCTACATAGAAAGTGTATGGTAGGGGAAATACATTTGACCGCAGCGCTGGCTGTGGTGGTGGTAAGTGTGAACATTACGGAAAATGCAATATATTTTGAATAAATTTTGTGTGAAACTTCTGTAAAATTAATAATATTATCAAAATGACGCACAATATTTATTATGGGAAATTTAAAAATAATGTACAAATAAATTGCTAAATAAAAGTTGGATTATCCGAGATATCTTTAAAAAGACAAAAATATCAGGGAACATTGATTACACGGGAACAGCTTCGTATTCCCAGAATCACAGCTACTAGGATATTTTGTTAATTTAACAAAACTTTAGCTATTACGGATATAATTTTTTTTATACATACTAACCAACTATATATTTAGCAAAACACAATGCTTAAGTTTTCCTTTTAATCTTAGACTAACTCCTTCAGGTTTAGACATCATCGTACTATTTGTTACTCCGATTCCAAAAAGATGTCCACAGCAAACGCTGTCGTAGTTGTTATTATTCGAAAAGAGTTTATTTCTTTCAAATTGATGTGTCTCATAGAAGAAGTCATTGTATCCGATTTATAGTAAAATCGTAATTGATTGATCATGTAATTGCCAGAGATGCAGGTAGATATTAATTTTTATTCTATGAAATGAAAATGATTATAAATTAAAATGCAAATAATTAAAATAACGTAGTATTAGTAACAGCAACAATGCATAATATTACTTTTATTATAAAGAATGAAACGAAACAAGAAGATACTGTTTCTGTTTACTTATAATTCTTTTATAGAAACAAAATTATTCATTAATGATAGTAATTAACAACTCTGTGGTCATTTTCTTATTATTTCATGAGTATATAAATGTTGGATGAATTCCGAAAAGTTGCGGTCGCCAGACGGCGCTAATATCGTGGACATAACGAATAGGTTTAAAATAACATGGAGAATGTGTAACAATAAAATAATTTATTTTTAATGTATCTGAAATCTATAAGAACTATTTTCTGTATTTATTTTAAATTTTTAGCGTGACATTTTCAGGAATAATTAAAACAACTAAAAATGGACGTTTGTTTACGTACAATATTCAAAAATGTACCACGTTATTTTAAAGACCATAAACTTCTTATAAGATTTTCTGTAATTTATAAGTAAAGGAACTATTTTCCTTTTTGTTTTAATTTTTCGCTCAGCAATTTCAAATATTCGAATTAAGTGCAAATATGAATTTGTACACATAATATTGAGAAATTTACTGTATTATTTTAAGACCATAGGATACTTATAGGTTTCCTTTTATTTATATTATTTTTTTTTTAATTTTTAACTCGCTTTTATTAATTAACCTGTATGGATGTATTAACGGAATTTTGAGTGAACTTCAAGAGGTCCGATTAACTTAAAAAATTGCACAGGTGTCCAAGACAATACCATAACTTCATATCTCGGATTTTGAAAAACAAAATTTTGAAAGGCGAATTTATATATTAAATCAGTATCTTAAAATAAAAAAGTCAAAATACAAAATTGTCTAAAAATCTTGGAATTTTATAAGAAATTCGAAATTATAAAAATTCAGACAAAATTTTGGAAAAACATATTGATTCAGAAATAAAAAAAAAATAGTAATTCTTAAGAAAAGACGCGTAAACATCGAGACGCGTAATTTTAATGGTGAAATAGGTTTTCATATCAGTATCCATAGTCGGTACATTGAAGTTGTTCAAATTGATCTCCAATATGGTGTTAATGTGAATTCAGTTAATTCAATATAGAAACAGGAATCCACTCTATATTAGGTATGTGAAGGTGATAATACGGCACCCTTCGTGAGCGTTAGGGTTACCGGAAACTTCAATTTAAGATAAGGGGAATATAACTGTGTTTATTTGACTAGTTCTTCAGTTTCTCTGTTTATGAATCTCGTGTATCCTAATTCCAAGACGTCAAACATTTAACAATGCACTCTTTATTACTATCGAGGCCTTTGTACTTGGGCGTGAGCCCTCGTCAACTCTTTTCCTATCTCCGACTGCCAACTTCCGATTCTCTTATTTTTCGCCAGCTCGACTTCTAGTCGTAAGCTTAAATTCATACATTGATTGCAAATATAACCCACGTTCGCGGGACTGAGCACGGAGACCGGATGCCTCACATGCCACTCACATCTAACTCAGCTAATACAATACCTTCTAAGTAAGTCGTTATTCCATGAACTTGTGTAATACCAGCTATAAGCTGTACAGTACAACTTTAACTTATGTCTTGAGTTATATTTTCATTAAATATTGAATTCACACTAAGTCGCGAAAGGTCACTTAGTGGAATTCTAATAAAAAAAAACTTGATTGCTCAAAGTTAACATGAAAATTCCTTTGTAATAGTGATGCGTTAGATAAAATGGAAAGATTACGTAGACATGAATGAAATAAACTTAAATTCATAACCTCACATAAGATATACTAAGATCGAAGCTTCTGTTTATAAATACTATTAGTATCGCTATGAGACTAAAAATTAAGAAAATGAATTATAGTTTAAACAAACTAAAACAACACGCTTTAATAGCAAACTGAACTAAAAAGTAGAAAATCTTTTTTTGTGTTACAGCAACATAAAGTCCAACATTCAATTATGATTAATTAATTGGGAATTAAATTAAAATAAACCTTAAGAAATTCATATGTGTTACAACTTTTCGACTTAATCGGTCCAATAGATTCAGAACAAATCGGTTGTGACAGACGGATCGACGGACACGCGATTGATCCTGTAAGGGCTCAATTTTTTTCACTCGGACATACGAAACCCTAGGAAAGAGTTGAATAACGAACGTATAATACGTTAAGAAATTATCGCATTAGAAGTACGTGTTACTTATACTTATTATAGTTAAAGCAACAAAGTGTATAAAGTGGATTTAAAATAAAATAATTCTCAAAGCTTAATCAAGTATTACTGTCAACGACAGCGGTTCCATAACATTTTTAAAAATTATTATTAAAAACAAAACAATGCTATTAAAATCACCACTATATAATAATCAAACCTAAACATTACCAATCGGGAACAAAAACAGAATATTCAGTAAATTCGTAAAAGCGTAGGAGTTGAAGATAGGAATTATTAGTAAAAATGCCGAAAACATATACTTTTGATGGGATATGTGAATAAGTTAAAAAACAAATATTAACTTTGTAAATTAAAACTCGTTGAAAATTACGAAATCTAAACAAGTTAATATTGTTTGCTATCAGTTTCCTACCGTTATTTGCTATCGTTACTGGTGATAATATTACATAAAATGTTTAAAGAGAGTAGTCAATGTTTTTCATTATTATTTGTAAAATACATTCTGGTTATTTCGATTAACCGGTTAAATTCCCAATATGATTAAGTTTATCATTACCTGAAAATATACGTTTGCTCTAACCTTTATCAAGTGAAGGAGCTATGATAAGCAAAAAAAAATTGATATAATTAATCCTATTGTGTTCACGGGGAATCATTACTTCACAGAAATATTTCACAACCTGCTCATGGGACAGAAAAGCCTGCCTGTCCCTTTTGCTGCTATCGACTTTCCTCTTTAGTGAGATCACGAGTCGATTCGGGTCTCTTAGGCGTAGTACGGAGAAGACCTGAATTTTAAGACGCTTAGCACGCATATTCATCATTATTACATCAATATGTAAGTGTATATATTTTGTCAGCCAACGCCAATGGTATCAGCCAAAGAAATACTACAATATATCTGACACCGACTCCAAAAATAACAATAATTGTAACTACATTATATTATCTTAACAATTCGATTGACTTTTAAGTAATTTAATATTTTTCATTTCACTTTACTTAGAAGAACTCTAAAAAATATTTTGATCATTGTTTGTTATTTATAGGTATGTGTTGAGATGAATTTGAAGTGGGTAGGTAATTACCTACCTTCTCGCATGGTAAACACATAGATTGTACCTACATATTGATGAGTAGAAAAAGTAAGTTGATTATTAAGTTGTAGAAGAATATGTATTTTTTTTTTACTTTTTAGTACATATTAACTAGTTTTTTTTCTGAAGTCGTTTTTTTTTGTTAAAATTTTTGTTTCTTTTTTAATTTTCAGTGAATCTGAAGTACACTAACTAATTTGTCTGAATATGGGTATACTTACTAAACTTGCTGCTCGTGGATCGCACCCTTACTATAAGCCGAAGGAGTTCCATTGCCCATCATATTCGACTACGACAATTACTGACCATAACGACATTGGTAGGTGACTCCAAATACCTGGATAGCCTATAAAAGATTCGGTTAAGTATTGTTAATTTGCTCATAAGAATTGAAGAGCTCCGTAACTTTCACATGGATCCTACAAGCAGAACCTAACCAAACTCTCATCAAACTACCCTTGAAGTACATCCTTTCCAATAAAAATAATCATTGAAATCGGTTGACGTAATTTTGAGTTATTCGTCCATTTGTCGCGCACACACTTAATGCAAATCTAAGATTTATATGATTTTCTTATGGACACCTTTGTCAGAATTGAACCAAATTTAAATGGGACCTAACGGGAAGCACCAGCTTACAAATAAAAAAATAATTATCAAAATCGGTTCACCCAGTTGAAAATTCTAAGGTAATAAACATAAAAAAAAAAATAAAGGCGAGTTGAGAATCTCCTCCTTTTTAATTTTGAAATCGGTTAAAAAAAAGATAGTTAAGGCTGTATAGAATTCAAGAAGTAGCCTAATAAATAAATGTTTTCTCGTCGAATGTTCAGAGTCCGTTACCGATACGTTCTGCAATTTTTAACTGATTCTTGATAAAAAAAACGTTTTCCTTATACATATATAACTTTGAATATTATTTCCTAGAAAATATTGTCATGAAAGTCGGAGCGAAATCGTTCGGATGAATTTTCATTGGTTTTTACTATTTTTTGTTACAAAATACTCATGCACCGCTGTAAGTTATCATTATTGTAATAGAAAACTAAATACATTCTCTAAATGAAATCGCTCTCTTACCTATAAATCAAGGACTCCTGGATGTGCTAAATGGTACTCTGCACGTCTTTATAGGCAGCACGGGTGTCTTGACTAGCTGTATACATGGAGGAATGTACCAAAATATTGGTAAGCAAATTGAATTTAGTACTAGAGTTGATCTTTTAACATCAAGTTACTTTTTACCAATTATTATCACAATAGGTTCAGTTATTTGAGCCGATAAAACCCACCGAACAGGGACAAATTTTTGATATCAGTATTAGTCCATTGAAAGTTACATTTGGGGTTGCGTTTTTAGAGGACGTAATTTATTTTTGATGTGGGGGTCAATGTAAAGCTAAAACAATTGTGGGGTCGCCACCCTTGTCCCAGGCCGCCATTTTGAAAATAGGATTGAAATGGTATTTACGATACATCTCTTACTATTTATTTGATAAAAAAAATTTGTTAACATTTTTGTTACAAATTAATTCTCTACAACTTTGGTCCAGTAACTTTTGTCGTATAACTATAAATAAAAAGTTATAAGCGAAAATCTTCAGAAATTCAGAAAAAAATTTATATTTTTCGATTTAACTTTTTTCATTTTACGAAAAATGATATCTGACCATTTATAGATCGTTTTGAGGAACAACTTTTATTCGCATCATTTTTCATTAAGTCAATAGTTAAGGTTTTACAGCGTCTCGAAGTGAGTACTATTTTTCAGTATTTTAACTATACCTATATTATACGTGTAAAATCGTATAATAAGTCATCAGTTATTGATTGTTTTTTATTTTTTTTACTTTATTATTATAATTTTTTAATTCTAAATTTTGCAATATATTAATAATTAAATATTGACTCTTTCCCCACCCCACGAGGTAGAGTCTAGAGGCGCGTTTTTTTCACGTGGTATCCCCAATAGGCATAATCCACGGTGATTTTCTAAATTAGAACTACCTGTCCTCAGTCGTTTCGATGGACCAGGCTGCGGCCAGCATCTGATCGGGTTTCTGAATTAAATACCAGTGGGAAGAAGGTGTTAATGTTGGCGGTTCATCATCAAAGTCATTTTCATTTATTAATTGAAGCTTCTAAAATTGATCTTTTCAAATGCAAAGAAACTGTAGACGATGTGGATGCCGAAAGCAGGAATGAAATGTTCTGCAGTATTGCTTCCATTGTTCTGGAGAGACTTGCAGCAACGTAATGGAACTCTCAGAATTAATAAAGAAGTATTCCAACATTGTCTCTTGAAAAATGAACCATTTTTTTTATGCAGTTTGCAGGCAGTTAATACAACGATTTGGGAAAAGAACTGCTTATTTTCTTATCGATCGGTTTAGTAGTCTAAAGTTATTTATAAAATGTTTTTTAAAACATTATTTTGAAATTATTCAAAATTTCCAAGCAAAATTAGTTCATCGTTTCAGGAAATCTGAGTTGGTGAACTTCTTTGAATGCCACAAACTATGTTTCGATTAATTAATACTTTCAAAAAGTATAAAGAGAGGATTATCTACACACACACATATATAAACATCACTCAGAAAAATGTCTAGATTCCTAGTACCCTAAAACGTTAAGATCTGGCGAAAACTTGATTTCAAATATTTGGCTGAAAATAGTAACTTTCCAATTTTATGATTTTTTTAATTTTCAAAACGGAATGTTAAAAAAAGGTTTTTTTTTCAAAATAGAGGAATGTACCTGAAGATTTGATGTTTGATATTCGTTCATCGTTTCTGTTATAAACTGTGCTGAATGCCGTAAAAGATCAAAAATCGAACAACTCGTTCAATATTAATCTGTTTTAAAGAAGTATTTAATATTCTACAAATTTTGAACTTTAAGAGCTCAAAATGTATTAGAACTATATTTTTAAGCTCAGAGAACTTAAAAAAGCACTGAAATAGATTTCTTAAGCGTCATGATCCATAATTTTATTGTTACTTTATTTTTTAATGCTTTGATCTCTGAAATAGGAAGATGTGCAGGTCAACCGCCGTTCAAGTTTTGAAGCTCAAAGGCTCATATGAAATACTTATAACTCAAAAAGCTTAAACACACATCGATAAATATCATAGCGGAAAGTTTTAGGGATGACTTACAGGCTCAACCGTTTAACAGATTTTTAACCTCGAAATGCTTGAGCATAGCTGTTGATATTGTTCGCACATTTTTATTAATAAAAATATTTTAGATTCCGGTATGTGTTATTTGATCATGTCGGATTTGAAATGCTTACATATTTTTTTATAAATTAATTATGACCTTGTTTACATTTTATACACCACTCACAGACGGTTATAATTAAGTTGGAACACAGCAGTACGAAAAATTTTGTTTTAAAATCAGAGTTGTAATAGAGCGAAGGTAGGGGGAATTGGTCCTTTACATCAAAGTAAAACAAATGTTATATTTTAATTAATTTGTTCATCATCATTTGCCTCCGCATTAAATCGAAAATTTATCGTTAAATAACAAAGTTTAGCGTATTTAAGGCAAGCTTAATTTAATGATACGTAGACAATCTAAACGATATGTAATTTATAATTCAGATGTTTTTTTAAGATAATATTCCTAAAAACACGACCTCTTTTTAACACGCTTTTATAAGCTTGGGCTGTATGTTTGCATGTATGTATGTATGTAACTATGTAACAGAATTTTTGAGCTTAATTTTCATCGTGGTTTCTAGAAGTCTGATCAACTTGAAACTTTACACACATCTCAAGGACCGATGACAATACAATAATTTGATAATAGTTTCCCATTATCCTTATAGGATCAGGATTAATATAAACTTGGTCGTATGTATCTATGTATGTAACGGAATTTTTGAGCATAATTTTCACCCATTTCAAGAAGTCTGATTAATTTGAAACTTTGCATACTTATCAAGGAGCAATGACAATACAATAATTTGATAAGTTTATCCTTGTCCTGATCAGGATCCCAGGATCGAATAGTTTCATCATGATATCTGCGAGAGAAGTACCTTAGTTATTGTTACTCACCCCATTAACAATAGAATTTAGTAACAGTCATAAGCTTATTAATAATTCAAATATTGTAAATTGTAAAAATTACAATTTTTAACAATCAAACCGAACAAAAAGTGAAAAATAAATATATTTATCTATGTTGAAACACGTTTTTTAAACTAAAAAGTAATATCTTAATAGGAACTCAAAAATAATGAACAATGACGAAAAATACTAGTATTATTGTGGAAAAGTGTAATTGCTCTATCAACGAAAATGTGGTACAAAGCGCATACAGCTTTTTACAATAATCTAGTAATCATTGTTCATTATTTTGAGTTCATATTAAATTATTTTCACTTTTAGTTTAATTACTTTAAAAATTTTAGATTTTTTAAACTATATTTTTTAAGGATAGACTTAATAAATAGTAATTAATCAGGTTAAAAATTTATTCTTTCATCCGTTATTCCAATTTATTGCACCTAATCGTGACTTTTTGTGCATCGAGAGGGTAACTTTCATCATTATCTTTACAATCCATTTGAAAGCTCTAATATGACGCTCTAGCTTTAAAAGAAATGTTCGTCTCATCACTAGAATCTACTATGTAATGAATTTCTTGGTCTGACAATCTTTTTTAATAATCGTTAGTTCAGTTATTATTCCCTGCTAATTTATTAAACAAATGTATGTTGAAACATTGCAATTTATACAGGGCGCTTCAGACGAGCTAGATGTTTGAGGTTGTGGCATACTGCGTGCCTTTAGTACGTGCCGTGTTGCCGGTGTGTTTCCTGTCATCAATTACGTAAGAACTCTTTCAGGATTTACAATATAGGTATTTCTTTAAATAGCAGGCTCTCTAACTTTTTACCCTAACTCTAGCAGGTGTCTCGATGCCTTGGCTGTATTAAAAAGATGTTGTATGCCATCTTCGTATGGTGGTTTATTCTTTAATCGAGTATCAAGGTGGTGCATAAATTTCGCAATAAATATAGCCAGAGTTTTCGAATTTTCCGATGATGTTTTGGTCGTTACATACAAACGTAGTATTCCGTCGGTATGTGTAACCCGACCGGTCGACCGACCCGATCATGTGCATGCGGCAATTTGCCTGGAGATTTTATAACCCGTTCTTCTGGGAAATTAACTGAAAGTTGTGCCGAGACCATCGTGAGAAAGTACTGTCAATCTGTACTTAAATCCTTGGCCGTTTCTTGAAGAGTCTCTCCTTCAACGGAATGAAATTTTAAAATAGCAACCTTTCACAGGTTTCTAATACGACGTGACAAGTGTGGCTGACTGTCCCCTCCTGCGCTTTTCCGTCCCCTTATTTTAAATCTTCATCACAACATCGTGCGATTTTTTTTTTGCATAATGTCGAAAATAGGCTAGTGTACTATTTTTTTCATAAAATAAAATAAGTCTATTTATCAAAGTTTTGTGCAATCACATGGCGTCAAAATAAAGTCTAAAACCATGTTTTTCTAAAAACTCAAAATAGCTACGGAGGCAGTTACCAACTCAAATAGTATTTTGCAGGGATCAATTTGAGCTTAAACCTTTTCACTAGATTACCATATAGCAAATAAAACATCCGCTCCATCATAAAAGTAACTAAACTTCAGCCGCGTCTCCGCGTGCATGAACGTAAAATGAATGTGACATGTTCTGTGTTCTAATTATCATTCAGCTAGATACCTGCCAAATCGCATTAATTTCGTTCAGTAGTTTTTTCATGGCCCACTAACAGACATACGAACAGGCAGACTGACAGACAAATCGATGTTATGGCTACTACTTGTAGCCATAACATCAATGCACTTATAAACTCTAATTCACAAAAAATTAAATAATACCTCAATATAAATACCATTTTCGTAATCAATGTCTCAAAATACTTCAATAAAGACATCTTAATCGATTTTTAGGTTTATTTTCACAACCTCAAAAGTTGAATTAAAAAAATTTCAAAACGCCGTTTATTTATTATATTTTAGGAATTCTTTTATGAAATTTCAAGTCGAAATTCCTATTTAGCATTGAAATTTTAAGCCACTATTTTACCCTATTAGAAGTAGATTTCAAAATTTCCTCGCTTATTTCTTTTCTAAATTTAAAAAAAAAACCCTGTGCAAAATTTAGAAGAGTCATTGAATAAGTCAGTGAAGACTTTACATATACAGATTGAACACTGATTAAATATTTTATTGGTGATCAGTGCGTTTACAAGTTAACTGCAATAGATTAAGAGAATTAAAGGCATTTTTGAATCCCAAATTTGCTGAATACAGACCTGATTTTCTTACTTTCTTCCTACGTCATTCCTCGAACTCCAATAGAGATTTTCCCCGTCGTCCGGTCACTACTGTTAAAGAAATAGTTATCATGCTTGATTCATATAACTAACGTGTCCATTAAAACTGGAACTCGAGACCGAAATTTGTAACAAGATTCGAAGTGGGAATCAAGACGAAATTGACTTCATCATATCAGGTGAGAAAAGCCAGAACCCATCAATGACACGTAGTAGCAAACACATGGTCAGTACGGCGGTGGCTAAGTGGTTAAGAGGATGGACATTCGTGCCAGGAGGCACCAGATTCGATCGTGATCATGGGCGAATAGACCGATGAGTTTTTCATACTTTCGTTGTCATCGCATCCGTGGCAACGATCTTCAACGGCCTTTAACTGATATCGGTTCTGAAGAGTTAAGATCCAAGTCAAAGGTCGAAGAAGGTTGTGCATCGTCAGTGAACAAATTAAAAGCCTCACCCAATGGCAAAAAATAACAAACAACACAGGTTTTTCCAAAAATCTTCTGTTAGTTGACACATTTATTTTTTATTTATTGCACATTTGGAAAAGGATCTAAGTCTGCAATTTGTTTTTCGGAAGACAACACTAGCGGACCGATGGGAAACAAGGGGAAAATTAGTTTGATATCGACAAATTCGGTGCTCCGGGCGTCCGGAGCGAGCGGGCGGGGCGCGGGGCGCGGGGCGCGGGCCGAGCCGCACGTAGGTCGGAGAGTTGCGATGCGGGTCACAGCTACACCATTAGTCCCTCCTTCCCGCCACCTTTTGTGCCGAGCAAACAATGACTGATAAGAATGGCAAACAGATTAAATTAATACGCCGGGCGGGCCGCTCGCTCCCCGCGGCTTGAACTTGACAAATTAATACTTACGGATTAAAGTTCTTAGCCCCGTACAAAGAAGTGAAGTAGTGTAAAATGATAAGAGAATTGGACACTTCTCCCTCATATGTATGAATGAGTAATATCAAAATTGTTTTGAATGAAATTAAAAGAAAAGCCTATAAATTTTTTTGTGCTTTTCGATTGTCACAAAAAATCAATTGCGTCTAAATCTTCTATCTAAAATACCAACAATAGTGTGATTTAAAATATGAATTTGTTAAAATATTGATAATCTTGGAAATCAATATCACATTATTTAGAAAAAGAATATATACTTATAAAAAGGAACAGTTTCAAATCGCAGCACAGTATTATTTTGTTTTTATTCTCAATTCAAATTTACGATTCATATTTTACGATTTTGCAACATAACCTAACTTCAATTATTGATCAAAATTTTGAATGCCCAGATTTGTATTGTTATAATATAATTATCTCTGAATTGTTATAATATAATTATCTCTGATTTGCAGACGTATTGGCAGATTGATAATAAAGAAAACATGAAAGAGATCAGTTTTGATAGAAACTCCACAAAAAAATAGACAAATTTGCTTTCGAAGTAATGGTATTAAGTTTGTGATATTTTCCTTGAAGCATTAAAATATTTATGGCGTACAAAACATTTTCTGACTCGCTATCGGAAAGCTTATTTCATTTCAATAAATCTCTCAATAATAATAATATATTTTCAACAAAAATGTTTATTGACTGCTTCTTGATAAATATATAGTCTTAATTGATCAGCATAGCATAGGGCTGCAATAGAAAAGTATTTGAAAAAACTGCTTTAAAGGGATTGCAAATCTATACGTTCTTATTTCTCTTTCTCTTTAATGCAATAAAGATTTACATATCAAAGATATTAGACACTACATTATTTCTGCATAAATACTATTTGACATTTCTGATGGTTACAAAACTAATGGTTTACATCATTAATGAGCTTCATTTGTTTAATTTTTTTTTGTTGTACGTTGTGCAATTAACATTTAAAATTATACGTGACATGGTACTAAAATTTGCTATCTATAATTTATTATTATTATTTACTATAATTTATTATTTTGATTCAAACGTTTATTGGAATATACTTCATTAGTTAACTTTATTTGAAGTCTGTTCTCATTAAATTGGAAAATTTTTGTGATGTCACTAAATGCAAATACAATATCAGCACTGTTTTTATCAAATCTGAGCTCAGACTTTAACTAAAGATTAATAGAATATTTTATGGTTTTTCATGGCCTTAAAAAGGACCTTGGGGACATAAGTATATTGAGATTAAAAAAACACAACGTAAAAAGAAATTGTTGATCTATCAACCAAAAAAGCATTGTACTAATATTTAAGTATATAGAATACAGAAATATTTTATGTTTAGATAAAATGTGCTTATTTTTCTATAAAATCTAAGTATACGACGTAGAGATTTTACAATTTTTTTAAAATTTTATTTTGTACTAAATTGTATTGCTACGGGAGACAAACAAGCTTACTTTCATAGGCACCACGCAATTTTACATAGAATTTATATGAAAGAGAGAAAGAAATCATTTTTATTAAACATTAATTGTTTACGCACACTTATTAAAAATGCAAAGGGAGAACACTCCGACAGGCTTATAACTTTTTCGTTTATCAAGCTTACTTCTATTTCATCTATGCCCAACTTTATTATCGATTATATATATATTTACGCAATAGTAAATTGATTTTTATTTAGTTCTACTACAGCATTAGGATTTTAACTGCTAAACATACATTAGTGCTCATAAAACCATTAGTAATTCTTAACAATTTAGACGCAAAATTTTCAAGCATATATTGTTCTCATCTAATTATAAAATTATTACATTTTGGCAGCCTTTAAAAATTTTTTACGGCTCAGGTTCTATGTAATCAGTTATTAAGGATAATCAGCATGAGCTCTTTATAAAATAAGTTTTATTTAGTTTCAGTGCAGAAATGATTCCGACAAGATAATGAATTTTTTTATATCTGTTTGTAAAATTTTCTTCTAAAAACACAACAAGCGAGAGATGAAAAGGAACCCAACCGACAAATAATTATTTTTTTTAGTCATAAAATGTCTTGAAAAATTTCATATATTTTTGATTACCAATTTATTACAAATTTTCAAATAATTAAGGTTAGATTTTTTTATAAAATTCTTCATATAATTATTCAACAAATTTATAACTCCTGCTCCATAGTTTAATCAATATATTTAATAGTACAAGTGAGTATTAAACATTCCTAGTCTAGTGATAAGCACGTTGCCTTCGAATTGAAGAAAATATATTCGAGTAAGAACCACGAAGAAATCGATCAGTATATTGTTAGTTTTGATTAAAGCATTTTCTCCGTGCCTCCGTGAGCACGCCTTGGCCGTGGTCATTGACGCGAAATTTGTAATAACTGTCGCCGTCGACCTCGATCGATACTAGAATAGCCTGAAGGGTTTAAGGTATAAATCTCGCAATGTTAAAAAAAGTATCTGTGAGAAAGTCCCTCTAAAACGAATCGATACATCCTGACGCAAATACATCCTGACACACCATACTCTTAACAAGTATAATACAAATATTTGCAGCAATAATCCAATACGGAAGTATTAAGCATTCACAATACTTTTCCTCGTCTAACAGCCGCGACTAGGGCCACGCGACGGCTGCGTCGCGGTATTTATGTTTTCGTCTAATTTTTATTCTGTTTACCCGTGACCTTTCCGGCGGAGGCTTTTCCCTTTATTTATCCGGCGGAGGTAATTCGTTTACCCGGGAGAATAGTTTCAACACGTGCTCCCGTCTAGACGAATTGACTGTAATGGACTTACGCGCGCGCCGGGCGGCTCAGCCAGCGCCGCTTCCGCGTCGGCGGCAATCACACCGCACCAGTTATAATAATATTGTGGGCGTTCGGGTTACTGCGTCGTATGCGGCGAACGGGTGTTGTCGTTATACAGTATTCGTATGTTATACGAGTAGTGACGTTAATGAGCTCGATAATTAACTTATAAAGAGACGCTTTTTAAAACGACGTGTGTCAAGAAACAATAAAAAATGTATGATAAATTATTTGTTATATATTATTTGACATTAGTTTTTGTTAGCATTCTTCATAATAATAATAATTTCATATACATTGCCTTATAATAAACACTTTTATATATAAGAGAGGTTTACAAAAGCCGCTTTGTTGTATTAACTTTTTGGATATAACATAATGCTTTCCTTGTAAATAAATATAAATTACGTAAGTTCTTAGGAAATTAACTTTTAACGAGGCCTTGTTAACAAGTGCACTGAACTTCAAGTTTCTCTACATAAAAACCTTTACACGTAAACACGTGAATTTGCGTAATTTTGACTTCTAATGTAAAAAGATTAAAGTCTAAGGCGTAAATAATTAATATATGTTGATTTATTGCCAAAAGGGAAAATCATGAAATTTAAACCGAATAAGAGTTGTTCTGATTTTCGTTGGTTTTATTGTGTTTGACTAAAATCCTTTGTTTATAATAACTACTTCGTTCTTCAATACGTAAAAATAATCATAATAAGTAGTGTGTCATTAAGGTGACAAGAGTTTATATTTTTTTTGATTTGATTAAATTCTTGTGTTCAAACAACTAACTTCATCCTTACTTTCCAGTAGCTATTAATATACCTATATACTACAAACTTTATTTTGATACTAGCATTTATTCATGAGAATAAATATTATTCATTTATTTATGAGATACCGGGACCGCGAGGGACCGAAATCGAGAACAGGGCCAAGGTCGAAGTCGAGTGTGGAATTTAGAATTAACGGCGTGACTAGATCAGAACGAGAAGCAGTGCCGAAATCAAGCTCGAGAGCGGGACCAGGTTCGAGTCCGGGGCCAGAATCGAAATCTACCCAAATCGACATTAAAAGCGTGACCGTGATCGTAATCGAGAGTGATACGAATTGACATCGGGAGCACGATCTAGGTCAGAATCTAACACGGGATAGCGACGGGGGTCATGATGGACAGCAGCTATACGTAAAATGATAGAATTGATACTACATATTTCCACGCCGGCGGAAGCTCGCGACATAATAAAATTAATGTTAGTCACTGCTAAGTTTCGTTTGGTACTATCTGTTACTAATTAGTATTTACGGTTGTTGATTGCTTTCATTTTTGAGTTAATTATATTCTTTTTTTATTATATAATGTGTATAATTGTAAACGACTTGACCGATTAAGGTTATATTCATATAAATTATTTTCTTGTCAAATTTACACTGTGTAGCTACGCTAGGATCCGATAAAGTTGATGTTATGGCCAGTTATTAATAGTTTCAATATTTATAACTAAAATACATACACGTTGTTATGTTGGTTTAATGCCAATAAAGAAAATCATAAAATCTCTACCCGATATGTGATGTTATGGTCGAGTTGTTGATAATTTTTTTATTTATAAACTATATGAATCATGCTTACAAAACATGTTTCATGGTGATCAACAAAATTATTTTGTTATATGCTTCTGTCTAATAGATGGCGCTGTTTTTAATAAAATTGCATTTTGCACATCATTTGCCTTTGGATTATGAAATATATTATGGCGTAGTTTATTTATCTTATTGCGTTTATAAAGTCAAGATCTTTGTTAATGAGATTTGATTCAGAATTAAGAGCGAAATAGGAATCAGAAGCAAAAGAGAAAATCGGAGTTGAGAGCGGGATCGGTAATGGACTTAAAAGGAAAATGAGATCGCAGTCGAGAGCACGGCTGAGATTGAAATTGAAAACGAGATTGAGGTCGAAATAAGCAATGGAATCGAAACAGAAGTCGAGAATATTATTGATAGATTGTTTTTTCATTTCTCTTTGTAAGGGTTCTAAGATCAAGCGGGTGGAACCACAGTTAAAAGTTAGTTTACAGATATACGTACAAAATAGTCTTCATATTTCATTTAATTATTTTCAATCTACTAAATAAGGTATATAATTATGTATTCATAATTTATATAAATTATGTATTGCAATTTCACAAAGAAAAAACTTACGCAAATAATTTTTTTCTTTGTGAATCGATTTAAACGAAACCAACAGCATATGTTACGGGAGGTTTATCATAATATAAACACATCAATGAAAACTGCTTCAAATCGGTTTTATCATTTCCGAGATTATTGTGCATAATCGCACAGACAAACAGAGAAACAGACAAAAATTTGAAATATTGTTTTTTTAGTTTTGGTAACATAAGTACAACATATATAAATTGTATTATTGAAAAAATATTTATTTTATACACTTGACTTGTTTACGATTTTATTATAGTTATAGATGATAAAATTTTTAAACTAAAATCAGAAACAGTGTATTGAATTATTTAAAAGAAAATTAAGCACTTACATCTAATTAGAATACCTAAGATTTAGTAGAAATATTTACAGAAAATTCGACTTGAATTCAAAACCGAATTGAATTAAATTGAATATATTCATTTGCTCATTGACAATAATGCCCCGTCAATGGTGTGATCGATATATATTACCTTCGACTGTATTTATTATGTTGTTCGATAACCTTTAAAACTTTAATATTTGCTAAAATTGAATTTTAGGAATTACATTTACAAATATGAAATAAAACTAGTAAACAGTTTTTATTGTTCTATTTATACTATTGAGAACCTAGAAGTCGAGTTAATCGAACTGTATATCTGTACGATACTAACAGTAGTAGGGTTCATGTAATTCGAAATGAAAAAAGTTTTGGAAACTGCTATACTTATAAATATTAATTAAAAAAAAATTGTGGTCAAGCAGCTAATAATTTCTATATTTTTATTTATAATTCGATTCCATTAAAATCCATTTTAGAAATGGGCAGCGCCAAAACTCTGGTTCGTACTATTTTATTATATTTAAAAAAATTACACTTTAATAATCAAAATATAAAAAAATAATGAAAACTCCGCCGCGACAGCGCTGACGCTGCCCGTGACCAGGATTCGAACCTGGGTTACTACGGCCACAACGTAGGGTCCTAACCACTAGACGATCACGGCTACCGGAGCTGGTGGCGACCCGGCCGAATACGGCCAAATCGATACGCGAAACCGGAGCACTTTCACTGCCGAGGGCACGCGCCGTTCATTACTGATCACTGCGGATAACACCGCTTTGGCCTTTTTGCAATGCTACAATTGTTGTAACGTCGTGGACAGTAAATTTTAGCCTCATATTTTCAATGCGACAAGAAAAGAATAATTATCGAGATTGTCTATAAAGCGCGGACTAAAGGATAATGGGCATCGTTTGGTTAATTGACTATGAATATAAAAATGGACTTTTATGTTCAGTTATGAAAACACCAAGCTGGTGTCGTCAGTACAGTCGGACCCACAAATTAATTATCCGTTTCGTGGTCGAGTTGGAAACGGTTTCATAGCCAATATGTGGGCGGCAACTGAAAAGGCTGTCTATTATTGCTTAACAGCAATCACTTAAGGCTTCATCTTGGTAAATTGTTTTCATTGCGCTTTCAAAGCATCTTTACGGATGTGACCATCTCAAAAAATTACTGTAAGCAGAGAAAATTCCATACGTATACGTATATTTTGGGCATTCATGAACGTTTTGTGGCGCTGATTTCTTATCTGATCGTATCCGTCTGTCGATTTGTGATGGACGCTTTTGTCGTAACTCGTATCGTTATATGAATTATGTTGACGAAAATTTTTTTAGCTGTGGCACCTTTGAACGGGGAGTGTCAAGATGACCGACTTAGAGTGAATCAGACTTACGCTTTTAGTATTTTTGTATTGACATTAATTATATATACTTACATTTTTACGTTTTTAATTTTTATTTATCTTTTTTTAAATGTCATATCTATATAATGGTATCAAAACTAGCCACATATAAACAGCAAAACCAATGAGATTTCACTACAATTTTTTTACTAATAAAATACGAAAAAAGTTTTTCCCCACCCTAATATATATAAACATTTATCTATACATACACATACACACATCTATATATGTGTGTGTATAATATACATAATTACTAAATAAATAATCAGAAAAAATATAAAGAATATTATACAGACATCCATAAGCAATAGCGATTGTCAATAATACTCCCCATCTGGCTCTCTTTGATAATTTCGTTTTCGCTCTCGACTACTTTTTCCCTTTCACTCTCACTCCGGTTTTTTTTTCTCACCTCTTCTCATCTTATCCTCATTGTTACCTGTCTCCCTCATCTTCGCTATGCATATCAAGCAAATGAAAATAATCATTGATATACATATAATGAAAAGTAGGCAATATAAATTTTTTTTACGCCATACACAGAATTTGTTCGTATAGTACGTGCTATAGTGTACAGTTAATGCAATAACGAGCACTGTCAAGTACCAATTTCATGAAAACCGTTTAAACCACTATTGAATGATTATAATAAATAACGTAGACAAATAGACGGACAGACAAACAGTAGCCCAGATTTTAAGCGACGATGTGTTCTATCAGTAAATATACTAACAACTTTGTTCAAATTTTGTAGGGCGAAAATAGTTACTGTCGGTCATCATTAGAATATAAACACGTGCTATCGCAGATTGTCGTGATATTTATGTTATGGTTTAGTTAGCGTAAAAAAAGTAAAAAAGTTTGTTTGCGTCTTTGTTTATAATTGACTTTAACGCATTTTAATGTTTCCCTTGTCTTCTAAAACGAACAACATAAATACATACAAATCTTTCAGATAAAATTTCCTAAACAATGATAAATACCATATTCAAATCTATTGTATAGTTTAAACGAACTAAGCTCACAAACTGAAAGACAGAAATAATGACACTAAATAGTGTTATTTAGAAATACAAGATAAATATTTTCATTAATCTATAGGCATTTGTCTTTTATATCTTTCACACAAATATTTAATTGACATCGTAACTCACCAAAAGCTAAACAGATAGTCGATATTACTCTACCTTTAAATTACCGACAACTAGTCACACTGTTCGGAACGGCCGTAATTAAGTATTGTTTAAATTGTAAATATTTGATCAAAACGACAGTAGAGATTATTCGGCTTATAAATACATAAAGATTGTTTTTGTTCAGAACGGCCGTAGCTAAATTATTATTTGAATTGTAAATACTTATAGGTTGCACAAAATAAGTGTTTAAGAATGAAATAAAGATAACGGTTGTATTATTTATGTTAATAGGCATATGTATCGGCGGCAACGCATAAACTAACACTAAAATGCGATTTCCCACGTAAATTTATTATATGGTGATGAGGCGGGGAGGGGCGCCATATATATAGCCAATAAGAGAAAATCGGCTCTCACTGCCCTTCTACGCGTCGCTGGCTATCACATATTGCATCCTTATTAGGAAAATAGGTTCATACAACTATTCTGATAAGTTTAGTATGTGAAAAATAGATATAGTATGTTTCTTGGAAATAAAACACAAACGGGAAGCGGGGATACGTTTGGCCCTTAAAAACCGTTAAAAAGCAGGAATATAGGGAACACGTGTAACAGTGATATAAGAATAGGATGAGTCTCAATTCCCTGCACTTTCACATGCGAATTACAATTAAAATTAAACAAAACTCTGCTCCTTGGTCAACAAATACTTTAAAAGTTTTCTCGTTAAATCTATTCTGGCCGAAGAACGCGATCGAAGGTACACATACCAAAATTAAGCCGAATATTTACTTATTACCTAATATCGGTATTTGTCGACAATCAAATAATTTGTTTTTTTTTATGTAAGTCGATACGATAATACGAATAACCAGAAGTAGATTCATTGACGCGATTGAATTGTATTCATTCTTACGGCACGCGTTATTTTACCCTTGGTGCGTCGTGACAACCTTTGCAAACAATCATCAGATCAGACGCCAAACTTTGGTCTCGTACAACAGCATCGTGTACCGCTGGATGTACAAGTATTAGGTTTTACTGCAATCGTAGTTCAAGGATTAAGATTATAAAGAAGTGAACACTAAAAAAAACAGAATGTGCTAGTTCTTCGTGCAACTTCTGACATAAAATTTTTCATTTTACTTGTTGTAACTAACTGCTAACGGGAAAATTGTCGAATAACGCATTCGCTGCCATATTTTTTAGAACGGCCGACTTATTTATCGTTGTCAATTTAATTTTGAACAAAGTAGTAAACATTTCGTCTGTAATTGTAAACAATGTCATAATATAAATTTCGAGAACAATACGGGCAATGTAAATATAAACACTTCGTAGAAAAATCACCCAGATGTTGTCAGTGTAAACAAATGGAGTCGTGTTTTGTTGATTGGTAGGCAGAGAACTATTCTGCTGTTGTTCATTTACTTCATTAGTATAGTGCAAAACAACTACTTTTTTTTGTGGTGCCACTTAATTCCATATGTTAAATGACAACTTATGTAAACTCTCTTTAATTATAGTAAGTAGTAGTATTCCATAAACGATACATTTACTCTTACAAATATGAAATATTTCATTTCAACAAAAAAAAAAACTATTGTTTTTTAATTATGTTACATAATATTGTAATTTTACAATGATTTGAACGTCCGACAAAACAAATTCCTTCCATACATTCCAATTTTTTTCCGTAGTTATCATAATTTTGATACGCAAGCGCTAAGCATAATATGTGGAAATTCTAGCTTTAGGTGCCCGCTTTTGCAATTAAGATGTTCTAAATATTTAATTAACAGCGCTAGTTCTGCGGCGGAAATGACACTTAATCGGCTTAACTTTACCCCAAAACACGGGCGGAGCGTGCGGCGGCCGGGCGCTCCCGCCGCGGCCTCACCCTCCCCGCCGCCCCTGCGCTGCCGCTCGCTGCATCAAAAGAAGTTAGAGAATGTGCAATTATAAGATTGTTTTAATTTCAAAACATTGTTGCTGAAGAATCTCCTCGGAGTGAGCTCCCCGCCAACCGAAGCGTGCTTTTGGTAACGTTCGGCATTGTTTCGTATTATTATTGCATCGAGACTGAATCCGTTATAAGTTTCGCGCGGCCGCGCGCCGCACGCGCCGGGAGTGCCTTCTGAAGAAAGGTATGCGCTTTTGTTTATTGAGCTTTACGTATGATATTTATCATGATGTGGAATTAAAAACTGACCGAAGCTATTAGGTGTTATGATGCGCTACCTAAGAAAATATAATGATAACATTACACAATGATAAGGTTAGGTTATTAACATAATCAATCAATAACATAGTTAACAGGTGTCTATACACATGTACATATAATGTGTGTACTCGTATGAAAAACCTAATACTTTAGAACATTAGTTTGCATAAAAATCTTTCAATTGATACAACTCACTTTGTTGTACTTTTAGTCACTTATCTCGATTTTATACGAAAATGAAAAACTGAATATGTAATTAGTCATTTATAAAACAATTCTGTATTTTTATTTCTGTATTTATCACTGCTTATCCCTATATAATGAAATTTTATACGTTTTGTGAACGAGAATTCACGAAACCTTCCTACCCTATCTTGACCTTTCTAACGACCCCTAACGTTGATATGCTTTAAGGGTGTTGACTTCGAAGTATATTGGATTTTAACATGTAAACCGGAGTCGTTTACCTCACACATAAAAAGTGAGACCTTCTTTATGGTTTAATATATAAAGAAATAGAAGTCTAATTTATATTTAAGTTTAATATTTCTAAAAATATGTTGTAAACGCGCCGTCTGCTCTCAAAATTTGTCTAATCATGGGTATCAAAAAACTGTCCAGTTGACAAACTATACAAAAACGCTTCTCGTATTGTCGGTCCACCTAAAAACCAAACCGTTCATACAATTCAATTTACACGAGACTAAATCGATGTAACCTCGACCGCACGGCTCAAACATCAAACTCCGCCGGGATAAGTACTAACCGCAATAACAAGATAACAACGCTTCGAAGACGGTCCGCTCCGGAATAAAGTTTTGTCCAACATTTAACTAGTTTGACCAAACAAATCCAAGGCGCGAGTGTAGTGGCGCGAAGTTGTCAACGGCCCGCCCGCCCCCGGCCCCGCCCACGGCCACCGCCAGCAAAACAGTCTATTCGGTCGTTTCGAGTCAATATTTTGTTAGCCCTATAAGAAGATATTTTCATGTGTCATTAATTTTGTTTCTAGTAACAAACTGCAAGTTAAACGGATAGTTGTTTGATTAGATTTAAATACTCTAGCACAATGACATTTTGTTCAGATTTTTTTTCTTATTAACGTCGTTGCGATTGTGATATATTGCTAAAATTATATTAATAAACAGGTTTTGCTTCTCCTGCGAATTTTGGAAAATAATGCAGTCGCTCTAGTAAGTCCATCTTAATGATCTCTATAAAACTAACGTCATTCGGGAGTAAAGAGGATCTCGTAAAATATAAGAATGCATCGAAATGCACAAATAGTTCGTCCGCCGTTGCATTCGACATATGCTAAAGGCGTCGAATCGAATTTACACGCCTGTGCAGCCTGTCGATGCCTGTGTTCTTTTAAGATATAATCTCGCGAAAAGTTCTAAAAATCATCTTTACAATACGATTGCAAAAGTTTGACTAGCAAATTTGCCATGCATTATACATACCTAATGACAAATGGTTTTTTTAAAGGATGTTATTTCAAACAGTTTTATCAATTGTATACATTTTATAACATATTCATTTTTTTGCGTAACGACATTAATGCGACCTTAATCCCTCTGTTTAAGTATCAGGTTCTATACCTATTTTTCTTCTATTTTCCTATATTTTTATTATTATTAATAAAAAATAGTATAATTTCCGTATATTCTAATACTCTTATTTTGCGATAAAGCAAACGCATAATATCGAGTCAAAATTATTTAAATGATTTATTAGTCCGACCTGTGATGTAATTATGACCAACATTTCCTGGTAACAATATCAGAGCGCCTTAATCATGGCAAAATACGTAAAATTATGTCAAACGTAGAGTATCTTGGCTTGATGAGTTTGTATTCTTTGGTTGTCATTCTGTGACTGTTGTTGTGGACTCTAAACCGAAAAAAACGTCGATCAAACGTTGTATTAAGTCTTTGAGAAGCGATTAAATATTAGGTCAAATGAGTAATACTGTGGACCTGCGTGTATGCACGCAAGATTCAAATAGATACGTCATTTTATTACAAAATGAAGTCCAACGCAGTGCAACTCGTTAATGCGGGAGTCAATAAAATTATAATTTATGCCAATATATTTTTAAAAGCGACTACAATCTGAATAATAGATTAAATATAACCAACCGTAACCGGCTATTTCTTAGGTGCCTCACAAAACGCTCTGTAAACATTTTAAGAAATATACCAGTTTTTTAGAGCTATCCTTAGAACATTTTCAATGTCTTATTTTTATCAATGCTGGAAGTCAAATCGCCGATAATCAAATTTAACTATATACGACGTCCATTGTCCTTATATTATACATTGGCGTTTATAAGCCGTCGTCGTTTCATTCGAACCGAATGTTTCTCCTACGACTTCGCGTCCCGCCCTTCTTAACCGGCCGATAAGGATTTTTAATCGTAGGTATGTCGCGTCGAAATAAAAAGAAATCGAGACGCTTGGCGGGCTGTCGGTCCGCGTACGCCGCGAGCTCGGTCACGGGGTCGAGTGTGTGTAATGGGCAAAGTTACGGGTCGCGCATGATCGCGCCGGCGTTGTCTCGGCGCGCGGATGATTGGCGGCGCGCGCGCCCCCCCGTACTCCGCGCGCCCGCGCACCCGCGCCGGACGGTTATTCACTCCTCTGCGATCGTTAACTTGGAATCCCATTCGATTCTTTTTTTTCTATCCGTAAAGACTCCTTACAACTTACCTTTTGATATTCTTCGCGCGTAATCGGAAAATATTTTAACTTTGTGATTACATTTCAACGAAAAATTATATTACAAATATGTAACTATAATTGTCTGTTTGTACTAACTAACGAATGAAATACTATATAGACCGTGATGCGTGTGACGCCTCAAAATTGAGATCTGTTTTATTTCAATTTTTAATAAACTGGCAATTTAATTATAATTTTTGAACGAGACCTCATGGGCCAACCTAATTAGAAAATTCTTCTCGGGTAAGAAGGTAATTAGAAGTTTAGATCGTAAATAAAAATTTAAAAGCCACTATTTTAAGCATTTTTACAATATTCTTTTGAAACATTTCTCATCATTATTTGTGACAGAACGTAAAAGACCTGATCAAAATTTGCTTGGTAGGCCAACTCCAAAACTCACTGCTGCTTTCTATTTCTCCAACCACGAAACATTTTTGCTTCTAACACTTGAGTATGTTAGAATTCTCTGAACTTAAGATTGTCTCTGTTCTATTTTATAAAGATAATTTCAAAATTAATAAAACTGTTATTTATAAAATGTTTCGTCAAAGACATATTTTGAGAGAATCAACCATTTCGAACGATGCTTGCGGTATTCAATGTAGTTTTAGGCACAAAGAAATTATTAGATTTTAGAAATCGATCATCTAAAAATCTAAATATTTTGATGCTAATGGATAGATACTAATGTGTATAATAATGTGGATTAAATATAGATAATAATGTGGATCAAATACATTTGATAAATATTATGCTTTACATAAGACGAAATTCACATTTTAAGTTTTTTCTTTTAATTTAAGAAAAAATGACAACATTGAGTGTGAAGGTCCAGACGAGCAAAACAATTACGCAATAGAATCCATTAATTAGCTAAAAGATTTTTTTGCCGGTTTCTCACTTTCTTGTATTTCCTAATCATTAGCAAAATAAAAAAAATGTTTTGAGTTTTGCTGAAAATGTATAAACACTATGTCAAACAAAAATTGTTTCTTTCTTCTTCTCATTTTCAAACACACTCCTTCAGAAATATTTCCACACCGAGACTGAAAACATCCTAGTGCTAATACAATGAAAAAAAATTGTTCCATTGACCGTGTCTGATTATTCCAAATATGGTTCAACAAGTTCTAGATATGAAACTTCTTACTGCTGATCATGCCAGTGAACGTTTATTCATTCTTGGGATTAATCTGTTTTCAAATCGGTCTGAATTTTCGTTCCAGCTAAGAAAGGAGAATTCCTGTCCTTCACCATGATAATCAATAAGTCCCAATATCAAACCTTAGATAAAATCGAATTTTCGCTTCGAATTTCAGCTTGACACGTGGCCTTTGTTGCGTCCTATTGAGTCAGACATTTTGAAGATGTGTAAGTTTTTGTAGCAGTTTCCGTGAGTCAAAAATAGATCGGCCCCGAAGTCTGATCCTAGAAACGGTTCTTTCGTGTGTAAAGTCTAATTTTTCTTTACAGATTTAAAGTTTGTTTAGTCTTCGTTTGTTCGGATGAAACCTAATTCTTCGTCATAGCCAAAGAGTAAGAAATAGGAAATCGGCAAAAGAGATCATTTAAGCATTCTAATATCCGACAGAATTCGGATAGGTTCACGATATTCGATTTTTGATGAATTCGACTTATTAATTCTTCTTGATCGTCATTATTCGATATCGATCCGAGCATCGTACTCTCACCATCCCGATCCGGAAGCCTAAGGTCGGCCGAGGCCGTATCGCCTGTCTATCGTCCGGCCAGTACAGATGTTCGGCTATTTACCTCCGGCGCGCCGTCTGCACGTCTTAGACACTTGTTATTCACGCGCCGTTCCGAGGGCCGGCGCGTTACACTGAAAAGCCCGAGTCTTCTCGTCGAATTTGAATCTGATACAATTTATGGGTAACCATTTGCTACTAAAGGGTCTACGAATGGTTTTACTTTAACTAACACATTGAATAAATCATGCACTGCTGTCATACAGATTAAGTAACTTCTTGGTTTATGATTATGGATTAAATCCTAAATTTTGTACCAACGACGGCAAATAGTGTTAAGTATATTAACCGACCAAGAAATACCGAGAAATAATCTTTATATGCCCTTTTATGTTTATTTTTTCATTCGGCCGAAGTATAATTTCTCTTCACCACGTTCTAATGAATACGATATCTTGTCAGTGGTATAAATTGTGTAATTGATTTTAAACTAACTTCCCGGCGAGGTAAAGATTTGAAAATATAAATTTAGTTAGCTCAGAGCTGGATAACAACGCAATGTTTACTTACTCGCCTGTACTTCTATTTGTCTATCTCTTCAGTATAAGTTTTTCAACAGATTTCCGATAAAAAAATGTGTAAGATAGAGAGAAAGAGATAGCGGGAGAGAATAAGAAGAAGAAATATGTTACGATGAAAAATAGAAAATGTTTAAGTGATTAAAAAAATACGCCATTTTTTTAAAATGGACTAAGACGCGTAACACACGGGTCAGTATGCGCAGTATCGTATAAATCCTAATATATACATTCCAAGACATACATTCTAACAAACACATGGAGCATATACAGAGAGAGAATAAAAATGTAACACATACAACTGTTCTTTTCTAAAAACCATAAAACAATTTCTCCTAAACCCATACACATTCGTAATCTCAAATAGATTTTCTCGATAATTTGTCATAGTGCATGCAAAATGGTGCATGAATAGTTCAGCTAAGTCAGTGACATTTTGGACTGCACAGTATTTCTAGTGTTATCCGAGTTTTTTCAACGGCAGCCACTGTTTACTCTTTACCAGGTTCTTTCATTTTAAGTCAACAGGAAATTTCAGAGATATTACAAACTTGTAAATATTGTATATGTATATTCAAACAGATAAAAATTATTTCGACAGACGAGACACCTATGTATTTCGTAATTATATATTTTTAATATAATCAAGCATTACAAAATGTATTGTTAGCTGTTGTACAGTTACAACTGTACAACAGTTAACAACACATTTTGCAATGTTGTTTCATGACTAACTTCACAGCGGCAGAGATTCGGGCGTTGTACTGTAAATGATGTGCGTCTGAACATAGGGTTCCGATGATAATTATAAGCTCGAAAAGAACTCAGTAGGATAGAGGTGCCGTATACGCTCTTCCACTACTCATCTCAGGGAGTTTATTAAGAAAAAAAGTAAACTTGAGTGTTCAACTTGGATGAGCCAACGTTTAGCCGTGTCTTCCGCTGCATAAAATTTAATATCGGGCAACGACGGTTTTACATCAATTGAACAGATATTTGTGACTAACAGTAATATTTATTATTCAGCACACGCTTCTATGGCTTACATACTGTGAAAAATAGTGTTTACATTTTTATTTTATACGAATTTGTTTTTTATAAAAAATATAGACATGTATTTTATATGTATAAAGTAGACAAATGAGTATTATAAACAAATACTAAATATAATTTGTAAAATTAAGTTTATCGTCTCTGACAGTGGATTCTAGGTGAGCTAAAAAATTTACAGAACAAAAACTACATCACAATTACATTTGCGATAGCGGTTTTGATCGAATCTCTGACTATAAACGAATTGACGAATGATTTTTTTTGTTTAAATAAAATCACTTGATAACAACACAATCAGTCGTTAACATATTGATGACGTTGAGAAGTTCCAATCAGTACTTATTATACGAGGTTCAGCATAGGAAATTTTAGGGCTGGAATCAGTGGCGGATTTATATTTTTTATGAGTGTAGGCCACTTTATTTCCGCCGCCCCATCTACCTTTCTAAAATAATAATTTTCTGAAATCTGCCGCCCCTAGGACGCTGCCGCCCCTAGGCCGCGGCCTACACGGCCTATTGACAAATCCAGGACTGGCTGGAATCAGAAAGCCTTTTACTTGGGTCTGGGTTGGTTCACTTGAACTTAAAACGTAGTCATGTGAGTGTGTGCCTCTACAATAGGGTGAAAATTTGACACAAACTGCTCTTGCTGCCTTCTGCATCGTATCATCGTTATTATCGGTGACCAATTACTTAATCATCTGATAAAGAAATATACTATAGGCACAGATTAAACTACTGTTTTTATAGTTTTGATAGCAATCTAAACACCTCCTTCATTTTCTATTGCAATTCAGATTTTCAATGCAAGACAGATTAACTTCAGCCACTATTTGAAATTTGAATACTTCAACCTTTCATACAACGGCATGGATTGATTGATACAAATGAAACAATTGAACAAGAGTTACTACAAGTCAAGTCATATGTTAGATGAATAATCTTCATGTCACACGTCTGGCAAGTACACAAGGAGGCAAAAATCACAAAATTACCTTAATGGATTCCATCAATTTGTTTTTAAATTACACACTTTAGATGTGCACTCTTACTCGTTTTTAGGTCTTCTACTACAACTTTCGTAGTATTAAATTTTTATGTTAGATAGGCCAGAATAGGTATATTTTTTGGACAGAAACACCAATTTGAATGGCAGTAAGTTTCATGAAATTCTGGCAACTATTATTTATGTTTTAAAAATACTTCTTAATAATATATTCACTTGAATATCGCTGGATCATAATAGAGCCAAAGGAGAACTGCTTTAGAAAGTTGCATGTTAACGAAAGAATAAACAGTGAATAATTTATTTGTGCATATAAAAAATGGCAGTACGAGATGTACTCCCATATAAATTTCTACTTGACATATAAATGTCTATTTGATATAAAGCAGCAGCAACTCTGATGATAACCACATGCTCGGCAGGAATACATATCGGCGACTTAAAGCTTAAAGCATTACGTGTCTTGGTCTGAATTTATAACGAAATATCCGATTTTCACCTGAACCTGTTTTGAACCTGAAAAAGTTTTTAAGCGCGATCATAGTGAAAGACGAACAATAAACGGCGTTTTCGACTGTCGATGACACCGTGAACATTGAAATATATTTAATAAATATACTCTTATTATATTCTTATAATGCAATAAAAGCATATTTGTCGATTATGGCTGTATTTATATTTACCCTAACAAAGTTTCATGTTGTAGTTTATGTAGTTTCAAATTTCCAAAGTGCCTATCGTAATATAATTTTGAAACGCGATTAAAATTAATTTACAGTAATATGTGTATTTACAATACACAATTACTTTACTATAAATTAATTTCGTTATCATAGGGTACAAACAGAAATATAACAACAACAACAAAGAAATATAACAAAATATAATATTTACCGAGAAACAAGTAAAAGTATATGCTGAATAGCTTTTGCCCATGGCTCAGCCCTCGTGGACGTATAATTAATTCTTTATCTTCAATATCGAATAATCTTTGTATCTCTAATACTAATTCGAAACCTGTCTTCGATTTAAGTTTCGATTCAACAGTTGGTTCCGATTCGGTCTGGTTATCCATTCCAATCCTGCGTCCCTCTCTTTAATTTGCAATTGCACTATTTCTCTCTATTCCGATATTGATCCCGCTATCGATATTAATCCCGGTTTCTTTTAATTATTGCACAAAAACGAATTAGTTGTAGGTATAAAACACAATAATATGTATAACCCAGAAAATATACTGTCTATGTACAAATTTCATTTGATTACGTGCAGCCGTATATGCATAATTGAATTATAAACAAACACACATCGTCAAAAAGTCTCACATATACTAAGAGATTATGGTAGTTGGAGATGGAGTGTAAAAAGATGGAGTGTAAAAATCCTATCGTTTTTTTTCAATGTGCTATGAATTTCTAAAGTTCGTATTATTAAATAACGCGCACAAAGTTACGATGAGATTGTTGACACTTTATTTAAGTTTTCGTTCTACCTGTCCCTCTCACACAATATCGTCCTCTCCCCCCTGCCCTCTCAATCCTCATCGCCCTCCCTAACAGCGTTTCTTTTCTAAGCAAATCAAATAATAGGCATGGCCGACGGAATAAAATAAAATTAATAATTTTAAAATCTTCCAGTTATAAGACGACATACAGGTAAATATAATATATAAAAAACAGTAATCTATATTTTACGTGGCAATGAATTCCATCAATTGTCATCAAAATTGCTTAAATCGTTTTCGAATTATAAGTAGACATACAGACAAATATACCGAAAGATAAACAAAGAGCAGCTTATATATAACAAAATAGTGTGCTATATGATACATTAAAGTTTATTCAAATCTGTTTTACTATTGTATTGCTATGAATAAATATACAAACGAACAAAATGTAGTATAATATGTCCGTTCTCTGAATTCAGACTGTCTCTGTGCTAAATTTCAAAATTGATACAGCCGTTTAAACGTAAAAACGTTACAGACAGACAAATAGACACTTTCGTATTTACAATATAATTATGTGTGAAATACCTTTTGAACTGAAAAATAATTTTAACAACAACTAAAGGAATGCTTTAAATTTTGAAATCAATAATTTAATTATAACCAATTTTTGGATAAGCAGTTTGTTAGTTATAACAAAAAGTATTTGTTAAAACTTGATTCTTTTTTCAATATCTAACAATGTGCTAACCCGCATTCAGCTGAGACGGATGTTAATTCACATTCCTAAAAGAACTCCCATACTCGCGTGGCGTTTTTTAAATTTCTTTGTTATATGTTTTTAATAGTTTCATGTATTGTTTATCAGGATTCAACCTTCACCATACGTAAATTGAAACTGACTACCTCGTGACGTAATATAGACTGACGGACAAACACCGTAAGCTCATTATTAGCATCCTATTTTGTATACCATTCCATATTCTTGGGTATAACATCCCAACAAAAAATACTCTGCATATATCGCTTTCAATATTAAACAATACATGTTTTAAATGAAATCGCACATGTTAAATGTCGAAACAGAGAAATTCGGGTCAGGATGTTAATGGATATACCGACGCGGTGGATTGACCAGCGGAAGACTAATAGCGTCTCACCCCCAAAAGTCTTTTACCTGTTACCGAAAAAGTAATAGACGAGTATCTGTTTTGTGAGCTTACATGTATCTAATATAGAAGTACAGGTGTTCCAGACGAGCGAGGCGCTTAAAAGGAGTAAGGGGTGGGCCGGGGGGGAAGGGACGCCGTGGACACAAATCATTGTGGAGCCGATCGCTATTCTGGGCGCAAATAGATAGCTCTCACTTCCGACACATGTTTCCGTGGACGCGACACAACGAACTGGTCACGTAGAATATTGACGCCTCGGGCCGGCCGCGCGCTCGCCGGGCCTCGCCTACTCCCGCCGGCGCCCGGCGATATAAATGTCTTCGGAGGAACTTCTACCTGCTGCGAGATTTAGTGCTGTTTAATAGTATAGCTTTATTTCTTTATGTAAAACGTGAGATGAATACGTTATTTTGTATGAGTTAATTTTATTTGTTCTTCAATTTCTTCGCTAATAATTCTCAATTGTATTCGTTTCTATGATTGTTATGTGTATATTCTTTTTTTTGTAGGTGAATTCTTGACAATTATGATATATATTAAATAAGGCCAACGACAACTCAATTAACTAATCGATAGGTAACTAACTGACAGACATTGTTTTAATTTTTTTGATTAAGACCGTAATCTTTATTTTAAGGAAACATGATGTATAATGATACATCACAGGGCAATATAATGATATTGCCCTGTTATATTCATTAAGTATACCTCAAGTAAACCAAACCCAATTTCAGCTCTTCACGGTCGCAGTCACAATCTTAACACGATCTCGCTTGCTGTTTCGGTTGCATTACCACATAGAAGCAAAGCCATCTATTGTCATATTGCACACGGATAATAATTTTTCGGTATACTTCTGTATTCAGAATAAGAAATTTAAACCAAACAAGTTCAACGTGATTAATAGCTTTCGAGTTTTGTTTCTAATAACTACATTATTTTTATTTAAATGTAGGAATGTTTAATACAATAGATACTGTTCATTTATTTACTTCTGTAGAAATGATTGAGATCTCTTTTTGCACAAAGCTTATCCTCTAAAACTGTTCTTTCAATTTCTAATCGAAAAACACTTTTCTTACAGCATTCGCCATAATTTTCATTGAAAACTCTTTATACAAACACTTTCAGTATATTTCCAATAAGCTCAAGAACCATTTTTCTCAGTTGTCAGTTTCTTATAGAGATAATTTATGAATTCTTAACATATATGATGGAGATACTTCGTGACTATTTTTATGAAAAGTTCGTTAGTTTATTTAAAAATTCATTTTTCTATACTTTTACATGTACCCACTTAATATTCAGAATGTACAGGCCTATTAACCATTTGTAATGTACTGAATAAAGACATTGTGCATGAAACTAGAGCAGAAATTTTAGTATTAGAGTACCTACTTTTTCCTATATTCTTTTACCAACAAAAGGAAATATTGTTTTTGTTCCTCATTTGTTATAATTAATATACTATACTCTTCCATTAAAGCAACACCACGTTCAATTATGTCATTCACTACTCGAATTGAATAAACAATATTTTTGGCAGCTGTATAATCAGCGTCATCCTTCCAAGTTTCCACATCTTTATTCAAAAAACTGAATGAGATACCCAGGATATCAAAATGTCGTAAGAAGTCTCTACTCACGAAGCTATCTATATTTTTGTGGATGTGTGTGACGTCAATGTTTATTCTTCTTGGGCAATCTTCTTTACCTTCAATTTTTAGTGCTTTGAGCATTTTTCTTCTATCTTCAACTAAAAGTTCGTCTTCAACAAATGCAAACGAGCTCTTTCAACACATATCACAAATGTCCTTGTATTTTTTCAATGCCACAGTAGCCATTTTTTTGTTAACGCTTTCAAAGGCTGTAAGGTCTTTCAATAATTGTAGGTTATTTCTTGGCGCAGACCATCCGATGGAGACTTGAAATCAATATTTTATATATCTTGTACCCGTGAAAATGCAGATTTCTCTCAAACCTTTCTCGTCCGCCTTTGATAGTTTCAATTGATCTTTAAAAAGAAAATATTTCAAGCATTACGAGATTCTTGCCCTCCATCTTGCTCGGTATATACCAGCAGATCTCCTAAATGAAACGCCTTTTTCGGGAACTCTTTCTAAGAGAATTATCGTAAGATTTAACAATAGCCTGTAGTTATCTCGAGGTTGATGTACTTTTAGTTGCTTTTCCGTAAAAGAAAACCGGTCTGCGGCCACTTCCGCAGGGATGTTTGTTTTGGTGTCGTGAATTATTGTCTTGTTCTTTTCTTTTTAATTTTTCCTAACTTTTTTTATTGTTTTCTTTATTCTTTTTAATATTCTGCCACTCTTTGAGAATTTTTTTCAATTATAAATTTATCACATCACATGCACTCATAGCCGCGGATTCACAAATAGTTTTCTTTTCTTTATTTTTATAGCGGAAAAACTAAAGAAACACCAATAGATCACAATCTTGATTGGCTTAATTCGGATTGTAATTGACCGATCAACCAAATGTTGGTTTCATTTCTAGTAGATATACTCTCGCCGCTACTTGTAGATGCCATTTCTAATTGAAACATGTTTGCGCGAGGACGTTGTAAAACAAAACGCGTGCACTCTCGTCGCTGACTAATTCCAACTGAAGGGGCGGGATCAATCTCGACGCGTTGGCGCAAGAGTAAAGGGAGAGGAGAGCAAATGTAGGGTGGAACATTGCCTGTGCTAGTTTTTGCATGTTCCTACATTAAATACTAAATGAACACTTTAAGTTAAGCAATTAGAGATACTCTCGTGTAAGCGGCCATAAAATAATTTTTGTTATAGCTTGACAACTGACCTACCTGAAAAAATCAAAATTATCTGTTTCATATTTAGACGTGTGTGATCGACTAGCAAAATGTCCTGATAATAATTCAAAACTTGAAAAATAAAGGACCACCTTAATATATATATATATATTAGCTTTTACCCGCAGCTCCGCCTGCATAGATATATAAATGATTTCTCATTTTCTATATCGAATAATCTTCCTATCATTGATACCAATAGCGATCTTGTAAGTTCCGCTTTCATAGTTAGTTTCGGGTCAGTCTTGTTTTCTATTCCAACTCTGCGTTACCATCTTTTTTAATAGCATTATCGCTCTCGATTCTGATATCAAGCCCGCTTTCGTTATCGATTTCGGTTTCTTGAAAACTACTGTACAGGAACGTATAGGATATATTCAAAAAACGTTCTATCTGTGTGCTTAATTTCATCTAAATCCGTGCAGTCATTTATACGAAACTGAATTACAAACAAGCAATCATCAGCAAACAATGTCAAATTTATGATATTTTAATACTAGAATAAGGTTTTCTGTTTGTTTGTCCGTATGACTCTTTATAACTAGAGCATTTTAGAAGTTATAAATTTATTTTGATCTGTCGGCCATGCTTTTTGTGTTATTTGCTTTACTTATAGAAGGAGTGTTGTTAGAGTAAGTGATAAGAATTCAGAAGAAAGGGGGATTGGAAGGTACGTAGAATTAACAAGTTAACTGTTAGCGGAATAATATAATTATAAAAATAAATAACACTTGCTTAGGTGTTTGATATCTGTCAATCCTCTGGAATCAATATTCAATCATTTGGATAGAGATTCGTAGTGGAGAGGCAGATTCGAGGGTCAACGGTGGGTTGCATGCTGCATGTTAATGCATGTTGCAGGCAAGCGTAAATTAATTCATATTAATTTTAGCTCACAAATAAATTCGTATTTAATATATAAACTAAAAATAATTAATTATGCATCATTTTTTATTTAAATTTAATACTATATATATATATATGTTAAACAACTTGTTTCTATTTTGTAAATAGTATCATAATCTTATTGCTTTTTTGAAGTTTTGGGACTTCTGACCAAAAAACTGAGACAAGTAGTTCGTGGATTCATAGTTCATTTCGCTATAACTTATAGAGCTTGCTTGCCTTTTGACCATGATCTTTTTCCCACGTTTTTATCGTAGGTAATCCATTTTTCATCACCAGTCATCAATCTTTTAAAAAACGGAGCTGTTTCATTTCGGTTCAATAGAGAATTACAAATAAAATACATGATTCATTAAATTTCTTTAAGTGAGCTCGTGTGGGATCCAAGTATCGAGCTTTTTTAATATATCCAGCATTCTTCAAATGAATTAAAACTGTTTTGTGGTCAATCACCAGCTGTTTAGCTATGTTGTAAGAGCTAATATGTCGACCTTGCTTTATTTTTTTCAAAATGGCATCGACTTTATCCCTAACATGTCGACCAGAGCGAGGTTTATCTTTGACATCAAAATTACTGGACTGAAAACGCTTGAATCAATTGTGTGCTACTTTCACCTTTATCGCACTAAGTCCATAAACGTAAAAAGTTTGTTTCGCGGCTTGTGTTGCATTTTTCCGTTTTTTTATAATAAAACTTCAACATCTATCAATTTTTTACATTAAATTCACTCATTTTTGTGGACAGAAAAACAATAAAAAATAGCGAGACATTGTTCTTACTTTATATTATTCTTTTTTTTTTTTAATAATATTATCTATGTAATGGGAATAAAACTAACCAGATACAAATAGCACAACTAAAGACCTCTTACTGCAACTTTTTACTTATAAAATACGAAAAAACCTTTTCCCTGACATTCATATGTAGTAAATACTTTTGATTTCGATTAATGTAAAAATAAATAATGAAGTTAACAGCATTTTCTTTCATATATACGAAATACACTGCTGGGCGTTTATTACGCAAATACGCGACTCGCACTTGACCGGTTTTTGCCTTGTTTGAGTTTAGTGTACACAACAAAACGTCTATCTGTTGTGAGGTGGGGCGCGGGGCGGTGCGGCGCAGGGCGGTCGAAATCACTTAACGTATCACTGAACCCGGGACCGCCGACCCTTGTGAATAATAAATGCGGATTTCAAGAAACACAATGAATAAATTGTTTCAGATGATGTTTCTTCCGATGTATTGTCCGGAGACGGCGTCTGTTGCCCCGATTTACGTTCGCATGAAAATGTCCGCGAACGCGGTCACGAGTCGGCCGGTTTCGTGTCGCTTCGGTGCGCCGGCCGGAGTGGGGGTGTCTATGCTATTCTTTTCGTTTTTGACGTTTGCCTGACGTTTTATCGATGAACGTTGTGTATTTATTTCGATTTTTATTCCGCGCCTTGTTTTTTTTCAAGTTCTAAAACGTTTATTAAAAAATAAACAATTGCATGTTTTTTGGAACAAAATTCCTTAACGTAGTTTAATACCTCCCGTATTAGTTGGCAGAAATCGTCACGTAAAGAATGCACATTATTTCCTCTGTGTATTGTCCGAAGATGTTATTATTATTATTCGACTCTCGGCGACTCTTTCTCTCTCTCTTTCTCTTTTTAAAAAGCGCTAGTTATTTAGCCGCGTGCAGAGTGGTGTTACATTCATCTATCAAAATTTTGTTAAAAATATCTATCTATTAACATGTTACACGCGATTGTAATAATGTCCTTTACAAAATTTCTTTATAATTATTTTCGATTTCTATTCGGTTTTAGAGAAAAAAATTTCAATTTTAAGTATTTAATAAACTTATTTTCTATATATAAAAGTGACATCTATTATCAATTTTAAAAATTACATAATTGTGCAGCTTGACGAACTTAATTCAGTTTTTAAAAAAAAAAACTACCTAGAGCATGTCGGGCCATGCTCATTATAGATTAATTTACATTACCTTCGTTATTTCTTTTTCATATGTTTTGGATTTACAGTTTAGAAAATGGAGGGAAGGACACAATTTCTGCCGCTTTTGGAACGATCATTTCCGAAATTATTCACGTTACCAGAAAAATTGCTTAGGAACTTTAAAGTGTCTTAATAGAATGCTGAAACATGTGCGACACGTTTATGTTTTCTGAAAAAAAAAAATTTTTTAGCTACTGTTACATGTATGGAGTCCCCCCCCCCCCCCTAGAAATATTTAATTTTATTGTTTAATTACAAAACTAAGTAGTTGCTTATATAAGCCGCAGTGTCTTGTATAAGACACCTACACTATAAATTTCATTAAAATAGGTCTTGTAGTTTATTAATAAAATGTCTGTGACATACGGACGGACGGACGCACGGACGCACGGACATGACGAATCTATAAGGGTTTTATTTTTGCCATTCTAGCTCTGAACCCTAACAACGATGGCGCTGTTTAGTGATTTATTCAGTGTTTTTATATAACTCTTATATTTCACCGTTTTATATGAATTATACACAATATTAAGTAAATGAATATTTTTCTTAAGATATTCTTTTGTGTTTCTCGTTTCTTACTCTTAAAAGTTGTTAATTTATTTCACTGTTTTTGTCATTTGATATATAACTCAATATAAAGTGAAAAGAACTTTGTTCCAACCGGGCGTCCCACGACAGCTCTACGTTTTTTTCTATACGAATTATTTTACTTGTATATACAGAGTAACAATTAGCAAATCCTTCATTTTAATATCAAGCTCATATTGTTACATTAACACATTAAGAATAAATGAAAAGTTATTATATACATACATAGTTTTTCAACCCTTTTTTTATTTTTTTCATCATTTTCCTATCAATTTAAATTAAAATTTCTTTTATATTATTATTATTTATGTAATTACGAACTTACTTTCACATATTGCGCCAAAACTGGTGAGATCATGTTTAATTAGAGATTGTATTGGACTATATTGCCTTTCCAGATTCTTGTGATAATAAAAGCTACATAGTTTTTATGAATTACTTACCAGGAGAAGAAAATACATTGTTTGTTTAGTTTGTTGCTCATTTTAAGATTCTTTAAATATTGATGAAAATCACATCATATCGAATTATTTGGTAGAAACATTCAAACAGTTGGGTAATAATTTCACAAACTACGTAACCTATAGCACTCCTACGGTCATAATAAACATTAAAAAAATAATCAAAATACATCAAACTTATTTTTAGGTAAAAATACGTTCGAATATAAAAATAATTTACATAGTATAATAAGATACATATTTTCTTAAATACTATAGTCATTGTATTTTCATCTTAAAAGTAACAAGAAACAAACACATTAACTTATATGACACTTCTATTTATGACACAATACACTAATCCACACATAGGCGCACACGCATGCATACTGGAATTTTCAGCTGAACTAAGAAATAAAATGCAAAGGAGCCATAACTAGCCGCCCGATGTCTTTGAGCCGCAGAACGCCGCCGGCGGCCGAATCTACATTTATGCTAATCCGGCGGGCCGCGCGCCGCCGGCGAAAATCATTTAGCGCGACGCGAGCGCCCGCGCCGAGGGCCGATAACTCACATTATGTTAATCGAACGGCATCTTAAGGGCTCACTATTAAATTTGTCTGAAGGTCGATTCTCATTTAAATCTTCGTTAGAAACCAGAGTGACCAGTAAAATATTCATCGACAGGCCGGTACGTTGGATTGTCGCGAACGACTCGCAGGTGATAGCTCTCGTGATATCAATGTAAAGTTTTGCAACTACAAACTCATCAAATGAATTATCAGATTCATACATATCTGATGTTATTATTATTTTCGCTAAAGGAAAATACTGAAATTTCTATGAGGGTTTTCCCTAGTTTTAATATGTCATAGGCATACGAAGAAAAATTTTGAGTAATATTTTACAATTTACTATTCAATAATTACCAAATTTCATTACGAGTAACTCTAGTAATTAGGCCAAAAATAAAAATTTATTACGACGTCTAGGCTTTTTCTAATCAGACAGAAGAATTAATCATACACATTTACTTTATTATAAAGAACGCTAAATTACTGCTTTCCTACTTTCAAGAGCATGTACGTATATAATATCATTGCCATTTCGATAACATAATGAATTGAAAATCTGATAAGGTACACAACGATATTAATTCGTTACAATTATATTACTGGCATTAAAAACGCACCTCGACGACCCGTATATAAGTTTGTTTCGTACGGCCGTAATTATGACTATTTTACAAAATCTTCAAGAGACCGCACGTATTCTTATTTATAAACTAAACAGAAAAGAATACGCACTGTATCCGCGTACAAACAGTAGCGCTTAACCGATCAAAATACCTTTGTTTATTACAATTCTATGTAAATGATATTTGATTAAAAAGTAATAATTTATTACTTTCTTAATAACTTTAAGATTAACATCTCCTGTCATACATACTGTGTATCTATATATAGTTCATGTTTCCAAAGGTAATGTAATTATTCTGTATTTGTTTCAGCATTAGGTCTGGAGCCGGACTTTTTGTATCCCCTGGAGAACGTGACGATAGCGCAGGGCCGCGACGCCACCTTCACCTGCGTTGTCAACAACCTGGGCGGTTACAGGGTGAGTGGCGACTCCGCCACTGCCAGGGTGTGTATCCAACTGATGACCATCAGAAGCCGACTAGAAGCACCACCCCAGCACTTTGCACCCACTACACTATCTTCTTTCTAGCACAATGCACCTCTTCACTCTTCTCGGCCCGGAGCACTATCTGCATTTAGTATCTACACTTTGACTAGAATAGTTTCTCTTCGGAATTGAAAAGTTCAGCGCAGTAACCCCATAGCGGAGGTAGCAGTAGTACTACTTGCACCACACACTTGCACTTTGGACATTGCACACTGCACTATATAAAAAAACAAAGCACGAGAAATTATATTACTATAATACCTAATGTTTTATTAATTAACCACTTTACTACGGCATTACATGCACACAATTATTTTTCTCGAGTTTTGTTTCGTATTTACTGCAAAATTGAAATTATGTCTTGCACAACACCATTGTATATTGAGCATGCGACAAACTCGACATTTGTTACGAATTGAACCACCAAAATGACGTCTCAGCGCTGGAATTGTTCGAGTCAAGTGCGAGCGAAGCGCGCTCCACGTCCGTGACACATTCCGACATTTACATTGCTAAACACTCACTTAGCGAAATTAAAATTCAAACCTCCTTTTCCCTGTTCAATCATTTCAAAAGGAAACTCGCTAAAACTGTCCCTCGAGGGCGCTGCGGACGAAAACTGATAGGGGGTACATTCTATTCCAGGAATTTCTAATTTAGTGGGCTCTCCTTTCTTTCCGTTCATTTTCCGATCTCGGTCCTTAAAAAAAACCTGTCCTTGGTATTACGTTCGCATATCCGAATTTCGAGTCAGCATCGACCCATAAAACACAAATATCTAATGCTCTTAAAAGTTGAACCGTTAGAATGAACCTTAATAATTTGAAACGCACAGATAACCTTACCAAGATATGCACCGCTGGTGTGGTAGAGTTTGAAACTGAAGGTAGTAAAACTTTTTTATTACTATACTATGAGCTCTGCAGTTTCATATTACGTTAAACCGACTTGACGATATACGGATTTAAATTTAAATTTGTAATTCAATGATACTGAGTAGGTTGTCTTTAAATATTTAATATGAATTTGCAGAACTTTTCTGTTATTAGTATTACGATTTGCAAACTATTTTGGTTTTATAGCATTTATGTTATTATATTTTTATGAAGCAGTAAATCGTAATACATATTTTATTGTTTCATTACTACTAACTCTTCTTCTACCTACTGTCTCTTGGAACTTTAAAGTAGTCTATGAGTTAAATCTATGCTATTTTAGAAGGAAACTGAACTGATTTTAATGTAGATTATTAGTTCAATTTTCTTGACCAACTCTGTAGTTTCGAATAAGCACCTATATATCTATAGTCACTATTTTAGACCAATGACTTAGATCGTTTTATCGCACCGAGCACTCCTCACCTGTACGTAGTGTCACACTTGTAGAAACGCGTGCACAATTATTAAAACGCACCGATCGCTCACCGCATCAGATGAAGTTAATTCAAAAAAATGCTCGACCGTAAACAATTTTCGGAGACATTCGTCTTAGTGAAATGTAAAAATCTACATTTTGTATTATAATAGAGAAGCTCGAATATCAACCGAAAAATCTTTGAACCCTCATTGAAGTTTTTATTCCATCGTCATTCTACAGACAATTCACGTATATATGCTCACAATATAGAGTGCAGGAAATTAGCTTTCATTGCGATGTCGGACTGTAGGTGGAGCCGCTAAAACGGGAGCTGTTCCCGCGGCCCTTCACGCGACAGACGAAAATGTAATTAAAAATTCCGAGAGCATTCTTTGGAGATGGAACACGCTACAGGATATTGTAGTGGGGCTTCCCCGCTCCGGTGTAGTTACTACACAGTTAACCTTAAGGGCTTATTTCACACACGGCCAAAGTGCTTTAATATTGTTCTATTTGGTGGAAAGACTTAGAGTATGGAAAGATGGTTTTATGACAGTCATGGAATTGAGAATTGCACTACTTAAACTATTTGACTCCCGTGAGCATTCTATATAAATATAAAAAACGTGGGCGTATGATAATAGTTTTGATCGTTAATATTTTACAACAAAACATTTAAGTATTTGGAAAGAAAAATCCTATCGAGTACTGATCACGTTTTGGTAATATTTATAATATTCGACACATGGAATTGTTAAACATTACTACATAATTATTTAAATCAGAGCAATGGCTATTAACCAACACAAGGTTTAAGTTAACAAATTAATAAATTTTATTCCATGGAATTTGTATATTAATATATAGTGTTATTAATACACAATTTTAACAAACGTTAAATATTAATTTGCTCATACCTTTAATAATCATAATTGATTTTTCTTAAAAACAACAATTTAAAGCTGTAATATGTAATTTTACATACACTGTATATAGTTTTGGACTTATTTCACTCTTATCGACTTTAAAGTTAAATGGTCTCTGAGAATGCCACAAGAATGTACAAATACCCAGTCACTGCGCATTTGTTTAGTTTATGACGACTCAAAAAAAACATTTCAAATGTTACTGATATTACAATAATTACGTTAATAGTCATTAGTATCACATGGCCCACAGAAAGTCCTAAATGACTAACGCCAGTAATAAAACTGTATTTAACTTCTAGTTTACATTTACCTACTTATGTCTCATATTTGTTTCATAATACAAAATAAAAAAACGAATTCAGTTATATAGAAATTATAACATATTATTAATCGCAAATTAAATAATTACAAATGCAATAACATTACCAATATTCCACACATTACTCTGGAACCGGGACACGCTGGCCGCCGAGCAGGTGGCGTGGATAAAAGCCGACACCAAAGCCATCCTGGCGATCCACGAGCACGTGATCACCAACAACGCCCGGCTCAGCGTCACCCACAACGACTACAACACCTGGACGCTTAACATTCGCGGGGTCAAGAGGGAGGACAGAGGACAGTACATGTGCCAAGTTAACACGGATCCGATGAAAATGCAGGCAAGGCTTAACCTCAACGAAGATCGTATTTATGATTTTAACCAAAACTTTATATAACTCTTGCATTTTCGACTAGGTTTGAAATGTGAGAATAAAAAAAAAGGTACAGGTAAACTTGGTGTCGTTACAATAATATATAAAATGTTTATTTGACAAGATTTTGTAGACATTATTGTACCAGTTTCTCATACTCTTGTAACTGATGTTTACTTTACGTATATAGTTTTAAAAAATGGGTTAGGAAGGCTTTGAAACCGCAAGCTTTTCATTTAAACCTGCTAAAGCTAGCAATTCCTTATTAGAAGAATTTTTTTAAATCATAATTAGTTTTTCCAAGTATTCATTGTTTAGAGACTGTCGTTTCAGCTTTAACGTACCTGAACGTAGTTGAACAATTTTAATAAATCAAAAGAAAGAACGCAATACTGAACTAAATTTATGGAACTTGTGGATATCGTCTCATAGTAGCAAATGTTTTTTGGCCATCGTAATTTTTAAAAATAACTAAACCAACAGAATCATAGCGGACTTTTGTAGAAGCCCCGAATGTTTTTGAAATGAATTACATACGAAGAAAACTTAACTGGTCGCTTGTTCTGGAACAGCGAAATATTCTATAAGTATGTAAAAAAATTCTGCAAATTTTTAACATTTAAATTTGTTAAATAAATGCAAAAGGAAAGCAATATAGTAGCAATTAATTGGATTTACAGATGTATGTTTTTTGACAATTCCAATTATTTAATTAAATGCGAAACACTAACACTCATGTGTGGATGCTATATTAACAAGTGGACCTTTATAAGCTATTAGGTACTTGGGGTCCGATACGTGTCAGCAGCTCGAGTCGTCACTAATCGGATCCTATATATTTTGCAACAGACAGCATTTCTGGAGGTGGTGATACCGCCGGACATCATATACGAAGAGACGTCGGGCGACATGATGGTGCCGGAAGGTGGATCGGCCAAGCTGGTCTGCAAGGCCCGCGGGTACCCGCCCCCCAAAATCCTTTGTCGGCGCGAAGACGGGGGGGACATTATTTCGAGAGGTGGACCACAAGGAAAGACTAAAGGTGAGCGTGCGTCATTATATTTCACCACTTACGATTTAAGCCTAAACTTCACACATATCCTGGATTTTTCCGGTTTCGATCATAAATATTAGATGTGTGTAAATAGCTACAATTTTGGCATGTTGGTTGTTCGTTTATTAGTGAGATTTTGACAACCGAAGTACCCTTTAGCTAAAAATAAGTCGCGATCTCCTAACAAAATCACATGTTTCAAAAGAAGTGAAAAACTTGTATCTGTATAGAACAAACTTGTAAAAAACCGTTATAAGGAGTACCTTAATTTACAAAAATACCTAATAAATGACGTCCAACCGGAGTTTAATCGAGAAAGCTCAATAAAGTTGTCATCACATGCCAGCCGTCAGAAAATCGTACAAAGACGCAATTTGGGTTCAAAAATAAAAATAATCGCACACTGAAGACCCAAACATGGGATCAGCAACGTTGTGAAATGGCTGATTGATTCTTTTTAAATTGCCTAAAACACATTTCAAAATTTCAATCATAATTTTTATCTAATGGCACTTAAATAAACACAATTTACCATATTCGTTAATTCCACTTCATATGGATTGAACGGCCGGTGCGTATTTATTTTATTCGAACGAGTCTATCTGTTTACTTACGCCAATGATAAAAATCATAGCGAACGCGACGAGCTTATAATACATAGAAAACTGAAGGAAAACCAATACATTTCAAGTTATTCATGAATGTATCACTCTAAATTAACATCACATTTAATCAGAGTTAAAATAAATCATTTTTTTTTCTACGAAAAATGTAGCTCGTGTAACTTTCAAAAGAACAACAAGAGTTTTAAATAAAGTAAAACAATAACGTTTTCACAACATTCATTTTAATTAAGCACGTTAAGGACTCAATCCTAATTTCCGGATAATCTTTGTGAAGTATTAAACAGAAAAAGTTACTCCATAAAATAGCCGGGAGGCGAATTGAAACTTTTTCTAAATTAGCGTTTTCCTCCTCCGTTCCCGGCTCTTTCCGGACTTCACTTCATCCGGAAGTGCACGAAGCCGCCAACGGCGTGGCTCGTGGGAGTTGTTCAAACACACTGCACCGGCCCGTACTCGTACACGGAAGCGGACTTTAGCCATATTTAATTTCTAGAGACCACTAAGCGCGCGAGAGCGCCGGTGGCTCAGCGGTTGGTTAAGTGTGTCTTCGAACCGAGAATTACCGGGTTCGATTCTGGGCGAGTCGACCAATACGTTTTTAACTCGAGTGTTCCGTCGTTCCCGGACGTTGCCATCGTACTGATGACTACTTGCCAGCATCTTTGACCACCCAATTGGCTGGTCGGAAATGCCAGAGAGTTAAACCTCCAACTTCTAAATGATCAAGTTGACGAATTATTAATTTTAACGGTAATAATCTCGATTTTTTCCAGAAAATACAGAATATATGAAAGTGACATTTGTTGATTCTTTTCTTTGTGTTATCGCCTTCAATTTGTCAGTTGGCATTACACGACTTCTTAAATTTTATTATACCTAACCAAGGAAAAATATCAAAGATACCTCTTTTAAAATAGAGATTTACATCTTACGTGTAAATGGGATCATTTTAATTCTCCAAATTTTCTACGTATATAAATCTATGCAAACACTTCAAAATGCTAATTGGATTTTTGAACTTAATCCTAATTTTTATTTTAAAGGAAAAAAAACTGTTTTGTCGTCCTTTAAAAATAAGCGAACGCGAGTGTGTTTTGGTTTGCAGTACGCGATATAATTTATCATTGTGTCACCTTAAACGTAATACGACTATGTGATTCTTATTATAGTACACAGTCGATATAAATTTAAAAGATTTTTTGAGATTATTTCCTTACGTTGAAAAGGTCATAATTCGATTTTATAGCGATGTCTGCAGAGTTAATTACTTAAAAACTAATTCTAGATCAAGAGAGATCGTCAAACTTAGACGTAAACAAATTCGTGTGTTGCTATATACCATACACTAGCCGTTACCTGATCACTTCGCTTGCCGTAAATTAAAATTTAGTAATAATCCTTTTTTATGACTTAAATTGTTGGAGATCGCCTTTTTTGTTCTGACCTTCGATAGCAATTATGAAAGGCTATCCAACCGACAATGCACTGGTAGGATGCTACGTTCTCGGGAAGACACTCGGCCGTTCTGCCGACTTGAAGGTGAAAAATGAAACACACTGTTTTACACTTCTGCTGCCGATCTGGCTTATCTGAAGTGAACTGGAGGCGCAGCCGCGACTAATATGATTCTTCTGATGCATTTGAAGCGTGCATACCATCAGCGCCACTTGGCCGCGCTTAACACCATTTTGCCGCGAGCGCGACGAGCGCGTGGCTAATGCGCAATAGGAAAGGGGCGGGGCGGGACGACAGCTTTTTTAATTTCACAATTTATACAATCTATACAATCTATACATTAAAATTATCGCCGACAATTACATTTTATAAATATTTACTTATGAACTAAGACATTATTTCTGATATTGATAAAAATAAATGTTGATCGCCGACATAAATGGAGCCTAGATTCCACTCGCGCGGACATAAAATTGATTTCTTTAAATTCCATATCGGCCAATCTTGCTGTCAATTCTGATCCGGATCACGAACGATCCTGTTCTCGATGTTAAATCTGATTCCACTGCCAGGTCCGATCCCAGTCCCATGTTCAATTCTAATGTCGGTCTCGATGACGATCTTCGTCCTCGACTGGTATTTACATACTTTTTTGTATAAAAGGTATCTCATCTCCTATTCGGAACCATAATTAACATACATAAAAAATTTAATTATAATCCGTAACATTATGACCATCTACAAATGTTTGTTAATCGAATATTCGAAATGTCATACCTGTGTTCAGTAGTTGACTGAGTGTCGGACAAAGGAAAATAATTTGATTTTTATGTATGTACATATTATCAGACCTGATGTCGTACAGTTCTTAGGACACTCCATTTATTTAAGTCGGTTGAGAACGTTATATCTTGAACTACGTGTCGTAGTTTTAAATAGAAAACTGGGATATTCTTTTTATTATAGAATTGTTTTTGTACATATAATATATATGCCCATAATTTAAAACCAATATTACCACAAATCTCTTCCCGCGCCACCCGACCTGTAGTCCCTTTTCGTCCCTCGCGAGCTCTGCGCTAGCGGATCCACGTATAAATGTCTATGACATTGGTAATTCCATGGGAAAGATATTTTAAATATTTTTTTTCTTAACAAAAGCAATCTCTTTTTTATGTGATATGTTTTACTATTCAGGAATAAGCACCTTTCCAAATTGCTTACTAAAATATGTTAATAAAATTAAGTGGAACATAGAACGATCTATACAAGTAGCGCCGTAATGAATTCTGACAAAGAGGCGCAAACTGTCGATTGTTGTCATTCTTTAGAACATCTATTTTTATACTTTGCGAATTTTAGTTTTATGTCTAATGAACAGAAGACCTTTAAAGGGCTTAATATCGAAATCTTACTGTAGATCCCTTTGACGATGCGGCTGTTGAAAACAAGGTCACTCGTGTAATGTGGACTGTGGCAATGAAATATCTTACGTTTTAAATGAAATAAGACGCAACACAGCCATGAGACCATGGACGATTATTCATATTTAAAACCAGCTAACGAAGTGGATTTCAATAAACAGATTCATATTAAGGTCAACGGCGGCCGTGTCCGAGCGCGGCGCCCTTAATTAATTAAGCGGCACCTCGGAGGGCCGCCGCCGCCGCCGCGCCCGTAAAGGGTACGGAATAAATCACCGCTTAAAATATTCACTATTGAATCTTTGCAGTAAATCGCACCGCAGCTCCTCGGGGAACTCGTATTACCATTCACACCGCCCTTCCTAATCCCACGGGATTACGGCCGCCGAGACGGCCGGGAATAATTCCTTACTTACTCATCCCTGCACTCGCTCGAATAAGGGAAGGGATGAAGGGTTGCCATTATCAGAGAATTTGAAATCTAAACGGACAAACAAACAATCGTTTTCCAGTTTATTACAATGTCTCAGCCGTCAAGCAGAGATTGAGGTGTAATCTTTTTGGGAATCCGTTTATCGCATTGACTTGGTACAGTCCAGAATAAATTAACAACAGAATCGATACGGTTAGAATATGTCTGATTTGTTACATATAAATGTATTTATTACAATTGTTTGCACATATTAAGGCACACGCTCGCATGCATAATGGGCACATTTCACCAAGTCAGTGCGTTGTTTTAACGATTTTTGGATGGCAAAGTTTTATGTCGATCTTCAAAATACTTTTGAGAGTAAAGCACCTCATCTGGACGTACGGTATTGGTGGACTGAAGTTAATCGTGCCTCTCCATGATCATAATGTTACTGTCAGGCGGCTAATTAAATAGACCGACATGTCACTTATATGAGGACATTAGAAATCATTTTGGACTAATGTGGGTTCAGTATAAAAATAAAAATACATGAAATTTAAATGTTAAGAAACTTTATTTTAGCTCATTGATGTAGTAGCTGGATTCCTCATAAACGCCTCTTAGCAAAAGAAGGGCTTATGTTTGTTGATGCAAAAAATATTATTGAAGTACGATCACAGAAGATCCATAATTGTTTACAGTACTGTGATAAAAAAATAAATATGAATTCACTGTTATAATTCATAGAAAAGACAACAGTTTTGTGAAGGCGACAGCAAATCGACAAAATTGCAACACCTCCCGGGCGGAATCAGTTTGCACAATTCCACTTGCGCAACAAAAAATGGTTTATTCTGAGTGCTATCCGAGGACGGTGGATAGAATTGACCGAGAAGTTGCATCTTGTAGATTACGACAATGTTTTCCCGCACATCACGAATGGCCTTTGACTGGAACTCGCAAGTCATCTCGGATACAATCCGTACTTTGCATCATAAGATTACTTTATTTTGCCAAAGGTAAAAGATTTCATGGGAGGTTAGACATTTACAAAATCTTAATTTGTGACAGTGTTCAATCACCGCGTAAAAAGCACGTCTTCAGGTCAATGGTCTTTATGTTATGAAAAGTCGTTCGAATAAATGAGATAGCATAAAAAAATTATTGATTTTTTCACAAGTATTTTTAAGCAATGCAGAGTTGGTTGACGGGAACGATTTTGTTAATTATTTCAAATCTATTATATTAAATCATTTTGCAAAACTGACCTAATTTATCTTCATTGAATTATCTGCACAATTATACGCAAATTTTTCCCATTTTCGTGTACTAAAGACAGTAAGTACAACGATAGAAATAGTTGCTGACAAGTGGTGAAAAAATTTTTCGATCGTAAAGCAGTATCAAATACTTCGGGTTTTTTAAATTACTATTATAAGTCGAACAATGTGAAGGACAACATTTTGAAAATCAATGAAGTTAATCATTTGATTTGTATTAGACTGTTTTATTTATGAGTTGTGCAAAATATTCAGGGTAACCTAGATAAATAATTATTATGATACTAACCTCTGTATTAACTATACGATACTTTGAGAGTTTTAAATTCATGTAAATCATTGATAATAATTATATATTATAATATATGAGCTTTTTGTCAACATTATAATTCTATTTTATTACGAGTATCGTAATTATCGATTGTTTATTATGTGATAGCGGCATAACTGAAATTGAAAAATACAGCATGAATTAGGGAAAATTGTTTTTTTTTATTTATTTTATTTTTTCTGAATGTTGATGTGAAATAATGTAATACTTACAATTCTTTCTACGTACAAAACACAACAAAAGGCTGCGAAGGACATGCAAGGCATAATAAATAACTGCCAATTAGACAAAGATATGAGCTGCTCACTGATCACTAACCTTTTTTTAAAGATGAGGATCGTAAGTGAAACTAACTTTCTACAGGTTATATATCGTTTACGATATTAAAAAAAAATAATAAGCCCATGTAATACCAGAACTGACCTATAAATTAACTAAATATTAATAAATAAATTAAACCTACGCTCTCACTACTGCAAATACGTATCCCTCCAAACATTTCCTAAAATATTATTATACTTTTTTAAAATATTTATTTCTTATCTCATTCATAGACATGAGAAACTTTGCTTTTAAGAAATAGATTAAAAATGGTCATGGAACTATATTAAGTGGACGCTTTTGGCATTTTACCGATCAACGCAATAGGACTAATAAAACGGATCGCGAAACATAAAACCTCTCAAACATAATCCCGATCAGCGAACGAAGCGAGATCTGCCGAATCGGAAGCAACGCCCGTCGCTGCCGACTTCCAGAAGCTTTCTATTCAAACAAATAGGCTCAAAACTTTAAACTAATTTAAATTTCAACTTTGTTAACGTCAAGAAACAACCGGATCGCCAACAAAATAAGCCGGCTCCTATAAGTCATTACGGCCGGCGCTTTGTTAGAAAATGAATTGACTAATGTCAGGACAACGGCGGCGGTAGAGTTAAGTGGTACCTGTTGATTAATCACCCTGTCAGTGGAGTTGCTGAATGCCACTTTCTATGGCTTTACACTTCGGCCGGGACGACGGATTACAATCCGAGAAAATTGTACGCGAACGTACTACGGAAAGGGCTTGGAGCAGAGCCTTCCTAGAATGCATCTCGACCTTGTAACGAACTAAATTCAATGTACAATTAATTCGTTTCATTTATATATATACGCGTATAATATTATTTTATATAAGCGAACATATAAATAATACACCATCATGTATTGATCTACTACTATGTACTTAATGTGGTTAAACAATGTTTTCTGTACTTATTAAAATTTTAGTAACAATGTGAGCTTAGAGTTCTAGACGATAAATGTGTCTTTATTTTTACATTTCGCTTATTTATATATATAACAAAACACAAAACTCTAACAAAAATTTGAATTGGTTTTACATAATTATGTATTTTGAAGATATTTTACGTATACTAATGACATATATTTTTTTATATGTGGGTTATGGTTTTTGTAACTACCGACTGACCTCAAAGATTCTTTTATTAACAAAAAAATATTCCTCACTATTAGAGACTATATGCTAGATACTAGAGACGTGTGTCAAAATTTATCACAATATATTCAATGTTAATAAATATGCATCTTCATACCCATGACTCGCATGTATGTGTGATGTGATAGTTGATCTTGTTTTCGGGTGACAAGGTTATAGACAAACATACATAGATTTATCCCTGCCTGAGTATTCAAATAAACAATACAGTATTTATTTTACTTACGCTAAATGACAAATGCTCTTACAAACACGATATAAAATAAAAATAGCACGTATTACATATGCGGGTGAAACCGTGGGGTGCGTCGATGTATGAATTATTGTACTAAATGCGACTTAACATTGAACAAATTAATATATCGTGGCCTGTAGTGTGCATTCATTATATATAAATGACCTAGATCAAACGATGGAGAACCAAATTGAGTTCAAATCGAGAGCCGAAGCGATGTAGCCATTGTGATTAGAAGAGAGATCGCACAATGTAAATGGTGAAGAAATTCACTCTATATCCACGCAGGTGAAATCGCGACCGAAAGACAGTGTTTAATATGTTCATTATTTTGCTTACTTCAAAAGGATCATAACCTGCAAAACAAAATATGATTTTATTTTTGACCTAAATTGTACGATATCGAGGGTTTTTTTTTGGTATACTTTATGGTTCTTCCATAATTATGTTTGTAATGTTCTTTTTTAGTACAATAGAGTTGTAAACTGATTCTAAAATCAATTAAACATGAAAGTATGCTACACGTGATAAGCTAAATAGAAATCAAAATTAAATCCACATAAAAATAGGGGCAGACCATAACCAATCCAAGAGTTATTTGCTTTCTCTTTCTTGCAGAACAGAGTTAACTGTGTCTATGTTTATTCTGTCACTACGACATACTGATGTCACCAGTTATTCTGCTGTTTCTTTTTTAAATGGCTATTTGAAATATTCATTACTTGTTTACTTTTATAGAAATATAAAAATATTACACTGAACAGTTTCATGAATGAAATAATAATTTGCTAAATATGTCAATCAAACATTTAATTATAATAGATACCTAATATTTTATAAGAATTTATGTCGTTACCCTTGATATATTTAAAATAAAACTCAATACATTAAACATAATAACCATTAATAATAGCAAAATTATTGATATGAACTAAAAAATTACACAATAACTAGATGAAAATGTGCTCTGAATAGAAAGGTCCTAAGTTCAACAATCTTCGTTGTCATTTATATAGCTGCTTCACGTTTTCCCTCATCTTCCATAATGCGCGAATGAAGAATTTTCTAACGCGGTAGTTTTCCTAAAACGAATGCTGCAACTTATTACGCTGTCGGTTGAGTAATGTCAATAATTCAGAAGACTATTTCACCTACACAAAGAACCCAATGAAATTTGCGCCGTCAGCGGCACATTACGCGGGCGAGGGACCCGGCCTGATTTGAACTTGAGGCATCAATAACAATCATTTGACTGAGGAGTCTAATTAAAGAAGCCGTTACAAGTTACCTCCATAAATCTGGCCGGCTTCAATACAGGCTGTAGGTCGCGCGGGCCGATGTTTCTTGCACGAATATTAACAATGAGGAAAGTTCGAAAGGTTTCCGGGCCCGAGAAAATATAGTTTTTCAATGATGGCGAGGAACAGTTTTCAAATTTGTTATCCTCGAGTAGCGAGGGAGTCCATATAAATTGCTGTTAAGTAAAAGCGAGCCGGGAACCTGCCGCTGCGCCGATTTATAGCTTTCTATTTTATGAGCCATTTTATGCAATACTTTAGTTTGCTTGATAAACTTTGCGCATATTTATATAAAACGGCTTTCGTACCCACGACTGCTTTTGGATAGATCTAGAATAATTTCCTCTCCCCGTTCTCGAGTACCCTATTCCATTTTGTACAGTTGTCTATGCCATGAGCATTCGAACACAATAATAAGGCAATAATACTAAGAAACTTTGCGATGCCTTTTGTTAAGTTGTTAAGAGATCACTAGTGGATTTTGCAAACATAATAGCTTTTATTTTTCCGCTTGAATATTCGAAACATTTCAAAAAAATACCGTAGTTCTTGATTTGAGTTCGATTTTAAAAAAGCGAATTGTCATCATATTTTGACATTTTTAGATCTCAGGAAACCATACCGACTAATTTCAAAAGGACGTATCTGTTTGTCTGTATGTGTGTGTGCGTGTGTAACTAATTTTTGTAGTACGTTATCTCAAGAACGAATCAACCGATTGAGACAAACGACATAGCGTTGGACCAGATATAAGTATCAATGGACCCTCCATTGATACTTATATCTGTTTCGATTTTGAAATCAATCGGTCAAGCTCTTTCTAATATTGAAAAATGTTTTTGTACATTTTTTTAGATGACTAAGAGAATTTCTATTCAATCGATTTATGACACATTACAAAAATTTTCGGGCTCAAAAAATTGCGTAAAATGCTGCCAAATTAATCAAAATCGAATGACACATTCAAGAGATGTTGCAATTCAAAAATTTTCATAAAAACATTTATTTTAAGATAACTTGGAGAATTTCCTTTCAATCAATTTAAGAATTTACAAAAATTTTTGTATTCAAAAAATTGCGTCAAATGCTGCCAAATTAATGAAAATTGCACGACGCATTCGAAAGATAAAGTTTTTTAAAATAACGGAGAATTTCCATTCAATAGATTTTTACCGCATTACTAAGATTTTTGTTATCAAAAAATTACGTCAAATGCCGTCAAACGAATTAAAAGCAAATGACCCGTTCAAAAGATATTGCAATTTTAATACTTTCAAAAAAAAATTTTTAAAGATAATTTAAAAATTTCCATTCAATCGATTTTAGACCTATTACAAAAAAAATTGTATTCAAATAATTGCATCGAATACCGCCAAGTAAATTAAATATACAACTACGTGTTCAAAAGATATTGCAGCTCAAAATTTTAAAAAAAAAAACATTTTTTTAACATAAGAACTTCATGAATTTCCAACTAATCAATTTTTGACCCTCAATAAATTTTTTTGTATTCAAAGAATTACGTCAAATTCCATAAAATAAAGTAAGAACACGATCAATACCTAGAGTTTGAAAATTTCCAAAAAAATTTTTTTGCATAAAGTTTCAAAATTTTTCAGTTAATCGACTTTTGACTCACAGCTTCATTTTCAAATGTAGTAATTACTTTTTAAATATTGTTTATATAAGTAATCAGTTCTAGAAACTTATAGTGTGCCCTACGTATAACATCGTCGACTGAGTATTACAGCAAAAACCGTAGAATATAGAAATCTCTGTAATAGATAAGTAAAGATGGTCACCAAACCATCTGCAAATAAAGCTTGGTCATAAGACACTAGCCAGTAAATTAATCAATTTCTCTATATTTTCTTCTTCATCTATTGTTATCACATGAAGTGTTGTTGAAAAAGTTTTTAAAATGTATTAAAATCTGTATCTTCTTTTTACCTGAATAATGTGTTCTTCTTGATCTGTCCAACCATGTGATAATAGTTTTTAGAAAAAAATATGATAGCACCTAAACGCTTTAACAGAGAATGTATTTTTCCGATAAATTTTAGAAAAATATAAATACTATTCTTCTGTTATAAATAATTATGCATTTAACCTACAAGATTATATAGGTAGGCAGGTTTTTAAATATATGGATTGGCTCAATAAGCTTCACTTTTAGGGAATGCGCTCAAGCGAAAATCGTTCTTCGCTTATTTCACATTTGTGATCTACGGTTCAGAGAAGATAAGCGGTCGGCCGATTGAATGGGTTAATTCAGTTAGTCACTGTTTTTATAGGATTGCGTTATCTGGCTTACGAAGCCGTATAAAATGAAACGAATCGTCGAATGCTATATACAACTACTAGATGGGTAATATAATTACTACTTTATGTATCTGAAAGGGTTAAAGGTCAACAGTCGTGTGAATCTTATCGAGTTTTAGTTTTTTAACCAACAGCATATTTGTTGGTAAATCATTTAATTTTATATCTCAAATACTTGTTTATATTGCGTTAAGTTATATATAATAAACTCAGTTCTACCTGACGGAGGTTCGATATTTCATATGAATTGTCTTTATTGCCTATCTAAAGTTGGTTAGTTCCGTGATATTCGTGCCCGGAATTTTGTCTATATCTGAAAAGGTGGTAGATGAAAATTTATTCGTTTGTAAAATCATCAGTAATTTAGTAATGAATAAAAGTAGGTAAATGATAGTCATTTTAAAATCAAAATTAAGTTCTTGTCTTCTCACTACATAGTCATAGTATTGTCCCACATTATATCAGATTAAAAAAAATATTGATTTCAGATTGATTCAGTAATGCATTTATTATTGACAAATCTTAGCAATAATAAATACTATTTATGTAATTACCAAGGTGTATTTACGTAAATACCAAGATAATATAACTTTAACAATTTTATCTTATTTGTAGAATGTTGTTTGTTTTTCAAAACAGTAAAAATCGCAGGTATTCAAAAATGGTCATTTGAAAATCACCACCCCTATAATTGTTATATTTTTCTACTTATTATACTTATTTGCTAGCATACGTGTCACGCGCAAAAAATAATAATTCGTTCATTGAAAATTTTATAGTACCATATATTTTGTTTAAATTGACGCATATGTGAACAATTTGTTTGTTCGTATGTGCGTCACCCATAAAAAATAAAAATTTCTTAATTGAACAATTTAGTGCAAAACAAAATTAAATTAAATTGTAATCCAAAGACATATCTATATCAAAAAACACCTACTATGAAATTTTTGGTTTGAGTCCTCTACATAAATTCACATTTTTAGACATACATTAAAATCAGGGCTAGAAAAAAAAGCAATATATGCTATTAACAATATTTTGTAATATCATTCAACAGCAAAATCTTCAGCGTTAAAACTTGAATTACATTCAATAAAGCTTTTTCATATTCGGCAAATTCCTTCGCCACTGATAATCGAATCCATTAAGAGTTATCTACTTCCGTGGCTTATTAAATTCACCCTTTCTTAACCACTTTTCCATCAAAGTGAAGGGCCCGGTCTAATCTAGCAGAAAATAATTATTACTTTGTACAACACGTTCCGAGTTCTTAATCAAAATTATAACTCGGCTGAAGCTTGTTGCTTTTCCATCCCATTTAAGGGCTCGCCGGCGGGCCCTCGTGCTTATGGACGTTTTTCTTGTCGCTTCTAGAGGAAGCAATTCGCTTGACGCGCTCGACGGCCCTGGACGCGAAAGTCAATTTCGCTCACGGGCTGACGGACAGCGGCCGAAATACCAGTTAAATATTTAGAAATGAACTTCCTAATGGAGGATTAGTAACTTAAGGAAGAAAATTTAACCTATGAGTTATATGAGATGGTGATTTTATTGGAGATATAAATGAATAAATATAGCTAAATTAATGAAATTGTTTTAAATAATACATAATTAATTACTTTCATTTATTTTTATTTTGAAGAAAAATTACATGCTGTTGCATTATTTGTCCAAATTATAAATAATGTGATGGTTTAGTTTGGTATAATGTCACATATCGCTTAAATCAACTTCGCGCCTTTACACCTAGTCTTTGATTTTATATTAAACCTAATTCGAAATAAAGCGCACCTATAAAACTATCCCTAAAGTTTATATGAAACCCTGAAAACTATTCACAAGTTCAAGAGTCTGTGGAGAGCCCACTAAAATCCGAGGGGCTTGAGCGTCACTTGACTCGTGACACATCGACAGGCAAAGTTTGTATAACCACCCCCCTCTTTAAGACTGAGTTACAAACTTCGTGGAAACGTGTTACACTTTTTATTTTTAACCTTAGATACTAGTGTCGTAGTGCTAAAGTCTTAAGGCCTTAAGTCACGTTTGAGATTAAGGTTTACCTTAAACTCGCTTACAATATTTCAGGAGCAACATATTTTTTACTGAATTGCAATGATTAATACATACTGAATTACTTATGAATAGATAAAAAACGTTCTTATACATAAAAAGATTTTTATTAAATATGATGCACTCCTTCTCGTACGTACCTGAAAATATGTCACGAATTTCGAAGAATGTCCTGGCATCTCACAGATTAAGGGCGTTGCCTTCAAGCCAGAAATCATCGAACTCGATTCTTGATCACTGAAAATTAGATAATTGATTTGGAACTTAAATCAAATAAAACTTTTACTCGTTATATTACGTCAACGAGAGCAAGTTAAATTGTCGGTCATGTACATTTTCATCGATTTACGATAAAGGTCCTCACAGCCCTAACAGCCCTCAACCGGCACTAGGTCAACAATGAGAAAAGAATTGGAGGAGGGTATGTCTTGGCAGTAACGTGATTAAAAATCGATACATAGAAAATAATAAATACTACGTGGGTCAAACTGAAAGACCTAAGAAAATCAAAAACTGAGCAAACTAACAAGCTGTTGTTACTAGTATTGTTTTTCTCGATAGTGTTCTTTGAGATCAATGCATCGCTGCATATGATGGAACCACTGTGAAAAACACAGCCTGATCGAACTTAGGAGTCGTTTCGACGACCGTTTTATATGGAGCCACTGCTTTCTCGGCGTCCACTTTCTCCGAAGTTTCGTTTCAGTTTAGGAAATATATAAAAATTATTTGGTGTGAGATCTCGTTTTACTTTAGTAGACAACTCTTCGAAAGGAAATACCCACTGAGCAGAGTGTTTTTTCGTTTCGAGATCATAACAATAAATCCAGCTTTTGTCAGCTATAACCGTGTCCTACATGGCATTTGAATCACCACTGGAAAATCTTTACATTATTAATACGACGGAGTTTTTAAGCGACGGTTAAATTACGAAGTGTCCATCAAGTACAAAGAAGGCTTTTTGGCCGCTAAATATTCATGAAAGATTTTGTGCACTTGACTCATACCGATGCTTAAGCTTGTCCAAATTTGCTGGTAGATCACTCCTATATTAGTCTCTATCATGAGCTGCACAGCACTTATGTTGTCTTCAGTCATTGCCGTATAAAAACGTTCCTCACGCAGATCGTCAGTCAGATTAGTGAAACCATGTTTGAACAAGTTAAGCCAATTATAAACAGTGGCAAGGCATGGAGCTTCATCATAAAAAGGCCAAAATGTATTATAACTTTCGTGAGGGTTAAATGGCAACGAAATTCATATAAAATCATTGGAACAAAATATCGCGTTAAATTAATAACGTCAAAACGTTGGAAAAACAATATTCTTTTTGCTGCCAATTAGTAAAAACAAAAGAATATATATAATAAGGTTTTCAAAGAATTCCATTTTTATATTTCAATAGGTTTTATTTATTTAATGTTTCTAAGTGGAAAATTCTAAAAATTTTAAATTTGACCTACGTAACCTTTACTAAATCATTACATTAATATAAAAATATTTAATCCCATTTTATGACATTCATTTTAAAATTTATAAAACATCTCGTTATGTCCGTTTATAATCGAATTTCAAACAAAAATGAAAAGTTAATATATATCTTCTTTATGGGGAAAAATAGGAATACATGAAGTGTCATTTGTAATAAAAACGTCCTACCACTCCGCGGACGTCGCTGTTCGGGCACATTGTTTGCTAACGAAGCGCCGGCCGCGACGCCACACTTTAAACCTTCAACTCTCACCCTTCCGCTTCTGAAAATATTGTCCCAGCTTTTTATCCTCTCCTTTGAATAATGGCCGTGAAGCTCCCCGCCGCATGAGCCGGTTGCTATTCAAACAGCTGGAATGCGAACCACTAACGGTGCTTGTTTACAAACGCTTCTCCACATCGGCCCAAATGTTTGCCGACTTACCGAAAGTAATATAAAGCAAGCACCTTGCATGCATCAACACTTGCCGTCTGGGAAATTGAGTTTGCGCAACCTGTTGTGTCAACCAAAAGAACATCGTACGGTCTTACGTTATTTTTATGGTCTCGATGGGTGTCGTCATTTGAAACATTGCGTGATGCTCTAGGTGATCTCAAAGAATAACTGAGGCAACTTTATGTTTTTGTGCGATGAGCCCATAACTTATCAACAAAAAGATTACACCTCCATCAAAAGAGATATTACATTCAATTTCAACTAAGCTATTAATCTCATGAGTTTATCTAATTTTAAGTTGGTGCTAAATAAACAAGAAAGATGTTTCAAAATATCTACTTCAAGGGCCGTTTTTTTATCTAATCTTTTATGTATGTATCTGAGTAACGTATTTCCCATAATTAATTAAATTCATTAGATAGTTAAGATTGTAACGGTTAATTTTGTTATTCTGTTTTTTATGTCGTTCTTTTTTCTTATTTTTCTCTTTTTCTAGATGAATGGTTAATTTTGTTCCTCTGTTTATATTTATTATTTTATGTTCTGCTCTACTTTTAGTCTTTAGTGATAGATTTCTCCCAACAAATTTAAACGGGAAAAAAGAAAACATCAAAATCCTTCTATAAAAAAATCACGTATAAAAAATGTACCCGTCAAATTAAAAACTCTCTCCATTTTTATGTCGAAAAAATCATAATTTTAACTGAAAAAATGATTAAAAATAAATCTTAAATAACTTTAACAAGTCATAAGATAATTGATGAGCGTAATGAAGTAGTATTGGTCAGTAACTTATAAACCAGATCGCTAATTTCCAATAAGAAATCTGAGTGTTACTAAAATATATTACCAAATTATTCCTACCGAAATGCTAATGTATTGTAGTAATAGACAAATTTTTCGAGTGAACCGTATTTACGAGAAATAATTTTGTTTTTATTATTTGAAAATACTTGTATCTGGCATTTAAATGAAAGATAATTTTCAATACTCTGTAATGACTCGATTTTGTATACAACCTTTTCTGGAAAAAATCACTTTAAAAACAAATCAAGCCGATCTATTTTCATATAGTAGTACAATTTAAATTTTGCTGTTTAAAGACTGATAAGTATAAATCTGACCCGCACACCGAAAGTGCCATGACATCAGTAGACGTCTTTATTTTCTTGGATAAATAAAAACACGACTTGTATTTACGTGTGAATATTCGTTATTTGAACCGTTAGTAATCGTTCTTAAAATATTATCGTTTTTGTAAAATTCATATTATTTAATATATCTACGTTATACAGATTTTAGTGCCTAATATTTAATTCTAATAATTTAATAAAAAACTCAATAGTCACCAGGAATTCGTTGAAAATCATTGGCGTGTCAGGAGCATTTTGGGCAGTTTACCAAATAATTTGATATTGACGGTGAACCAAAAGTGGTTTTTGAGAAAAAAAAAGTCATCTTCTTTAATATTTTTCAGTTCTTTTAAAAATATTAACAAAAGAAAGGAAATAACTTTTTGTTTGCCTAACTCTAACATGACTCTAAAATAATACTAACACTTGGTCACTTTAAAGTTGAAATTAAGTAGAGTGGAATAAAATTGACAGTCAGTTAAGTAACATGTGTTGCGAAAAAAATGCAAACTTATTCTTGTTCCTTGAGTGTTTAACGATCATCATTATAATGGCGAATTTGTCCCCAGTGACGTCATTGGAAGGCGAAGTGGTGAACTTGACGAAAGTGACGCGCTCCGAGATGGGCGCATACCTGTGCATCGCGGCCAACGGCGTGCCGCCCTCCGTCAGCAAGCGCATAATGCTGCACGTGCACTGTGAGTTTTACTTCTCTTATAGATAGTTACCGACACACTATGTATATTGCCAGATGAGAGATTTTCCGTGTGCTTTAAGTTTCGGTACAACAATAAACGTTTGGTACGACATTGACAAAGAGCAACGATAGCTGAGTGGTCGAAAGCGTTGCCTTTAAAACCGGGTATTAAACCTGGTCATAAACGAATTGACCAATATTTTTTTAGCTTAAATAGCTCAGTATTTCAGAGAGCAAGTGAGACGTCGGACCCAGGTGTTCAGACCGCATCGGTGACTGCGATCACTATGGATCTTAAACTCGTTTTGGATTAGACTACAAGAGGTCCAACATCCTCAATCCAGAATGAAAAGATGGTAGCAAGGTTATGTCTCATGCGTCAGCAGTATGATGGTAAAAACTTACACGATAACGGCCACTATGCAACAATAAACAAGAAGCACTACCTGGTCATGGAAACCATGGCAGTAAGGCAATAGTAAGGCTTCATAAATATGTCTCTTATCTGGAAATCGGTGGGTCACAAATGTCTTCCGCCAGGTCAGCTGAAATCTTAACTACATCGTCAAGACTGACGCGAAATTTCATTTAGGAACGTTGTCCCAATTTACATTTTGCGTTCTAAATAACGCACAATGATGTAGAAAAATATCTAAATATTTTATGTGAAACTTATACTTGTTGAGTAGAGCAGCAGCAAGAACCTTCAAAGATATAAAATCTATCATATTCAGGTTTTTAGTGAGTTTTTCAATAATTGAACAAAAAATGCGTCATGTTGCAACTTTCCAAAAGGAAATATTCAGCATAAGGTTCAATGAATTCAACTCTCCATTAAAAGTAAGCCTGCTTTTCTATGACGTGAAAGTCAATGTTCATAAAACTTTACATTTATGATATTTGCATAATATATATACTTTTCACGAATCATAATGAAGAAAATAGATCAGCAAAAAAGGTGGAAATTTAGCTAAACGAGAAAGCATATACTAATTAAGGTAGATATCTGCTAATATCGAGCACAGAAAACTAAACAGAAGTAACTAATAAAATTAAAACAAAATCATGCCGCAATTACTGTTGTATTTAAAGTTAATTTTATTTCAAAGCTTTATATTATTTTAAACATAATTCTTAGACTTAAAAATAAACACAGTTCTATATAGATATCATTATAAATTATAAATAGATTTTATGGGCTTTCAAGCGGAGATATCGAATCGGGTAATTCAATAAGAGAGCCTCCGATGTTTCAATTAAATCACTGCAAACAACTGTAAAACGACCCATCAAAGCGAACGCTGAATCCGTCCATTACGCGATTAACAAATCAGCGATTAGCGGGATTGAATGAAACGAGTCTATCATCGGCCGCCGTTTGCCGGAGTCAATTACGATGTCGATGTAGTCTCAGATATCGGGGCGGGCCGGGCGGCGGGAGCGGACTTATCGGCGATCGGGCCCGCCTAATTTATAGCTATAAGTTATTCAATGCTCCGCTATGCACGGAATAGCGACGAGCCGAGGGCGGGCGGGACACGTAAGCAATTGGGAGATTTTCGTGTTATCACGTATCATCTCCGGCGCGCGCCCCGCATCCCGGATGAGGGGCCGCCGCCGCTCCCTGCGCCGCGGAGGCACCTTACTTTGTCCGTTCGAGACACTTTCTAGTTGTTGAAGCCTTTGAGATGTTCGCCTTTATTGGCCGCGTGAGTTGATTTCGGAGAAAAATTTACAGTCGTATTTCCTCAGAAATTTGAGTATTTTACTTTTGAACTTACAATAAATAGATTATAAGGAACATACTCTTCGAAATCGCATTTTCAAGAACAAACTACTTCGTCTATACGCGTTTGTTAACAACAAATCTTTAATACAACGTATAAACAAGGGAAGTTTAGTACGGAATGGTTATAATATGGTTATATAATAATACATAATTCAAATTTATTTACTCCTCAAAAGTACAATATTGTGGAATCTGGCATCTGAAACAGGTGTATATACCTGTGTTAAGATCACGCAATTTACAAACTGTGCGTGAATATATGCGGTGTGTATTCACGAGAGTATGGGGTGAGGGCGCGTGCGCACGAATGTGTATGTGTTTGTGTATCTCTCTCTCTGCGCACGTGCGCGCGCACGCGCGGGCGTGTGTAAATGAGTGTGCGTGAACGTATACGTGAGCGTATGCGTGAGCGTATGCGTGGGCGTATGCGTGAGCGTATGCGTGTGAGCGTGCGTGAGCGCGTATGCGTGAGCGTATGCGTGAGCGCGCGTGAGCGTATGCGTGAGCGTATGCGTGAGCGTATGCGTGAGCGCATGGCATGCGTGGCGTATGCGTGACGTATGCGTGACGTATGCTGAGCGTATGCGTGGATGCGTGAGCATGCGTGCGTATGCGTGAGCGTATGCGAGCGTATGCGTGAGCGTATGCGTGAGCGTATGCGTGAGCGTATGCGTGAGCGTATGCGTGAGCGTATGCGTGAGCGTATGCGTGAGCGTATGCGTGAGCGTATGCGTGAGCGTATGCGTGATCGTATGCGTGAGCGTATGCGTGAGCGTATGCGTGAGCGTATGCGTGTTCGTTTGCGTGTGCTTATTGTATATAAGTGATGTTATATATTGCTTCAGAAACAAGGTGACTCTTTTCTTGCATTCATAATAAGAAAGAAAAAACATATCTATACTGTTTATAATTTTATTTTAGAGGAAGGACCCCAAAAACAGATAAAACTATAGAGCAGAGGAGGTCAATACAGACGAAGTAGGGCAAAAGTTTTTTCGTTTGTTAAGGGATAGGATACTGTTATGATTTGTATCAGAATATTGTTTTACTACTATATATAAAATAAATAATTGCTTAGTCGTTAACACATCAGTCATTTGGAAGAGTTTCATTATGGGATACCTATAAGAAAGGGAGTGACTAACCTTTAGAATTATTCTTTGGGCATATTCAAGTTTAATATGGTTGATTTTGTGATCACCTCTCCAAATTGTGATGCAGAAGACTATAAGTGACTGATACAGTGAGAAATACACAGTTTTGAGTATGACTGGAGTAACTGTGTGACGAAAGGTTTTAGAGATACATATCAATTTCCGAATTCTAGTAGTGAGTAAAATTCAACGTGAGGCTGAATTGTCAGATATCTGTCTATCATGACGCCAAGGTATTAATATGTATCTGTGGCTTGTAAGACCGGAGAAGAACAATCCACGATTTCATCAATACAGGAGTGTATTATTAAATTGAACGGAGAAAAAGTCAATCTTGTAATGTTCCTCGTGGTGAACATCATGTATTGCGTCTTTTCGGTGTTAAGCGTCAGAACATTGTATTGTAGCCATTTTTTGATGATGTTCAATCCATTTTGTGTTGATAAATAAACGTTAGGCCAAGTTTTTTTATGAAACACTAATTGCATATCGTCATCGAAAACAATAATCTTACCATCTTGTAAGTTAACTGGCAGAGATCATTAATGTAAATGAGAAAAAGGGTGGGACCTAAAATTCTCCCTTGAGAAACACCATAGGTTATGGGAAGCTCGTGAATTTGCTAATTATTGATTTTGACACATTAAGTACGATGACTCAGGTAGTTTTCAAATAATTGTAACTGATGTTCCGTAATACCAATGTGTTTCAGTTTTTTAAGGAAAAAGAGAATCGAGACTGTGTAAAAGGGTATTTTAAATCTAGAAAGATTGCCAAGCTTTTATTTTTGACATCCAAATTTTTTTGCTATTAAGTTTTTGAGTTTGTAAACAGCATCTGATGTAGATCTGCCATTTCGGAAAATATACTGTAAAGGAGAGAGAACGTATTTTTTTTCTTAATAATTAATTAGTCCTCTGTTAATAATCCGTTCCAAGATTTTAAAAAGTACATTAATGTATGTATATATATATATATATATATATATATATATATATGATAATACGGAAATAGGCCTGTAATTTTTTCAGAACTTTTGTTTCCACGTTTATAAATAGGATTAATTATAGATTTTTTTAAGACATCAGGAGAGACTCCTTTTAAAAGGACATGTTAAATAAATAAGTTATATATATATATGTGTGAGACAAAGATATTCCTATATTCTATCAAAAAGTTTATCAAACTTTTTGATAGAATATAGGGATAATATATCATCGATATATTATCCCAACCGACATCGCAATCACGTTTAAGCTTAAATTTGACTGCTTCAATTTCTTTCATATCTGTGGAAAGCATGACCATAGAGTTTGGTGAAGAGCCAGTCAAATCCAGGGCCTCTCTCTCCGTGTTGGAACTAAATTCATCTTCAGATGCTAAAGAGTGACCGACATTTGTATAGTATACTCATTAATGTCATTTATTGTTTGATTGGAAGTGACTAGCTCAAATACTGAGTTTTAGGGCTTATGTAGTAGTGTTACGTTGTTGATAACCTGCCATAAGGTATTGTTATTCGTATGCGCTTTCTTGATTTCATTTGATTCATATGCTTATTTTACTTTTTTGAGAATTTTATTTAAAAGTTGCTATATCTGCAATAAATGCGTACTTTACGTACTGTTGGCAATACGTACTTTTTCTATCATGAAGCCAACTTGCAATTCAAACAATGAGAATATTTCAATTCGATTTGTAAGAAAAGAGACTCATTTCATGCTTGTAATAACACGTAGAGAGCACATGCGTTATTACAAGCGTAAAATAAGCCATTAATTAACGTGAATTTCATATAACATAACACATTAGTTGATACCCGACCACACAGGTAAAACAGCCGACCGCGCAATGACCTTATATATTAACGACTTTATTAAATTTATACATTTTTGATATCTGTACAGCAAAATTTTAGTACGACACAAATTTCTCACACATCATACAAAGAAAAACTAATACCATGAATTAGTAATTTTAGAACTTATCGATCATGTTCATTTACATAGCAAATTCATACACAAAATATAGTCACATTAATTACGAGGGTCACATCGAAAGAACGTGTATGCATTATTTTTCTTTCTAATTTTATTCGCTTAACAAAGTCGTGTACACTTGTAAAATACATCATATTGTTCAAAGTGAAAAACTCTTGTGTATATAAGTTATTGGAAAACTCAAAAGTCGCCAGTCAAAGCTCGATTGCCCATATATTACATATACAGAGTGCACTTTTTGAATTTCAAGAGACATATAAAAACATTCGAGTTAATAAGTTTTTGACAACAAGTATTTCGAAATAAAAAGGACTTAATCGTATAATTTTGAATTAGAAATATACAATTTCAGAGCATATTTTTCGGGTTGTAGAGCCATAGTGAAATTGAAATTCGACTTAAGTTTTATAATAAACTACTTTTTAAGCAATGAACTCAAACATAAACAAACACAAGGTACACAGATGTCTTACAGAATATTTGTTGACAATTTACACTTGCATAAAGACCATAAGACAAAAGCACCGAACATTTCTTTTGGATTTTATTGCTGTGACTCCAGAAATTCCAAATAACCTTTATCTTATTATCCATATGGAGTCTATTCTTTTTAAATTGCAGTTAAAGTGTATAAATATGCATTATCAATAACCTCATAGATAGAGGTTTTGATCAAATTACAATATCTAAATAATTCGAGACACCGCATATTTATGTATTCAGCGAAAGGGAATGGCAATTTCTTGTCAACTTACTAAGAATTTTCACTTAACGAGATTCGACTTAACGAAACTCCACTATAACAGTGAAAAACTGAAACGAAGTAACTATTTTGTAATTGTCTTTATATTATACTCTCGGTTTTCCTAATTATAAATAATAATAAATATTATACATTTATTTTATAATAAAGCACTTATAGCTACTTAGTTATTGAATTCTAAAAAAAATACGTCGTCTCGTGGTCGTGTCTATCGACAGATATGCGGAAGAACTCTGATTCAGTATCGAATAATTAGATAGTGCTTTATTCAATTATCCTTAAGACGTGTCAATATATTTCCGTTCTATTTTTAACACGATTATTATTCCTAACTTAATCAATCAAGTCAAATAAGTATTAAACGGTTGACGAATGCACACATATTTTTGCTTCAGTAGTATGAAATAGGCATTTTAAAATTATAACATTTGTTTAATGAAATGTGAAAACAGTATCAAAATCTATTCAGTGGATTTTGCGTAATGTGTAGCTCACAGCGTTATTCCTAATACAAAGTCAGAGATTTAACGTTCGGTACGCATCGACTTTTCGCAGTTTGAAACGAATATAAGTTGCGAATATAAGAACGAAGTTGCGAGCCCATCGTTGTATACAGGTTTCACATAGAACAGCTATAACTTATCACATGCCTTCAAAGTGTTGGTTTCCTTAAAATTCCTTCCTTTATCCTTAGCAAATTGCATTTTTGAACACGTAATTATGCTTAGAAAATTCACTGATTCGTCTCGGAACCGAACACAACTTTCGGATTTAAAGACGAATATCCTATCGTGCAGCCACCACTGTTATATCCCAATTGCTTATCCAAAAAACGTCTCCAGTGTTCAAACACACTCTAGTTACAGCTTTATAAATAGTACCCAAAATTAGTCTATGAAAAACTGTTAATGTAGTAACTTGTAAAATTTATTGATCTTTTCAATAATCATATATTCCTTTATTGCACCGTTTGAGGATTACTAAAATTTCGCAACTAAGGCGAAATTTGTAACTAACGAAGGCTTTTATTATTTTTTAAGCTATTATTAATTAAACCTACAGTTTAACGACTCTTGCTCTCCGAACATTCAAACAGAATGAAAATTCAAACCGACAAAGAGTGCCAAAACATATTGCCTATTCCAACCGAACCGTTCACGGTATTGGCACCGAGGAGGTATCCGACTCCGACCGCTTTCGCAGACAAGTAGAACTCACTTCATGGGAAACGCAATTTCAGGCGAACAAACAAACTACTGCCGCCAGGAACCCTTCCACTCAGTTTAATTACTTCGCAAAGAATGCGTCGCTTCACTCGATGAGGAGACAAAATTAACGCTCTCAAATATTTAATTTAAATTTCCCCCCACCACCGGAAACGAATGATAACGGAGTTTTAGTGCGCCCCTTCTTTATGTAACGCTAACTTTGGAAAAAAAAAAACTCGCAAGTGCCATTGTACATTCTGTTCACGAAAATACTTTAAATGAAAATCGAGGATAGCTGGTAGTAGTATAGACGATTGTCATATTGTACCATTAAATATTTTGTCGACATTTGCAAACCATTTTATTACTTTAAGTCAGCCATTCTTGTGGATATATAAATTTATACGTCGGTACCTTTGAAGCGTCTGTAAGGATTTCAATGAAAATTTATACTTTGGTAACGTTTTGCTTTTCAAGTTTATCTATATAAGTGTCTTTCTTCGATCAAAAACACATTTTTCTAAATGTTGCTAGGTATCGCCATCTCGTAGAATTTTAAGTTGATTCTGTCGTCATAATACTTATTATATGCAGTGTCTACCAGTAGGTTTAACGCAATGTTTTCAAGACAGATGCCACCACATGACAAATTAGACAGATGGTACTATGTGATATTATTAATATCAGAGAAGTTAAAAGGTAAATTTTACATAATACATATTGTGTATATATTTCATAATTAAATATTTATTGCTGTAATATACCCGTAGAAAGTTATCATATTCCTATGGAAAAGTCGAAAGACGCCAAGCAAAGGTCGGTTGCCTAGTACGTACTAATAGATGACCGAAGTACAGAATAAACGTACATTCTTGGAATGCAAATAAATCACATGACTTCATATATAAAGAACATGTGTTTTTAAATTTTAGAAATGTTATTTAAATATAAGCTGAAAAGTGTTAAATACCATCTCTTTAATCACTTTAATATTTTTTACAAGCTTTTATTTACTCTCACTTCTCTGTCTGTAATCAAATCTTGCAAGTTAAATTTGACCCACTTCCCGGTTTCCGATTACGCTGAAATTTAGCACACATAATGCAATATCATGATGATATGGAGATGCTCTGATAATGGAGCTGGGATGTGGCCATAAGAACTCCGTAATAAAACGACGCAACCCCAAAGAGTTCGGACTTGTTTGATTCGTCTTGACCAATACTTTGTGTTTAGATAATATCCAGAGTCTCGTTTTGGAGATGGAAGGGAGCCATAGGATCTCCGTAATAAAACAACATAAATGAATCGAGTTTGGGCTCGTTTCATTCGTCTTGATGAGTACTTTGGTCCTAGATAATATCTATATACAATCCCATCAGATTTGGGAAAATAAGTTCGTTTCAATTGTTATGAATGTAAATTCTGTTTGGTTAGATGGATGACCGAATGCCAAGGTGAGCACATGCCAAGGACTGAATAGTATAAACCTGTCACATCGCTAACGTTGCGCCTCAGGGTACCAGGGCGAACTCCATTGTACTGAAGCTCTTATCCCTCTATAATAAACCTCTGGGGGGGGGGTGAACCATTTATGTCCCATACTCGTGAGAACAATATGATTTAAAAATTCCGAATCATAAATATTAAAAGTTATAAATAAAAATAAAGAATATTTTTTTAAACAAGCTTTTATTACTTGTTAATGAAAAGAACTAAAAACTTAAAAAGAATTTGATTCTGATACTATTTTTTAGGTATATTAAATCACATTTGTTAAAAATAATAGTGTTACTTATTTATTTCTCTTGTCGTCAAAATGTAACACGCTTTTATTTTTAAAAATGTGACATAATATATTTACAAAATGGTATATTTCTTATCAGAATTTAATTATTTTTAACTTCTTATTTAATTTCATTAACAAGTAAAGAAAGCTTGTTTTTAAAAAAAAAAAGGTTTTTTTTTTGTATTAAAATATCTTTAGTAAATACATCCATCCACACGTATTTATAAAGAAAGAAATGAAAGTCACATTTCAATTGATATATTTATTTACATTTAAATAGTTCGTCTTATTTGTCAAGTAATAATATAACATTCATAATGAGAATTGATTTCAGCCGTCCTAATCTCTGCCTTAGTTATTAGGAGGCCCTACAAAGTGTCAACTGCTTCTGATCTACGGCGTTCCCAAAGGCGCCTCACACGTTCTTTGGATAATATTTGAAATTTGTTTGGATTAATGCCAACCGGCCTAAGCAATCAAAGCGTTTCGGGTTGCCTTTGGCCTTACACGCAAACAAGCAATTTCATAACGTTTTGTAAAGTTTCAACCGATATAAGGTTTCTCTTGTCAAATTCAGCATTTTTTATTAAATTTACATATCTAAACACTTTAAGACTTTGTCGCGAATAGTGAATTTTAAACCTATTCCCCGGGGTATGGCGTAAGCGCAAAATACAGTTGATTGATAACAAAGAAGGATCATTCTCATAATATACGCGATACTTTGCACCATAATCATTAACAAAATGTATACAAATATGTGGTGACATCTAAAGTGTTGCATTGCTCACTCTGCCAGGCTATCATGGAAGCGTTTTGAAAATGTTATTACATTAAAACGATATTTATTATTCATAAACTATTTACGCAGATTTCCTCTTTTTATTTATATATTACTCATCCTATAATTAGGTATCACAAACTGCAATTATTATAGCAACTGATTTGTTGCAATTATTAGTTATTATATATTAAGTGTATTTATCTAGAGTACTTAACAGATTTTACATATTACAATAAAAAATATTTTATTTTTATTTTCTTTAAAGTAAGTATTTAATGAAAGATTAATGTTTGATATTATGATCGCGGAAGCTAAAAAGCTTTACCGTAAGTGGGTTCTGGTGTTGCAAGAAAATTCCGTCTGGGGCTTGTCACGGGCGGTATCACCGCGTCACCGGGGAGTAGTCGTAGATTCAATTGCAACGGAGAGTTTTGTCACTGGTCACGCATAGTTCCCGGAGGAGCTACACTTGAACTGAAGAAGTTCGCTTCTATACTCTGAACGTACAAACGCGTTTATACTTTTTTGTCCGACGTTGATCAGAATCAGCAAGAATGCTAAAGTGTTGGTTTTAGTCACGATTTCTTAAAGTCCGATTGTGTAAACGACCACGAACATATGAATTTGAGACTCCTCTGACTCCAGTTCAAGATTAGGCTAATTGGATTTTTACTTGGAATGTTTATGCCTCGGTATGATTTTAAGTAGTGCTCAAAGGAAAAAATAATTAACCCTACTTCGAAGGACCTAGGTATTATTTGTTTATTGTAAATGTATATATTATACGTGAATAATCAATTAGCTATTAGGGAGTTCTAGTACCCACCCTTCGATTCTATTAACAAACATATGGTTTATGGTTAACAAGGTGCTTATCGAATCAATATAATTGACTTGGAACTCGACTCTTGTACCATATACCATTTTGGACTTCCAGTGCCCACCTCCCACCTCCATCATCAGATTCTCGTCATTACATTCGATGAAATTTCTTTTATGAAAATAAGCTAATGGGCTCACATTTGACCGTCTAGTGGGACAGTCAAATTTGAGAACATTAGCTGACATGTTATTAGATAGTTTCAGTATTCACCCCCCACTTCGATGACCATATCAGCCTAATGTTACCATGGTCGTCTGTGGTCATATAAACCACAAAATATGTGAAATTGATATAGTTAATTGTTGAATACTCCTCTTTGATAAGGACAATCACAGCGACAGCGGTCACTGTCACTACAACATTGGCACCAGCTTTTTATGCGCTTATCAAGTTTCAGCACGATCGAATATCTATAAGTAACTAAAAATTTATTTGTTAAATTTCACCTGAATCAGACTTCTATTGTTTGACTATATTATCTACAAATTTAGGTACATTTTCAGAGGGCTCCTACATTATTCTCGCTATTCGATTGCCCGTTGTGCGCGCACAGTTTCATTTTTATTTCTAATGAATCTCTTATGGTGAAATAGTGTGGATGGTGGAAATTCGTGGACGTATTTTATTTTAATGCACAATAATTTAAACGAACATTATAAAAAAGACCTATTATTGATTCACGATTAGAACTCGTGTATCAAACCGTCATCTTGATTCGTAACTCGTTGCAAATATATATATATAAAAATTGTAATGTTTTAATTACGTCAAACGAAATGCGTTAATTTAACGAAAAAAAAAATAAGCATTAATAAAAAATTTAGTTTGATTCCAATGACTGAACTCTAGCACTACCGCATGCCGCATCGCGCCCAGTCAGCATAAAATCGCACACACTATGAACTATTACAACCCTAACTCCAGCGATTCAGATACACTTTTGTATGTTTTGTCTGACAGCTTGTAGGAATAAGTGTCAAAAAACTTAACTTTGGTTTCAGCAGGAAAGTTTTGTTTCTATTACTATCTATTCAATTCGTGCCCCAATGTACAAGCAAATGTACAAGTTAAATGAAAGCTTATAAAAAGCTGAAAATAAAATGATTACAGTGTTAATACGTCGCCAGCGCAGTGTGTGAGCATACTTTAAAGATAAGTCGTGATGTTAATGCCATAGATACTTACATAAAAGCACCCTATTAAATGTTATACAGCTAGTATGTTAGAGAAGGGCCTAAGTATACGAAACCGACGGGCTTACAAGATTATATGTTATATAGCTTAATGAATGTCATTTGAAATAAAAAAGGTATGTGAAGACTGTATCTGAATATGGTTACTAACTACTATCGAGGAACTAGGCGAGAGCTTCTGAATATTAAATACTTTTCTATTTTGAAAGAAAGCACCCTTGTAGCATTTGCATTTCTAAGAATTATGGGGATGTTACTTCATTATTTTTACCTAATGACAGTGTCTTTTTAATCTATCGAATTACCGAACGTCAAGTCCACGCGAACAACAAACTGGAGGTTCTAAAGCAACATTTAATTTAAATTTTGTGGACATTTTATCAAACACCTCTTAAATAGAACTGAGCATAATACTATCAATTCTACTGAGACAGATAAGTATCAACATCGTTCCAGTACATAAAATGTATTTGGTACATCATTTTCTACCAAAATTATTAAATTTGTTTTCGAGTAACTTCTTTATCCGTGACAAATAGGACTCAATTTAATAAATGTATGCTATGAAAAGACAATTGACAAAACCACATTTGAGTTAAAAAAAAAAATTATATCCAAAGCTCTAAAACAATTTTGATGTAACTTCGTATAATCTAATAAAAAAGACCAAATACTTCAATCGAAATCTCGAATTTTGAATTCATCGTGACCATTAGTGGGCACGATAGGGCGCACTATGAATGTTTCGAACTAACCACTTACATAGATGATATTTAAAAAGTACTTTCTACATTTTAAAATGGAACTCTTTGGCTGTAAAATACAGTTTATCTCATTTAATTGTCAATTGTTTACATTGTAGCGTCATTTTAAAAATTGCATGTCATCACTATATTGTAAGTCGTGAAAATTTTCATAGTATGATTTTCTATCGTTTTAAATGTAATTTGACAGCTCAGTAGAGCCTTGCTCGACTTTGAACTGGTTTTGGTGATGAAGTACCATCCAAGATTACTATTTATAGTCGCGCGGTCGTACCCATCGTAGTGACGAATTTGGTGATAGTCACCCGTCCACCGCTGTGAACAACAAAAATATCGATGCTGTGTGACGTATGATTGAAACAAACAGGAATGTGACTTGCCATGAGATTTGGGAATCCTTAGACAGAAGCATGAGTGAAATACAATCAATTCTAGACAAAAAATTGGGTATGAAAAAGTTATGCTAGTGTTCCAAAATTCCAAAATTTCACACAATTTAACTGAGGTTCAAAAAACGGACCGCGTCGCTTGGTGTAATGTTATGCATACCAGGTTCAAGAAAGGGGCATCAAATCTGGTGCGGGACATAGTAACAGTTGAAGAAAATTGGATTTTTTGTTGCAACCCCAAAGAAGCAGTGGACCGTATGGGTCTATGGTTAGAGCATAGCTGTAATATAACAATCTATACATATATAATGAAAATAGGTTGTCTTTGTTCGCCAATCACGTAAAAAGTACTAAATGTATAGACATGGGACTGGGACCATTCGATGCGGAATGATTTGTAGATGGTTCTAGGCTACTCATTTTTTGAATTGGGTAAATCCTTCGCCATTTTATTTGTAATAAAAATTACCCAGCGAAGCGGACGGGACAGCTAGTATTAAATAAAACACGATTATTACAAAAAAAAATGGAAGGCTATAATTCCCTACTTAAATAAATTTAGAAAGTAGAATTGTAAAATATTTGATACAATGACAAAGCTAAAATAGGCGAAAGAGACAAAATAAAGACAGTCAGTAGACTTAGGTGTGGCCAAGTGGTGTGCGAGCAAAGTGCCTTCAAGCGGATGATTGCTTCTTTTTTTAATAAAACTGAACACGTGGCTACTGTTGCTTTGGAGAATTGTCGTATTGTGAATAGTAGTGATTGGTACACGACAATTTATTTACCGGAAATTATTGACGAACTCCGTAAAAATAACCGTAAACATCATATTAGTTTGCACCACGATAATGCCAGTTCTCACAAGGGCAAACAGACAAATAAATTTTTGAAGAAGAAAAACGTAGAACTTATGAGCAATCCTGCATATAGTCCAGACTTGTGACATTTTTGTTCGCAAAATTTAAGAAACAACTACGCGGTTAACGATTTTCATTATCAGAAGAGGTTGTCGATTAGTATGAAAAACATGTTTCCGAGGTCACCAGCAAGGAGAGGTATAAATGTTTACGAAATAGGTTTATTCGTATGAAAAAGTGCCCTATGTATTTAAAGGTTTGATTTGATACTGATCCACATAAACAACACGATGATATTTATTTTATATCGTCCGATCTACGGCAGGTCAAAAATAAACGCGAGCAGTGAAGCGAAGAGTGGAATTAGTTTAGTAGGAACTGTGTTTAGGCAGGGGCCCGCACTCCCGTAGGCGGGCGCGGGTCACGTGCGCACGGCGCGGTTAATCAAACTGTCACTCGAAGAATTCCTAGCGAAATCCGCTTGAAGAAAACTCCCACATGCTTCGGTAACCGCCGAGACGCGTCGAATCTTTGACTAGTCGGCGTTTACTCGACGGATGGTATCGATTTATTCTGCTTTTACGTTGACTTTCCTACAATTTTAGTCAAAATGAGATACGTTTTAACTGTTTAGATTGGTTGAAATGCGACCAAATTAAAATTTTAATTCTAAAATATCAGTATTTAATAAATTACGCATAACTTTTGAAACACATCATTGTCATTATTATGAATTCACCACTCGTTCGGAAGGCACTTTTCCTTTAAGAAGAACAAGCAAAAAATTTGGAGGATATCGCTTTTCTGATAAGACTGTATATTATTACAATCAATAGCAAATGTATGTCAGAAAGAGACAACTGAACACGAAGTAGTGTTGATTATGTCCATGGACACTCGTCTTTAAATTAGCTGAAAATGATGTAATACCCTTTTTAACCAAGCGATTGCTTAACAATGGTCTTAGATTAATTTTAGAGGAAGTTTTGAATCTCTACAGAGTCTTTATTTAACTACGCAAACACAGAGCCCCATAAACGAATTCACGACTTTGTATAATCGACTGACATGTAACACCAGTTTATTTTTGTTTCTAACACCGACTGTGTGTGAATGATAGAATAGTTAATTAGGACGCGGGAAATCAGAACGTTAATTCAATTTAGTATGAACATCCACAGACAATTTGTGTCCAGTAACTAAAAGACACAGAATTAAAATTAGCAAGGACAGTAGGTATTGTAAACATGGCTTTCATCATCTGATTGTGCATCGCAACTGACGGTAATGCGTTTATCAGTCTTTATATGGGTGCATGGGAGTAGTATATATGGAGACCTATAATACAGGTCCGACCTAATTTTACGATTCAGTCTGTGTCAATCATTTTAATCAAACAATTTATAGCTAATTTATATGTAAAACGACACTGATTTATCGCGTGTGTAGAAAGTAAATGATTTTTATCATGTATATTACTATTATTTTTGTCTGTACGTATGTAAGTTTGTTAAAAAGACACAGATATTTTCCCATTTATTAGACGAGAAGTGACAATTGAACAGTAATTTTAATGTTCAGTATTACGTTTAGAAATTGATCGATTCAAATCAGTAAAATCTTTCGGAAATTAGTAAGTGTCACAAAATCGATACTGGTGTCGCCTTCTTACAGCCGATTCAGTCGAGGCGCCTTCTTATTTTTTTTTTCATTTATTTCAGTAGTTGTAAATTGAATATATTTTCCTATACTTTTATCATTAAGTCAACGACAATGACCCTCGATAATAATACCTATATAGGTCCGCGTAAAACATAACCAAATAAAATTCATAAACACGTTTTGAACTTGTCTGTGTATGTGTATCATGTTATCGGCGTTGATTAGCTACAACATTTCTGACAAAATGGATATCGTTGTACGTTTATTCACGCTAACTGTATTGTCATGTGCATTAACTAGTAGTTTTTCGCCCTCTACGCTATAGATAAATTAAAAATTAGTTATGGTTGCTTCCAATCTTGATCCCGCTCTCTGTTTCGATAACGGTCCTACTTTCTATTATAATAGCGGTCTCGATGCCGACTGTAATCCTTACATAGAAATTTCTGTTATCTCTCTCTGGTACTTATACATTTTGTTTTGGCCAAAAAATGTCTCATTTTATATCATATTTCAAGATCTAATCTACCTCTCCGTAAAGCTTGATTATAATTCGCTCAATCATTTCATAGATTGATTCGGGCAAACAAATAAACAAATTGGCAAACATAGCAAACATTCAATTTTATTACATGCTTAAATGATTTGTTATCGTGTTTGTTTAATAACAAAAGTAAAAAAGGGTTGCCCGTTTTAGAAGCGGTAATACCGCATTAGAATCAAAATCAATTCACAGCAGCGGTCAGTCGTGATTGTTTTAACAAGATTTAGAACATTAATTTGAGATCTAATTAAATAATTGTGTATATTTAGTTACAATTCAATTTATTTACATTGTTTATTATGCATATACAAAAGTCCATAAACGTCATACTACTAGAGAGATAATTTAATATAATTTTTATGAATTTTCCAAATGAAATTTAATTTTTTGAAATAGATACTACGGAAACTGTCTCATAATAAATTGGGTGTTCACCTTTCATATGTCTAAAGGGACCTTATAAAACACAGGTACAAAGAAACCCCTAAATGACTTTTTGACTTTATATAGTCAACTGACATTTAGTCGTAGTTTATTTTTTAATGTTAAATTAATATCAAACGCTATTTTTCATAAGCTTTTAAATATTTTTATGCATATATTAATTCTTCGGCTCGCTTCTGTAGCACGGAAATATTCACTAGTGTCCCCAGAGCGAAACACCATACGTCATCAGGCTACAGAAACATACAATATAATCTTACCTGGGTGCTACGACATGTGAAAATATTATAATAAATATTTTTAACTACATAGACAGACCTTCTCCCAATTTACTAATATGAGGACCCCATTAAAAGCTATTGTCTGGAATAAGTTTCAAATATTCAGTTATACCAACAAACAGTAATTCTTCCTTTTGTATTAATTAAAATAACGATAGAAATAATAATGATAATTTATAATAGATAGAAATTGGTTATGATAACTAAAATATAATTTCATTCATACAAATAGAAATGTTAAAATCAGATTAATTTTGAATAAAATTGATTGATATTTAAAAAATATGTATTATAAAATACAACAAATATAAACAAAATTCATTTTTAAAGTAATATGCCTAACATGGACTGCTGTATTAATTAAATGTAATCGACATGTAATAGCAGAACATTATTTGAAATTAAACGTAGACTATCCCGTTCGGACACCGAGGGCATGTAAGCTATTTTAGTATACTTAACTTACCTCATAATAATGAATTATTTTTCGTTTCTGTAAAACGTAATCTTTTTTTAATTTTTTTAATAACTAAGATTGGCTGATTCAAATTAGAATACTGAGTGATTTTATTTGCGTTTTCAAGTTTTATTTATTATTTCTCATTAACCTTCAATGAACGATTTCACTTTTAATACGCTATATCAAGAATCTCATTATTCCATTCTATTTAATAAGCAAAGAGCGAACCCCAGCGCACCCATCGAGCTATTAATTAGAACAAAAATTCCGATCGTTCAGACTTTGTTCGCTAAATTGGCCACTCAAACTCGTAAAAGCCGACCGAAGGATTTTAACAACGGTCAAAGAGCATAACCGCAAATAAGCTCCAATCTAAAGCCAAAAGAAACTCCAGCTCCCCTTAATTTTCTCTAAACAGACGGTCGAGGGCCACCGTTCACTTACTTCGGGTAATATTTACCTTTCGAATTCGGGTTTCGTTTTCTCTTATATTTTTTATTCTCTTAATTTCGACACCCTTATTTTGACGGGCCATAAAAAGCGCAATAAATAAAAATCTGACTACATATGCATTTTAAAATATTGATACCGTAAAAGAAGTAGGTCTTTTGATTGATAAGTGCGTTGAAATTTTTTTTTCTCTAATATTTTGCTGCTCATGCAACATTCGTATCCGCGGTTGGGTAGTTGCCCCCCACCACGCGTGATGGGGGGCAACTACCCCCCTTATTCATATACTGTTTCCATTTTTTTTTTAAATTTAAGGCTCTAGCCCACACAGGCTAATGTCTGCCCCTATTTAACAAATGCGTATTCTTATTGCTTCCGATACCTGAATTCATTTACAGTTTCTTCCGTTGCAATAATAAAGATTTTTAAACAATATCTTTATTATTGCAACGAATAACAGAAATTTTCTTCTTCAATCAGTAGACATTCATTCATATGTGCTATATGAATTGTCGGGTTTAGACACAATGCACATGGTATTGAACTGGTTTTTTTCATTTAGTACTTAAAACTGTTAGTGGGAAAATGTCCCGATTCGGGTCTGAAACCCTAAATATTGAGTTCTTGAGGGACATTATACCACCAAGGCGCTGATAGTATATCATCTTTGTAAATCATTGTAACATCTGCCTATTGGCTTGCTTTTCTCTTTAAAATGATTGATTCATTCCCTCTTATATTTATATTTTTCTAATTTAATGTAATCTTGGTGCTGTTTCTTAAATTGTAATATATGGCCAATTTAGTTATTATTAAACTTATAATTAAATGGTAGATCTTTTCAAGTTTCAAAGTAGCTTACAAATGAACATCTCAACAATGTTTGTTCGAAAGTAAATGTAAGTTTTGTATTTTTAAACGATATGTACCACACATTTTGTAATATTAGCCAATCTACATCCTCTCAAAAGAAAAGAAATAAATAACTCTTTTTTTTTTTCTCAATACAGTTCTCGCTCGCGGCTTCACCCGGATCAACCTACAATTCTTTCATCTTTTACATTGACTCTATCAACGTTGATCTCGGTCTCCACTTTACTCTTGATCTAATTGTCGATACCAATCTTAATTCCGTCCTCGATTTCGATCCCGGTCAATACGTGTAACGGTAGAAACCAATACATCTGAATCTGTACATTGAAGGTATTTATAAAAACTAGAAAGTGGACGATCGCAGAAACGTAACATAAGAGAAAGCAATGATTTTTAAGCTTTTTTTTGTGTTCGTCTGTTTGCGCACAACTTTGGAATTACTGAGTGGATTTTAATACGCATGTCAGAAAAAAAAGTATCCTCATTTGCAGATCTATCCTGAGAAGTTATAAGGCAAATAATAACTGCTAGCGTCGAAATCCTATTAAGAGGTCACAATACGAACGAACAACAACGTCCAAAAAAAAAAAAGCAAAACTGCTTCCGACGTTCTGATCACAACGTGCTGGACTGAATTGAAAAATGTAGAAGGGACGGGTTGTTGCAGAGCAGGCGACCAGGAAATGAGGGAGGGAGTTGAGTAGCAATAGAAACTTTATGTGATCGAATCCCACGCGGGCGAAGCGACAGGCGAATAGCTAATGTATTATAATTTTATATACCTACATTAAATATAATTTTATAAATAGCAATTCGAAAATAATTTGAGAAATTACTATTTTGTATCTGTCGATTTTTAAATCTTTGTTTAGAGACAAACGCCTGGTTAAATTCTTAAAAAAAAAAAACAAAAAAAAAGTTGTCTGTAAAGTCGGTTTACGGACGGTAGTTTGACGTGACAACGTCAAACACTAAAGTAATATAATAGACAGAACGACACAAGGAGAAAAGTTAATTGTTTATACTATCAATTATATGAATCTTCATTATTTTTCAGTCAATTGTAATATAACCTATCATTACTGCTCTCGCCGACCGAGGCTACTTTTTAAATAATAAATAATAAAAAAAATAAAAGAAATATTAATGAAAAGATTAAACACATAAGCTTGAACAATGATATTTTTAAACGCAAGAATTACTTACCATTATTGTCGCAATATTAAACACATGAAAATCACAATATCATTTCACTTCACTTTATAAACATTTGACGAAAACAGTTCACGTGTATCTTTTGTGCTAGGCTGATCGAGTAGAGGGGAGATAGATGCAGCACGAAACGAACTGAGCCGACCACTCGAGCCTCGCTTGCGGAACGGGACATCGAGCGTAACGGGACAATGACGTCAACTTTCTCGTGCATGCAGCCCATAATATCGAGTTATTAGACGTTGTCACGTCAAAAGAAATTTCTGTCTCACTGCCACCGCGCCCAGGTTTCGTCGCTGTCCCGCCGCGCCGGCCAACATCCAAGATCCACTAGTCCTACTATGCTACAATTTTTTTGCTTATTAGGATTGTTGTATCAGAGTACATTTCTTCACTTAAGTACAACGTAAAATATTCTAACGTAGTTTTGAATATTGATAATTTACATCTTAATAGCACCCACCAAGTCCAAAGATCTCTATTCCTAAAATCTGCATGTCTTTGATTTTTCTGATCTCAATAGTATTTTCTAAGGTTGATTTTTTTTCTTTTTCGATCGTTGCCAATCTTAATTATATTTCGATTGAGTGTATATATGAAATAAACGAGGCACTTCGCGGTTCCAGTTTTATTCCTCTTTTATCATTTTTACTCGTATTCAGAGAAACTTGCGTGGTTGTCGTAGCTAAAAAGTTTGTTTTGCGCGCCGCTCGCGACCGAAGTTGGGAGTTGACGCCGGCGAAGTTCCATATTCGCCGGTTGCGGTGTCGTTTGAGCCACTTACATCTCGGATCGCAAACACCACGCCATCCGAGAAGACAAACTGGAACAACTTCTGCAGCCTCTCGAATAATATTGAAGGTAGACGGTCGTCGTTGGCGGTGGATAGTTTAAACTTGAGTAGACTGCGTGCGTGGGCCCGATGATCTGCAGAGTGTCGATGTGTTTACGTTGTTACTTATTCGAATCGACTTAACACAGAGTCTATTTATAAATTTACGTAAGCTAAATGTCGCCTTGACCACACATGCGTGTGGGTGGTGAATTATTAACTGCCAGTCTGGTATGTTAGCATAAAATTGAAATAACAAATTTTATGTTGCTAGATGTATAATTATCTATGACCTGTTATTATGTCAACCGAGACTGAGATAGAAATCAAGATGTGGATTGAAATCGGCATAATATCAAATTATTCATTAAACGCTCACACAAGCTACTACCGTAAAATTATCTTATTTTCAAGTAATAAGGCGTGTATAAAATTTGAACAATCGAGACGCTATTGGGTTCATTTCAGGACATGAATTTAGAGATAAATTTAATTAAGTAAATAGCCGTTCTCGGAGGCGTCGTAAAGGTAGGATTGTTGGTTTATCTCCGAAATGCAACCGTATATTGAAACTTTCGAACAGAGAATTACTAATGTGTATGCAATTTAAAACAACCGCAGCGGATTAACCAAAACGACAACTCGCGTGAAATGGAGGCGGAAAACGAGGACATGCCAGGACATGCCGCTGCGGATGTGTTTGAGTACATGCTTCTAAATAAAATTTTGTCTTTAGTAAAACCGGACCATCCGTTTTGGTATTATTTGTTTAAATACAAAATTGTTATCGTTTATACGGTGACATGTATTAGCGAATACCCTTGAAGAATTCTATCTCCTTTAAATCAATAAGTACTAATTAACCTTACCCATGTTTTTTATTGACCTCAGTATTTAGCGTCGTTATAAATAATATTGAGGTCGTAATGAATAACATAATAAATCAATTTTATTCATCGAGATGCTCTTTCCAGTTCACCCGCTGGTGCAAGTGCCAAACCAGCTCGTGGGAGCCCCCCACCGGCACTGACGTCACGCTGCAGTGCCACGTGGAGGCGTCCCCTAAAGCTATCAACTACTGGACGCGAGAGAATGGTAAGTGAATTTTTACAACAGTGTGTTGAAACTGCAGGAAAATACATACCGGAACGCATTAGAAGTTTTGACATAATAAATCGTTGTTTTGTGGGTGAAGTCAAATTAATTAATCGTTTGAGTTTCAATCTACAACACAACAATTTATTCAATGCATAATCATAAAAATACCAACCAAGTGTGAGTCGAATTAATGTAGCGGAGGCCCGTAGTATAGACTATGACATACGTCATTAGTAAAATTGAGCAACACATCTTTAAACTCTTTTTCTCTTCGAGGCGTTTTTGCGTTTTCCGTGAGAGTACGAGTACAAGGTCTTACAATTTTCGTATAATTTATTAGTTTCTGTGAGCTATAAGTGAAGCTCTGTACTTTGTTACTGTTTTTAGTGTCGAAGATAAAAAAACGTCTTCGATTTTCTTAAGTTCTCTTTGATATCTCTTAAATTATACAATCGAACAACCGAGCTTGCCCGGCCTTTTTCGAGTTTGCAAAAATAACTTCGCTCGGAAAAGTTGCTTATGTTCATTTCCAACAATGTCTGATTGAAAATTTGTCTATGTGTTTATTTATATAATGTCATTTGCTACCAAAATGTAACCAAAAGCATAACAACAATATAATTACCTCAAAATGTTTACTATTTTTATTTTGTATAAAATCGATTCTTTCTAGAGAAAGCACCTATTCTTCTCTTTGGCATTTGGAACCTATTTTTTTTAAGTCAGAATTATATTAAATATTAACACTATGTGTACTTTATTGAGTTACCTAACTCTTTATAAGCATCAGTTGTAAGTTTCATCTAAGAAGATTCAAGGACAAAATGGGTTATGACAGACGGACTAACGGATTCTGTAAGGGTGTTTTTTTTTGTCGACCGTACGGAACCCTAATATTTAATTAAATTCTACATATTGTGCGACAGTTTTCATCTCGACAGAGAACGAATTTAGTTCGTCAAGTCAGCTAGAACCATTACGTTTAACGTCCTCATCGAGCTTTAATCCGATTAAAAGTTATAGGCATGTTCAAGAAGGATTTCCGAATTGCGATTTCTACCGCGGCTCTCTTTTCTTTCATTATAGAAAAGCATATCGTGACTGCATGCGCTCGAAATTTATTCATTCGCGGCGTATATTTACGATCAATAAAATGAAAATATCTTAAAAATTCCGCGCAATTTCCACCGCGCCGGCGGCGGTGCCCCGCCGCGCCCGGCCCCGCCCCCGCCGGCCGGCACATACATAACTGAATGTTTACGATCGGCTCGTAACTCATAAAGCTTATTAAGCGCGCGTCCACCGGCTCGAGAACGGAACGAGCGACTAATTTCATTATTCATAAAGCACATTGAAAGCGTTAAAGTAGTCATTAAACGGGCCGTTAATCATATCCGTACTATCCGCCGCGGGGCTAGTGCCCGCTAACGAGTTTACGGCGTTTTTATGAAGGTGTTCGAGGGAAAAATTATGCGGTGATTTCATGACTGTTATTCATTTTCCCGATTAGTTCCGACTTTGATTACTGGGAGGGGGGGCGCCGTCGGCGTTTATTAACCGTCGAAAATTTGTGACCTCGTAATTATAGGGACAGCGGTGGTAGCGAACGGCCAGTCGGTGTTTATGGCTGTTTACGCGGCGAGCGTTAATTGTGCGCGTACGTCGGCGTCGTAACCGGCTAGTGGTGGGTGTCGTAGAGGGCGTAGCGGTGGTGTAGAAACCGATACCAGTTGTGAAATTTTTAAACGTGAGCACAGCCGTTATCGAAAGCCGAGCGTGCGACTGGGATTGGAACCGGAATCGAGAATCGCTGTCGAAAGTCTTTTTTAAACATCAATGACTAAACTTCACCCGCGGCTCCACCAGCATAGACATGGAATGAATTCCTTTTCTTTCCACACGATCTTCGTTTCAGTAGTAATTCTGATCCCGGTCCAGCTTTCAATTTCAATGGAAGTCCCGATTTCCATTCCGATATCGATCCCTCTCTCCATTACTTTCGTTTTCGATTCCCAGTATTTATTATAATGGCTTTTCGTTGCGTAATCTCACTCACCGTGTGTATTTTAATCCTATGCCATGTTCATGATTGTGTTGTTAGAGTCACATAATTGTTATTATTACTGTGAGCTTTAAGTGTGTAGCCAGTTACGTATGGTTGTATATGCTCTTATTAACTCAAAGAGTAAAATGTTTATAGCCTCACACTAATTTTTCGAATTGAATAACTTTACAAATAAAAATAATAATAAACATAATTAATTTAAATGAGGTATTGTTTATTTTACGGAGGGATAATGTAACTTTGTATTCTTACATATTTTTCTATTATTTGTAAATTGTCTAATTTAATATTTGTCTTTCATTTTTTCAATGCTAAATAACAATAACATACATTGCTTATAACACACGGAAAAGAGGTACGTACTTTAAATAAATTTATCATTAAATTCGAACAGAAAATAGCGTATAAATCTTCTACAGAGCATCGCTAAGCGATGGCCAAAAAAGAGCATAGCTGTAATATAAAAATATTAAAAAATTCTTGATAAAATAAAACACGATTATTACAAAAACCAATTGAAGGCTATAATTCCTACCTAAAATAAATTTAGGAAGTACAACTGGAGAATATTTGACTTAATGACGAAGTCAAAATAAGCGAAAGGGATAAAATAAAGACAGTCAGTAAACTTAGGTGTTAATATGTGTTTATGCCTCGTACGTACAGACTCACTGCAATCGGTGTAAATCGTTGCTTAGAAATACTCCATTTATAAATATTCGTGTGTCTGTGTGTGTATTTATATAATTTTCTATAAATAAATTAATTACATTTAAAAAAATTAGGTTTCCTTCCTTACATTTTCTATTTTATATAATCTATATAGAATAGTTTCAATGTTTCACATCTGCCAGGCGTCCCGCGACGGCTGCATATTTTTCAAATGACCTATATAAAAGTGTTTTGTTATACAATAAAAAAAAAAACGATGAAGGCCTAAAAGAAATATTTTACTTTCGGAGAATTCACGAAAACTTAAAGACAGCTATTTTATATTCAATTTGGCCCGTCTTTTAATAAAGAGTATGGCCGTCGGGAAAATACACGAAAGTCACTAAGTAAACCGGGTTCTAACTAATACAAATAAGTGCTCTTAACCTAACAAAACGTGGGTCGCCAACTTCATTATTTCTCATTAAAATGTCTCCTGGAAGATGGGACTTGATTATTTGGCGCTCCGCTGACAGATGGGCGAGAGCTCTCGTTGCTTTGGGCGCGAAATGGTCCACGATATTAACTGAAAAATTAATAAACGTAATTAATTTTTTCCCCCTCTATTTCGCTCATTATTTCTAAGGACCTTTTTTTATTAAAATGTAAGCGAAACTATGCCGTGCTTATTGAAAATAATGACTGTCACATGATTAAAAAAAAAAACTAGGTACGTGATACATTTCAGACACCCAGACCCGAATGTTGCGTATTTCATTTCATGTTAGATCTTTCTTTTAAGAAAGATACATTAATAATAATTGCGTTGTAGTTTCGCGCCCCAACTACAAATACTGGCAAAATAGTGCATAAAAAACTTTTAAAAAAAGCTTGCCTCGTAACTTCGCTTCACAACAATGAAATTATTTCAATCAAAAAATAATAATAAGCCACCTTTTTAACATGAACTAAAAAGCTTAAAATTATTTCTATTTCTTGACAGCGAAGTTTAAATAGATATAAAAATACTAGTAATGTTTAAAATAAAAAATGTGTGCGCATGTTAAGTTTCGATATAATATATTTGCGGACGATATTAGTAATTAATGCATAAATATGTTCATCTAAGCACTAGCAATGAACCTAATAAATAACAATTTAATTATTTGTAATTACTATTGTTCTACTTGTAGGAATGTAATTAATTACTACCATTTGAAGCCGCCTCACGTTTTGCATTTTGAATAATACAAGTATTTTCATATGTATTTAAGATTCACAATCCACAAATAAAAATTATTTTCAACTTTTTATTCATTTTAAAAACATATTCAGAAAATGCTAAAACAACGGTTTTATTGTTTTTACTCTTTTCTCTCTTTTACACATTTCACATTCTTCAATATTGAACTTATTACAAACTTTTAAATATTACAAATAAATCACTTTCTTATACATCTATTGATTTGTTTATTGTGATCTATGTTTTATTTAAAGTCCGTAGCTCTTCGGGAATTCATACCGAATAGATAAACAAACAAATGGACAAACAAAGGAGAAGGTAATATTGCATTGTCATCCAGTACTTAGTTATGTATAACTTTCAAATCTAGTTTATAGATGACTTCATTTAAAATAGATTGCGAAATTTCCAACCGAATAGATAAACAAACAAACAGACAGACACAGAAGCGAGTCAATATTGTACAATCGTTCAGTTAAGAGATAGCTTTAAAGTCTCTAAATTATCGGGAAGTTAGTTTCAAATCTATTGCAAAATTCCACCTGTACAGACAAACAAACATAGACAGAACACGGAAGCTAATTAATGACAACGGAAAAATATATTATCCGTAATAAAAGTGTATAATATAAAAATCTTTTATGAAATGTACAATGATGGCGTTGCCACTTTATGCCACAACAACAAAAACTATGAGAAACCGGCTAAGAGCATCTAGGACCATTCTCACTGTAGGGTTCCGAAGTCGTTACTACAAAGAAATGCACTACGGGTTGTTAAAACTAAAGTTGCAAAGAGCGTATCTTCATACGTTGTTGAAAGCGCATTCGGCATAACTCAAAAACGGTACATCTGCTGATCAACAAAATAATTTTCATTGCAAATACCTGACTATTAAGTGTAATCCTGTTCAAAATGTTTTTAGAAGCATTATTTCGGCAATAACTCGAAAGTTTTAACGGTAAAATCATTTTAATGCATTCGATCAAGGATGAAATAATAGTTTTCATTGCATTAATTTATACACTGACTATTAAGTGTAATTTCTTAATACTTTTTAATTTTGTTCAAAATGCGGTTTAAAAAATAGAAAGGGAAACAATTTTTTTGCTACTTTCGAAGCGATTATTTCCGAAAATTGCTTAGAAACCTTAATTTAAAAAAAAATGATGTAATATGTGTTACATGTTTATCCTCGCTGAAAAAATTTTTTTTAACTTCTGTTGCATATACGGAGTGCTTGCTCCCTTAGAAATATTTATATTTATTATTTAACTACGAAACTAATTAACGGCTGATATAAGACACCTATACTCTAAATTTCACTAATATACATCATATAGTTTTTGACTAAAATGCCTGTGACATACGGAAAGACGGACCGACGGACGAATGGACGTGACGAAACTATAATGGTTCTTTTTTTATCGTTTTGGTTCGTAACCCTAAAAATGATGCATTATTGTGCAGATTTCGAACAAAATTCTTGATATTATATTTTATTTCAGATAAGAACTACTGAAAATTATATTTACCTTAACATGAAATGTCATTGTTCCATTTTAAACAAAGTCAAAACGAGATTAACAGCAAACATCTACGTATTAAAAATAATAGGTGAATTAATAAGTAAACGAAATAAGATATTATACGTGTCGAAATTCATTTATTTATCTCCTACAAAAGCAAAACTTTTCCGTTGTCAATCCTAGAAACAAAACAAAACATGGTCACATTTATTCCATCGGAGGCTGCGTTCCGTTGCTGAACGTTTTTTTTTTTCAGAGTTCTCGTACATATTCGGTTCGGCTGCATTCACGTCGAAGCCGCGCCGGGCGTTACACGATCCGTACACGGAAAAGCTTCCAAAATTCCGTTGCATTGAATAGGACAAAGGGCATTGTCCGGGGCCGCGAAATTGTTATCCGCCCGCCTCGAGCGCGGATATAAAATTGAAAAATACAATAACGTCCGTCAATTACGGCATTCATGGAAACGTCTCGTAATTGACAGTCGTCGCCGGCCGATATTCGCAGTAACGAAGGCGCGCCGCGCCCTAATTGTCCGCGTCTGTCTTTTCCTCGGCGAAAACAATAATTATATTCAAAGTAACCTTTCGATGTATCGCAAAAAGCAGATTAAATTTTCCCGTTCCAAGTTATTAAGCGAATTTTCTGTGTTGCGCTGCGCTTGGAGTTCCGAGCAGTTCCGGGCAATGTTCGTTAGCATTCGGATAAGATGCTTTCCCGTGTTACGAAAGCATCTAGGTCAAAATTTTCTAACATACAACAGATATATATATATATATATACATATTGGCGACTCAGTTGTCTAATGTTACTAAATGGTAAATCTTTACGTCTAGTAGATTCAGAGAAATAGGCTGTGACAGACGAACAGACAGATTGACACACAAGAAAGTGATCCTGTAAGGTTCCCATGTTTTTATTGGATATAGGAAACCCTAAAAAGGTGATTTCACAGCTTATTTACAGCTGAAATCAAATATGATCCATTATTAGAAAAAAAAAAAAATTAAGTATAAAATGTTATTAATCTCTATAAAATAATTGACAGTGAAAAAAATGCTGTCAATAAACTGACATCTTATATATGTATAAAATTATTTTTTACTACCTCTTCAATATGAGTAGTCATTTCCAAAAAATATAGATATTTTGAGTATTTATAGACTTAAACACTCAAAAAGTAATAACGATTCTGTACCTTTTATATTTGTAAATATGTTTTTCACTTTCGAACTAAATTGATTTTTGACCACATTCGTGAATAAACAGTGATTTTATAATTATAAAAATAAAGAGCGTTATATTATTATAAAGACAGATAAGCTTAGTTTATAAATTCGTATTTATCACTAAGGATTAATGAAAAGTGGAAACATAAGTTGTCAATAAGACTGTCTATTTAAAAATGGATGCCATATATAGATTCAATCCCCAACTGCAATACGTAGTCTCACAGTAGTAAATAGTAGTAGGTCTCTTATATGCGTCCTTTGTCATAAACACCTGGTAACAATTTCTGACTTATACGTGGATAATACTGAAAATTTCTTGATTCTCATTAATAAGACGACATATTATGTTCATATTATATTTATTGTTTTTTGGACAGTACTCCTTCACTATTTACACCATTTTTCATTCATTGGAATATCTGCAAAAAGCAGTTTGCCCAATCTTCTTCAGGAACTTCTTCAATGGTATCTTGAAAGTCATTTACCGATGTTTCGAGACTTTCATTGTTCATGTAAATCGTTAAAGAAGTAATCACATCTATGTCTGAATTCACTGATCATGGAATACACAGAACTATGAGATAGAACCTTATCACTAAACGCTAACTGAGTCCCTGGCAACTTTCTTGTTGACTTAAGCCACATCGAAATTGTATCATAATTATATACATACATAATTTTCAAAACGATGTCACAATTAAAAATATAAATGACACTCCGCACAAACTAAAACGGTACCTATTCCCAAATAATTCCATTTTCAAAATCTTTCATTGTTTTCGTCTAATTCTTATTACAAATCGCCAGTTTTAGAAATTTTCAGTATGACCTATTTAATAAATCCATAAAAATAATGTAAATCATGCAAACCATCATTGTGAAATGACATAGAATGAATTCTTTCTTTTATATTGATCGATGTCAATCGTAATAGCAGTCTCGCTTTCGCTCCAATTTCGGTCGCACTTCTGGATCTAATCTCGTCTCCGCGTTCTTTTCGACCCCAATCTCGTTTTCAATTTCGGTCCCAGTCCCACTTTCAATTCTGATCCTGGTCCTATTCTCGATTCTGATCTCCATCCAATTTTCAATTCCGATCCCGCTGTTCCTCTGATTTGAACGAAGTCTGGGGCAAATATTAGTCTAAAATCAAATTCGAGCTATATTACTCGGGAGTAATGTATCTTTCTATGAGTTAAAGAATTATTAAAATCGGCTTAACAATATAAATTTATGAAACCTGGAGTAAATATGGGTAATCTAATTTAGTCAGGAATAGTATAGCTATCTATAATTATTGATGTTTGAAATCAATTCATTAGTTTGGTTTAGTAGTAGAAACACGCGGGTAAAACATGGAATAAGTTAATTAATGCTATTTTTTTTTTCCGAAACCTTTTCGGGCATGCATACAACATATCACCACAGTTTCACCGTCATCGGATCAATAGTTTAGACGCGTATAGGAATCAAACATACAAACATTTACTTTCGTATATTTGAATTCCTTTATCTTTTGTATCGATCGATATCAATCTCCATCCCGGTCTCACTTTTGATTAGAAATAAAAAAAAATCACATATGTTTGTCGTTCGAATCGTACTTTACGGTCGTGCTTTCATACAAAAATCCTTTGTTAGAGCACTTTCAATTTTTCCCGAACATCCAAATTTTTGAAGTAATTTCTTAATAAAAACTTTCAAAGAAAATCATTTTAAACATAATCTGATTTACTGTTTTTGAGTTATTGCCGAAAAACTGCGCTTCTCAACAAAAGGAAGTAAGTGACATGAAGATGCGCTCTTTTGCTGATGCACTTTAGTTTACACTAGTCTAATAATAATAGTCGGACATACCTACTTGTTTTTAGGGTTCCGTACCTCAAAAGGAAAAAACGGAACCCTTATAGGATCACTTTGTTGTCCGTCTGTCCGTCCGTCCGTCCGTCTGTCAAGACCCTTTTTCTCAGGAACGCGTAGAGGTATGAAGCTGAAATTTATATCAATAACTCAGGTCTACTGTCCCTTGAAGCTGTGAAAAAATCAAACTTCTAAGCCAACGCAATCAAAAGATACAGCTGTTTATGCCGCAAATTTTCGACACTTGCAAGGGAATCAAAACCTACAGGGTGCTTCCGTGAACTCAGAATCTTGAAATTTGGTACGAAGCAAGTCTTATAGCATAGATAAAGGAAAAATTACGAAAACCATAAATTTTAGTTACATCACATAATATATTTTTTTAATAATTTATAACTTACTACCCATTTCCTCATAAACGCGTAGAGGTATTAAATGGATATTCATACCAAATACTCAGGTCTATAATACCTTTAAGCTGTAACAAAATCAAACTTCTATGTCAACGCAATCAAAAGAAACAGCAATTTAAGCTGCATATTTTGAAACTCGCAAGTACTCAAGGGAATCAAAACCTAAAGGGTACTTCCAGTCGACCTAGAATCTTGAAATTTGGCATGAAGCAACGTTTTATAGCACACATAAAGGAAAATTCCGAAAACCTTAAATTTTAGTTACATTACAAAATATATATTTTAATAAATATAAACTTATTACTTTTTCCTCATGAACGCGTAGAGCTATCAAGTTGAAATTCATATCAAATACTTAGATCTAATTGCCTTTAACCCGTGAAAAAAAAATTCTAAGTCAACGCAAAACGCAAAACGCAAAAGTACAACCATTGATACCGCATATTTTGAAACTCGCAACTACACGCAAGGGAATTAAAACCTAAAGACCACTTCCCGTTGACATAGAATCTCGAAATTTGGTAAAACGAACTTTGTAAACCTTGCAGGTTTGTACGGAACCCTCGGTGCGCGAGTCCGACTCGCACTTGGCCGGTTTTTTTTCTAGTTATAGGCGACTAAAGTGCTTATAACTACTTTGTGCTGGAAGCACGGAAAAAGTATAACAACCTACTTTTTTCATCTGTAGTGCATTTCTTTGTAATAATGGCTTCGGAACCCTATAATGAGCATGATCCGACATGCTCTTGGCCAGTTTTTTATTACTTAAAGTTTACCTAAATTAATGTATCCCAACATCATTATCGTTTTATTTATGAAATGAAGAGTAACTGGTGATTCTTTGAAATACCATTATTTTAATATCGTTTGTAAACATTTACTAATAGAGATAACTGATGGAAAGGTCGGCAAAATTCGCGTTAGGAAAGCCTATGCAGACCATTTTGGTGGCATATTAAAAAAGGGCCAAGCTTTAAGCGCCCGAAACCGACAAGGTTGCATGACAAGATTGATGGATGTCAGTGAAGGAAGAAAGATATGCGAAGATCGTATCATGTAGAAATCTATAGCCTCTGCCTACCCTTCTGGGAAATGGGCGTGATTTTGTATTATACTATAAATAATGACAACAGCCGGATTCAATTTATTCTAATGTCTTCGAATTTACCCGACGTTTTGCTGCCATCCCAATAACGAGTTTTCAAGCGTATTTTTTGTCTGACAAATTTAAATACAGACTTTTCATGTAGCCCTTTCATAAAGATATTAAGACTCATAAGTCAACAACGTCTTGAAGCACCGTACCGCAATTAATTGAACATTGTTCTCCGTCGCCGCTAAGATCACACAAATGCGACGATATCGCATTCATTTTCGAAACTTTCCTTCAAAGAACTTCGAGACTCATCCGCGTCAATAGCTTGTCGGGGTGACGAAGCGCCAACAGGGCCCCACGCGAGCGCTCATCCTCCGCCCAATTTCGCAAACGAGCGGAACTAGCGACGTTCAGATGACACTCGACGTCCACGCCCTATAAATTGCGGCGGCTACAAATTAAATTAGGTAACGCGGGCGTGACGAGCCGCGGCCGGCGCGGGCGACGCGGCGGACACGGAATGGGAGGACCGCCGCCCCCCGCCGCCGCCCGCCGCCCCGCGCTCGCGCCGCGCTCTGCTCTCTGGTCAATCTTATTTATGGCCCTCCCATGCAATCCATTCCAAATTCAAATGACACTCGCTGGTATTTATTTTGGATTGCACGAGGAAACTTCAGTGGAAAGCTATATACAGAGCGTAAATTTGATTCTGCATATTATAGTCAAGTACGAGATTTACTCGCCAAAAGAGGGTTCCGTACGATGAATATGTCTTTCTTTTAATCTGACCCAAATTTGTTTGTGATAATGATGACAACTGCAATTGTGACAGACGGATAGACAGACATACGAATGATCCTTTAAAGGCACTGAATTTTTTTTATTTTTAAAGTTCCGTACGATTAAAGGAAAAGGGAACCCTTATAGGATCACTTCGTTGCTACCTGCTCATCTATCTGTCAAAATCCTTTATCTCAACAACACGTGGAAGTACCAAGTTGAAATTAACATAAGATACTTTTGTCTGTGATCTCTTTAAACTGTAAAAAAATTAAGCTCCTTAATCAATGAAATCGAAAAATACGGCCAAAATACAGACATTTATGCCTTAGATTTTGACAATCGCAAGTAAATCAAAATCTATAGGATGCTTCCCATTTTATTTTAAAAATAGGATTTGATATTACAAATAAACATTCGAATTATTCGAGGATGCAAGCGCACGAGCGCTAGCATTATTTAAAAAAGTGATCAAGAGCTTGTCGGACCGCGCTCATTATAGGGTTCCGAAGCCATTATTACAAAGAAATGCATTACACATGAAACCAAAAATAAAGGCTATCTTTTTTATGATTTAATTGTAAATGTATGATTTTCATATTTTTTTCCTATACTTGTAATATAAGACGGTATTAATTGTTAAATTTCATAGTTGTAAGTCAACGGAAAATACCCTATAAATTTTGATTCCCTTGAGAGTGTCAAAATATACGTTTTTGTGGCATAAACTGCCATATCTTTTTCCATGTTAACTAAGATGTTTGATATTTTCACAACTTCACGCGACTGTATACTTGAGTCTATGCTTTTAATTTCAACTGGATATCTCCACGCATTCCTGAGATAGTGTTTTGACAGACAGACGAACGGACGGACGAACGAACACCAAAGTGATCCTATAAGGATTCCGTTTTTCCTTTAGACGCACGGAACCCTAAAAAAGGAGATTAATAAGAACTTAACGCACAATTAATGCAACTTTAGGTATCAAAGAATATTTTACTCGCGCACGTAGCAGATGGATATTCCACATAAAACAGATTATTCTTGCAAGTGCTAGTAGCATACTAACAAAAATTTCTTGAAAATTTATGAATCAATACAATTTCAGAATTCGATTGCCATAAAATAAATCGTATCACTCATACAATTTATCGTATCAATAAACTCAAAAATTCATAGATTAAATAACATCACATTTAACTCTGCCGGCCGATTTATCATGGTTTGTCGTTGATCCGACTGATAAACAAATGATTATTGAGGAAACTAAACCTAATATTTTTTTTATAAGTGTAGTATACCAGCTATTTTTATATTGTAGTTAGGATAAATATAAGGTAGGTTGACTTTAAAACGCGATCACTACAGGCTTTTCAGCCTTGAAAGTCTTCTCAACATCTGGTCCAAACCTGATTTATTCAAAAGTTTGAATTCTTTAAAAAAAGAATATTCATTGTTTGTAATTTATTTTTTATTTAATTACATTATATTACTCTAACTTACGATGGGTATTCGATAAAAAGTGAAAATGAATATTTTGCCGTAACTTTTATTAAATGTTCTTTTATTTTTCGACATAGCCGCCTTTTATCATAATACACTTAGTACATCTTTTTTCTAAGCTTGAAATTCCTTTCTTGAAAAAACTCTTCATTCTGAGCATCTAAAAATTCCTATACTACAGCGACTACTACTTCATCATCTTCGAATCTCTATCCTTCCAAATACTCCTTCAAAGGTCGATGGAATATGGAGGATGCTTAAGTATTTCCAAACCTGCATCTCGAATTGCAAACGTCAACGGCGCACCTGCGACCGAAGCATTATCTTGATGACACAATATAATTTCTGCCAGTTTGCTTCGCTGTTTCTTTCGAATTTCGTCATGCAATTTTAAATTTGTTCTGCATACAAAAAGTCCGTAACAGTAGCTTCACGGTAGAGATATTGCATCATGACCACCCCTTTGCTTTCCGGGAAAAAGACTAGAAATGGTGGTTTTTTTTTTATAAGTTATAAATTGTAATTCGTTTCTAGATCGTAGTAGTAAAACCACATTTTATTCATGGTTGTAAATCAACTTAAAAAACTATAAAGATCTTGTTGTAACATTTCCAAACCCGTTCAAGAAATTTTCAGTCTGGTTTGTTTTTGTGCATCAGTCAGCATTCTGAGAACCCTGGGCGCGGATGCTTCTGTCATTCCCAAACATTCGTGTAAATTACTAAGCACACTACCAGTCAAAATCTTTGTTTCTTCGACAATAAATCATATCATAAAACAACAGTCTGCCAAAACAATTTTTTAACGTTTTTTACCATTACGTCGGTAACTGTCGTAGTTAGACGACCTTCTTTGGTGGATGCTCTTCCACATTTCAATTCGGCGCACTAACGGACAACTGTACAATATGGTAGAGCAGTTCCTAAAGTATCCTATAAGTCTTGATTAACTCGTTCTGTAGTAAGCTTTTTTATCTCTATCTATCTTAAATAGATAATGTCTAATCAATATTTCATCTTTCCCAGCCAGTATTTACTTTTTATTGGTTCCAAAACATTGGTACTCATTCTCACATTATAGTGAACGCCCTCACATTACTTAACTACATAGTTTCTACCTTCTAACTAATTGTAGCTGTAACTTAACTAGATAGAGTTTTCTTTAATAACTTATCTATAAAATTATATTAGGTGCTTTATTTTGTAGCTCACCAAGTTTGCGATTTATTATTCAATTATTTAATTTACCCGCTATTAAATTGGATTATCTGTCGGTTATTTGATGATTAAGTAGACGATTATTAATTTTGTAACTCATCTACATTTTGGGTTGCGAATATTTTTATATTCCATTATTCCACTATTTTACTAAATAGTTTATAAACAGCTTAAAAGGTGAGAGTGCCCGTAATAAAGTGACGATGTATTCACCCTGAATATATGTTTTTTTTTTGTGATATGCCAATTTAAGATAGCGAAAAATAAATATAATTACGGTTTGTCAGAAATTCGGTTATTGATGTTGAGTCAGAATAAACTCGGAACTTCTGAGGAGTACGTGGGAGAGTGCTCACGATCTCTATATTTCAGATTTAGGGATTAAGCCTTAGGTTCTGCACTCTGGTCTAGGGCGGGTCGGGGCTGCTAACGGCCACGGTCATCAAAACGTTGACAATGTTCGATCCTAACTATAGTACATCTGTAACAGACAGACACCACAGACAGGACGCTGCAATAAATAGACACCGTAGATAGGATGATGGACACTATTTTCCATAGCGCTTCTTTACTAATTTCTTTGAAAGAATTATTCAAATTTAGATATTCCCACTTCAAAATATAACAAATAAAAATTGTAAAACTATTGACCCTGCACGCCATCCCTAAGACTTTCCGCTATGACATTTATCGCTGTGTTTTTAAACTCCTCCAGTTCAGAAATATTAGTTTTTGAGCTTTTCGAGTTCGAAAATTCTAAAAACGGTTGACCCTGCAGGTATCCCTGAAATTTCTTGCTATTTTTCAGTTCAAAGCCTTCAAAAATAAAAATAGTAGAAAATTACTGTGCTTTTTATAATTCTATGGACTCAAAAATAGAGTTATAATACGTTTTAAGACCTGTAAATTCAAAAATCTAAACTTATAAATTAATAAATAATTTACTTATACATAATTATCAATAAATAAGTAAATATATCTAAAAACGCTATTTTTATATTAAACACTATTTACATATTTTAACCACGATATGTTTCGAATGTGTTATTCGATTTGTTTCCGCTTTACGATGTTTGACACAATTTTTAAGCAAAAAAAAATGGAGCAGTACTAAATATCCATTGAAAACCTTTTTTTAAATCTTCGTTAACGATATCTATCGAACGAACAGATCGATTTTGATGTAGTTAGCAACAATCGACATTATTTCTTAAGTAGAAGAACTAGTTAGATTTTGTAATTCATCAGTAGAATAGTTTAAAACATATTGTAACAAAATCATGAACATTCTCCCTTAAGTACATTTATTTCGAAAGGGTACTTTACTGGTACCTATATAAAATGTTGCCTTTTTTACTGAATTATGTAAGTTGACTAGACATGATGGCTAAAAACGAAATCAAAATTAATATCTGGTAAAAAATAAACTATTGGCCATCAAAAGTACTATGTCATCTTCTTGCAAAACGGAGCTTAAGATTATTCTATATGGCGCTAGTAAACAATAGCGTCACCGTATATTAGTGTCTCCCATATCTAATTAGCAATTTAAAACAGTCTATAAAATACCTGAGTATTTTTATAGTTATCAATAAAACGTTTTCAGTACACTCATCCAAACAAACACCGCATACAAAAACAATACACGGGACACATATATCCACGGTACGCATTATAACAATACAGACATAATATCTAGCTTTCCATTATGACAAAAATTAAGCCACTTCTGTTATTGGCTGGTCAAATTAATAATTCTCCGTTAGGATCCAACAAAAGGGGGCGTGACAGTCGCGAGCCCGAGCAACAAGGTGTCAGCGGCAAACAGCGCGCCACAGATTTGTGGTCAATTCACGGACGCGTCTTGCCGCCTGTCTCGGCCACCGCCCCTTGTTGTAATCGCAACAATTGAACCTTATGAATTCTATACGCCTCTGAAGCATTTCCGTTTGACACTAGTCTAATAGTCCGAGATCTGTGAAAACGGTTTGGATGTATTTTAGTTTGGTATTAATAATGATGATTTTCACAATTATTCCTATATAGTCATAAGTTGGTAAAAATGTTTATTGAGAAGTGATTGTAAATAGACTAAACGATTTTTCATTATATTCTTTCAAAATCACCCGTACCTCCCTCTTCAATAGGGCATGTCTATATAAATAGAAATGCACCAATGATGTAGCATAATATGACATCTGTAAAGAGATAATTATCGGGATCGGCAATTTATTAGCCACTGATATTGGTTCACTTCTGATTTATGATGCTAACTTGGATGGGTATACACAGTTCTCTGGAAACATCAAAATAAATCTGCTTTTACATTTTTCATATGTAAAGGTCGTAGAACTTTATGAAATAGTAAATATTTTTTTTTTGTTTAAAACTATCAAAATAATAATAATTTGCAGTTATTTATTTTTTGATTGATTCTAAGTTTCGAAAGAAATTAAGATAATTAGACGAATGTGTTATGAAATTTCTGGGTTTACTTTCGAGCTTCGTCATAGGTCTCTGAAAAGCAATCACGACCAAAGTGCATTTCAAGTCAAATCAAATCAAAAATATCTCTATTTCGTAGGTTTATAGAATTACACTTCAAATACGTCACTATGGTATTTATTCTTTTGGTATCAACATTAACACCCGTTCCAAATGCTGATTCATTTTTCGGTTTCGCTGAAAGATACATGATAGATAGCCAATAAAACTAGTACAACATTTGAAAATTATATGAAACAGCCTGATGGTCGAGCAGTTCAGTCCCACGGTTTTTTTCGTTAACATGTTCAGATACGGCGGAAAAACCCTTAACGGATAACTTTTATTATGAATGTTTGAATTAATGAAATAGCAAATTTCAATTTTCAAGACAATACCAACTAGCAAAAAAATGTTGAGGATATGATTTCTCAATATGCGATTCCAGTATCAACCTTCCGGGTCCATCATCATATTCTAAAAACCAATAATATAAATTACTACGGTAAATTATTTTTTATGGAATTCTAGTTATTATCTTGCGGCTCCATCAGCAGATCTTAAAAATTGCCCATGGCCAGAGTATTAGGGTAGGATATGTTATTCTGTTATAGCCTTCTATGCTTACATTCTGGCTACATCATCAGATCAATCCTATAATACCATATAATTGTATTGTAATTAAACCTATATACAACTGCTAAAATACATGATAGTCCAAGAATTAAATGTGTGTGAAATTCAATTTCACATACATGCTTACAAGTGAAACTAATAAAAGCATATCAATATACACATGTAGCACGTCAGTTTGTGGTATTACAATTATAATTAAATTTGAAGGCATCGCGTTTACACTTTGACTGACAGAATTTTTTTCAATTAGTTATAAATGACTTAATGACTATTCTACAACCACACCTCAAACACGCTAGACAAGGAATAACCTCACGAATGCAGTTAATCGAACGGTATAAGTGTAGCTTACCCAAGATTATTTTTAGTATAAACCTTTTCTAATAGAGTAAGGCATTATGTTTACTATTCTACATAATCTACTTGACTGAAAAATCTAAATTGCCTTTGTATAATATCGGTAAAGAAATTTGACCTCGTTGATTTGCTGGAATATAATTTTTCTTGTATTCCATATTACAGTTGTTCGCACTTATATCTCTTTATTTCTTCTTCTACTTTTGTCTTTTCATTAATGCATGAACAGTTGAACAATTTACAATTGAACAATTTACATTTGCATAAAATGAATTTTCAAAAGAAATCTGAATAATAATTTAGTGAGTTTGGAAATTTGACATTAAACCACAGACAAAAATAGTTAGTATCTAAAAAGGAAAGAGAACATAAAGAATAAAAAGTAATATAGAGAAAATCTTAATAAGTAGCTAGAAACGATCAAATAAAGAAGAGGAAAAGTCAAGAATACAGAAAAACAAAGTATCCGTTAGTGGGAACTAGGACAGTGATGCTTCGGAAAGTTACTCTGGCAACGTAACATCAGAAATAACTTTAACTTGAAAGTAAATAAAAATACACTACAAAGCGAGAGAAATATCTAACTTTATATACAGAAATACTCGTAAATAAAGCAATATAAAAAGACCCTAAAATATTTGAAAATGTAGCATTTTTGAAGTATGTCAAATTTTCTGAAATAACATACAATTAAAATAACTTTTTTTAAATAATCTCAGAAACAGAAGCAAATTGAACATGCATAATATGTACAGTCAATGCAAGTTGCAATGTTTTTGTATATAATTTTTTAAGCTTTAATTGTCAATTATTATTTACCGACTGAGCCGATGTCAATCACCCCCTTGACAAAGTTAATCAGTGTTGCGGCCTGCATTCAATTCAGTAAATTGCACCCAAAATTTGATCTGGCAAATGATATTCTATTGGAGGATGCAACGAGAAAATGCCGGGTGCAACGTCATTTGCAAGCTGCGCAGTCCGGCTCGCTGCGAGGTCTGCGGTCAATTGCCGGCACGACGGCGCGCCTAGCGGGGCACGGCCGTTCTCAGACCTCACATTGCGCTTGTAAAAGCTTCGATTATCAGAACAAGGTGTTTAATAATCAGACGGTAAATTAATTTATAAATGAGCATAAATACAATACTTGTTATTTTATTTAAAAAAAATTATAGTATAATGGTCATGAATACTCTATAATATTACTCTTGTGAGTAGGTGTTTTTGTAAATACGTACTTACAATGATAAGTAAGGACCAGGGTATCTTTCTGGAAGAAAGAATTGTCCTAATATTTAAAATATTAATTTATACTTCGAAAGTGGTCGAAAATAAATACACGATTACATTGCAACTTTCTGAGATTAAGAAACAAACAGAAGTCGTCGGAAGCTCAGTGTGACAAATGAGATGGAATAAGCAGAAGTTCAAAATGAGGTGCATGCAATTTGGCAACTGCAGTCGAGGCTGTGTGAACTAAAGCATTGACTTGATGAAAAAACTTTTCTTAGACAAATGAGGTTGTTTCATCTTCATTTCATCGTTCTATTTTTGCAACAAATTCACACAACATATTCTCAATTCTCGAAGTAATCAACTAATATTAATCATCGAGCATCTCAGATAACATCGACATCACTTTGCCAGCCGCCATTTTATTAACAGCCTTTTTTTGGAAAAAGGTCACCATTTTTCGTCTATTGTTTATCCTATTATTTGTTTTTTGTCCTATACCGATTGATGCATGTCACGCCCACTGCTTGTTATGACCCGAAAAAAATTGTTTGAATTACGAATAAAGAGTTACAAGCATTCCTCTGAGACACCTACTTGATGACGTTTTTGGTTTAGCGTGAGCGAACGCTCCGCCCGACGAACTGTGTTATATACAGCCGCTAGTGTAGAACGTAAAAATAGTTTCGAAAGAAATGTTTACCGCCCCCTACCACCTTAGTTTCCAACAGCGAACACCGAATTATTTTCAAAAACATGTATATATCATACATGTAAAAGCTTTTGAAGGTATTGTTAGCTTTAATATACATATAAAACTTATATTTCTATGCTTAACTTCTAACAGTATATCGCAGTATGTCTATGTTACTAACACTATGCTATAGACATTTTTTCTGAAATAAATTTTTATAATTATCATATCCAAAATTAGTTGTGTTTGTGTGTATTACAATGTGACAATTGGAAATATATTTTTTTTATTTAGCAGGTGCTTTCTTTTTCGTTTCAATAACTTATTGTCTCTCTTTTAGTTTAGTTTTAGTGAAATTTCTTAGAGAATAAGTTTTTCCAAGACTCGACTGGACGCACTTTTCGTCCCCAAAAAACCTATTCTTCCAAAAACGTTGTTCAAATCTACTTCCTACATAAATGGAAGAAGACCTAGCTTCATAATAGCTGCACGGTTTTGGGGACCGACTCGTTAAATTTATGAAAAGAACGAACGCCCGGCGAGGACGAATTTCGAAAATTCTCAATTAATTCGCTTTATGTGCGGCGACGGCGGGAGCGGATAGATACAAAAATAAAAGCGGGAGGAATGCAAGCGATTTTTAATATAGCACGACGGGGAGGCCACGTGACCCTCGCCCGCAGTTATAATGTAGCCGGCGGCGAAGAGCCAGCCGGATCGCGACCGGGTCGCGCCCGCCTGCGGACGCTACAACTTACAACTTCAAATATTTCCTATTTATTTATTTTATAACATTGAAAATGTTTTTTCTATCGTATTATAAAGACCCCAATTTCAGAAAAAAATTCGTATCTACTCTGGTGTTGAGAGCTCCAGATCTAAGTAAATGATTCGGGTGTTAAAAGAAGCATATGGACAAGGACTATACATGTGGAAAAAAAAATTAAAAAAGTGTATCTTTTGAGAAATTTACAAACAAACATTAAAATGGGTTTTCTTAGAGGTTTTTTTAAGGGGTTTTCAGCCTACTTTGATGTTATGTCTTCTTTTAGGTCTCTAATGTCGGTTAGGTGAGAGGTCATCGGGATCTGCAGTCAATATGGGCGTGCCACAGGGTTCAGTTCTTGGACCATTTCTATTCCTAGTGTTCATAAATGATCTACCACATCTTGTTAAAAATAGTCATGGGATTGTATTGTTTGCGATGATACCTCCTTACTTTTTAAGATTCATCTCTGAAATCGTTGAGGGGTTTAGTATTAATAATCTTCTGCTCAATGAAAGGAAAATAAAACTTGTAAAATTTTCCCTATCTGATTCTAAATTGATCGACACAAATGTCATGGTCAAAAACGAGGTACTGGATATTGTAGACACCACCCAATTTCTTGATTTCACCGTAGATTCTAAATTACGTTAGAATTCTCATATTACGAGATTAGCGAAAAGGTTTGGTTCTGCAGCATTTGCAGTCAAAAGAATTCGGCGACTTACAGACGAAAGCACCGCAAGACTATTTATTTCAGTTTTTTCATTGTCTTATAACCTATGGGATTTTGTTATGGGGTCACGCAGTCGATATTAACACAATTTTCATGCTGCAGAAGCGAGCTATTCGTGCTGTTTATGATCTGAGACCAATGCCATCTCTCAAAGAAAAATTTAAGGAAATTAATATCCTAACTTTAGCATCACAATATATATACGAAAACCTGGTATATGTCAAGAGAAATATAGAATCGTTCCATAAAAGGAGCGACATCCATAACATTAATACTAGATATAAGAATGATCTTGTTGCTCTTAAGACTCGTCTAAGTAAAGTTAATAAATCATCTAAGGGGATGTGTGTGCGCTTTTATAATAAGATCACAAGTGAAATTCAAAATTTGCCTGTTGCTGAGTTTAAACGTTTCGTTAAAAAAAAGTTAAATAGCAAGGGCTATTATACCGTGTTGAAATATTTTAATGAAAAAGGCCCCTGGGCTTGAGCTGTTCGCCTATCAGGTTATTTCATATTATTTTAAATGTTGACTAAATTATAAATGACTATCTTTTGTATTGATGAGTAAAAGAGCAAACCTTGAGTTTCTTGCCCATTCTTCTTTCGGTGAATCAGCATTTGGAATGGGCGGTAATGTCGATATGAATTTATTAATGATGTATTTCAAATGTAATTTCATTACGTACAAAATAAAGATATTTTTATTTGATTTGATTAATATTTATGTCGATGTCTGACTCAATACCTAAAGTGCTTTTTATTATTTTTTGAAAGTACTAAAACTTTTTATAATCATTTACTTTTTTAAATCTGCTGTTTTATACCTTAATATTATACTTACGTCGAATGTGAACGTGAGTACTAATATTCGATTACAATAAGAAAAAACGTTAATTTTTACATATCAACAATTTTTGTTGAATTACCAAAAAAGAATAAATCTTCGGTCGAAGGACATCCATCACAAACGAAATTTTTATCAATTTACAATTTACATAGACTACCGTTCAATATTAGAGATAGAGTTCAATCAATACTAGTGATTGATGAGACATCTTTATATCTCGTAATTGCATTCTTGTAAGGGATATTTTCTTGTTCGGCGTTATAAGAGGAGTAAAGTGTTCTGTAGAAGTCTGCAGCCAGTTTTTAGATTTCTTTGCGGTTATTATTTGCTTGGATCTGTTACTTTTTAATTTGGGTATCTATTCCATTCCATGCTCTCTTAGTTCTTTAAACGCTTTTCTTGTTCCCCTGCTTTTTTGATATCCGCTTCTAGTTTTTTCGCTCGCTTCATTTTCCTGCGTTTCTTATACTTTCTCGAACCTGTTTACTCAGTGCGGATATTATGTTACGGTTTTCATTTCTTTTTGACTTGTCGGTTATTAATGCTTTTCTTTATTTAGTAGCTCTATTGTTCTTATGCTGAACTTTGTATAATTAATTGCATTTGCCTTTATTTTTTTTATTTGTGACAATTGTTTGATCAATTGGTCGTATTTATCAGTGACACTTCTGCTTGAGTTTACTACTTCTGTCAACGTCTTGGTAAGTGAGAGATCAATGTTTTTTTCGTAATGCTCTGGTATTAACTGTTTTAGAGAGGTAGAAATAAATTTTATTTTATTTCTACCTCTTTGAGTTGGGAGCTTTTAAGAAGGCAGCGCACCATTCGGTGATCCATATTGAAATTTAAATTCTGTATTACGTGTGCGTCATTGAAAAATTTGGGATTGTTAGTTATTATAAAGTCAATATTCTTTGTATATTTTCCATCAAGTGATGGCCAGGTCCGTTTAGTTTTGGGTTTTTTTTTTGAAGGCAGAATTTAGTAGTTAAGTTGTTTTGTAGTGAGAGTTCAATTATTCTATGGCCCTTATCACTCGTCTTTCCATATCTGTATTTACTCAGTATTAGTTCCTCGCTGGATTCTCTACTGCCAACGTGTGCGTTAAAGTCGCCAATAACTATGAGATAGTTATGAAGGTATTTTTTATGATATCTGATAGAGTGGAGTAAAAGCCGCCGCTTTCGAGTGCTAACTCTGTGGGTGCATATGCTTGAATGATTGTCCACGCTTTTTTGTATCTTGGCATTTTGGTACTGAGAGTATTGCTAATCATTCTGAGATTCCTATCAGCTCTACTATGTAGTTTTTCAATGTTTTTCTGATTAAGAAGCCGACTCCTTCTCCTTTTTGGTATAATATGTAATCATTGTGTTCCACTATTTTCTCTCCTGATCTTCTCATTTCAATTATGCCTAAGATGTCATATTTTACGTTGTGAAGCGCCTCGTCCAATTCCAATAGGATTTCTTGTTTTCACTTGGTTCTCGTATTATGTGTTGCAATGTAGAATGTTTCACTTCATTTGGAAGAGGGTTTTGGTCTAGTGCTCCAGCGGGGACCAGCCGTGATGGGAGACGAATTGTTTGATATTTATGTTTGTAATTACTTGTTAAAGCACTTTTGGTTTGTGTTTGTTTCCGATTTTCAGGGACTTTCATTAATTTTTTGAATTAATTATCTGGGGATCAGATATTGTTATTTCTACATTACTCAGTGAGTTCGGTCTAATTATTTCGCCCCTGTGAGCTTTAGTGAGAGATTGAGTTGTATTTTCAAGAAATCATTTGTGTTAGCTTTCTTTTTGTTGATTGATCATCATCGAATCATTTCTAACAAAGATGAAGATAGAACAGTGGTGGATCGATGGCCAAGAGCATTGCCTATGATCTAGGACGTACTGGATTTGTTCCTGATCACGAATGAATTGTATAATAAGTTATTACTCCAGTAAAATGACTTCACGCCTTGAAGAGCAGGTCAAGCCTTCGGCATTTCAGGTGGTCATCGCTTTCATGATATCACTCGTTAACAGCCCGCGACTCGTAATGAAGGAATAGGGTCAAACTAAACCCTCTGAGTGGATAATTAAAGGCCTTAACTCGTCTATCTAAAACAAAAAAATTATATGGTAAAGACAGCATCAGTTGTGTAGCGGTTGAAAGCTATAAAATACATATTTCCTAAATTACATACAATTGAAATTAACAAAGTTGGCAACGACGCTTTCGTAATTCGAATGGTTTCCTTGCTTTCTTCCAAAGTAACCTTTTATAGTCCACGTATTAATTAGGAAGTGGCCAGTGTGTCGGCGCACCGCGACTATTGTTCTTCTGCCGACATGTCGAAACAACATATTTCAATTCGATAGCGGCCGGACGACAGGCGGAAGCGGCCGAATATAAATTGCCTGCGAACGTAGAGCAGCGGAGCCAATGGCCACATTAAATATTCGTATACTAACCGTATAATCTTAGGTATTTCAACGATCAGATTTTTTAAATAATTATATGCAATAGCTGTACATTGGTAACTTATGGCATTTCTTATTGCGAGTTAATTAAGCCAGTGACGAATTTTCAAAAAAAAATTCATGTGTTTACATTATCTCTCGTTAATTTCAACATACTGTTCCGACATTTATTCGCTATTAATGTATTTACCGGATACGTCTGTTTTGCATTATATTTATCATCGGATTCTGCGTCTTACAGGCGAGATGATAATATCGAACGACAAGTACCATATGAACGAGATCAACAGCTCGGCGTACAGCGTGCAGATGCGGCTGGTGGTCCGCAGCATCCAGAGGAGCGACCTGGGGGGGTACAAGTGCATATCTAAAAACTCGATAGGAGACGCCGAAGGGAACATTCGGTTATATGGTGAGATACTGCAGTATTGTGAATCGAACTTCCGAATTGAAATTTACAAAAATCCTCGTAAGTTACAAAGACGCACTACATTATGTTCTGTACAATCAAACTTTAGTACAATTGAGAAAATTACAATATAATTTAACATTACTTATTTGCCTTAATAGAATTACCTATATCAATATATCTTTATAATTCTGTAACCGGATTTTGAATCCCAGCATTTTATGCTGATTGATGATCAAGCTCTAAATACAAATACGGACGTTGTGATCACAGACACTGTAAAATAACATTATGTAACCTCAGAAGTGGAGCTGCCGTTCAGGAAGAACAGGGAGGAGGAAGACAGGAGCGCGCGCTCCGAGGAGAGTAACGACGTGCGGTCCAGCTCGCAGGGCTCGCTGCGGGAGGGCGAGCCGCGCGCCGAGGACGCCGTGTTCCCGGGCGGGCGCGCGGCGCCGGCGCACCCCGTGTCGGCCGTGCTCGTGCTCACGGCGGTGTACGCCGCCTGCTAAGACTGTGCGGTCGCGTAGATTTAGTCGGATTATCGTGAAATGTACTCGAAACTTATTATGAAGTAATAGTTTTTGAACTGTAACGACATAGCGGTTTGTAATGTAATTTTTTATATGTGTAACTTAGCTATTAAGGAGATTAAGTCATCACACAGAAATATCGAAAAGCGAATAGATTCGAATTAAAATAGCACAATTTTGTTATATGCTATCATTTTAGTGTATCTCATATATTAAATTTTCAGCAAAGAGTTTCTACCATACAATAAAATATGTTTTTAAGTATGTTTAATTTTATTTAAAAACAATATATAATAAAATGGAAAAGAATTTTTTTCTGTAAATGTGAAGGTATTTTGGAGAGGGTTTGTAAAAAAAATGTTTGTAGTAAATTTTACAATTAAGAAAACAATGAGGACATAAAACCTTTTTGGTACAGAATACGAAAATTTTGGGTTTCATTAGTCAGGCCTCTTTCCATTCAATAAAACAATTACAAATCCCTTAATAAATATTCATGTTTAACTAAACGAATTTATTATTTTATAACTGCATTTAAAATTCTCCATTTTGAAATTTATTCAAGGAAAATGGTTTTGATCAGACGTTATGGTATTCGATACAGAAATTATCGTATAGTTCTATCGCGTGCACCGTACACTTAAAATAATTTGTAAAGATATTTTTGTTACATAAGCACCACAAGATGTGTTTTTATATGTAACATTTCCTGAGCGCGACGAAATGTGTAACTGAATGTGGGCCTACATTTGCTTGCGGCCAATGACCGCCAACATTTTTATTATATTTAAAAAAATATATATTACCAAATAATTAAATACTTGTTATATATTTTTTTCGCAACCAGCCCAATCAATATCCGAATCTAATTTTACGCAAGATTGTTGCTCCTCAAAGTTACCTAAAGAGAATGGATTCTTTCTACAATTGTCTGAAATCTATAACTATTCACTGCAATATTTTAAAAACTAGTTTTTTTTTGCTAGTTTTATCAGCGTTATATATCCGAATTATAAAAAATCTAAGAAATTTGATTTCTAAAAATCGTCATCCGACCATATGTCGAACACCGATCCTCACGAATTCCAAGCAGAAGTCAGTGATGCTGAACCATGAGTGACTATTTACATGGAAACTACTGCCGTTAATTTGAGACTACAAAAAAATACACCAGTATCTTATAAAAAAAAAAACTATTAACGGCAGAAATGTATAAATATTAATTGCTTAGAAGTATAATTAAATTTCAATTATTATAATTTTTTGGAGTACATTTCATGAATATTTAACGTGCGTTGTGGAAAATGTGTTGTTAGTTTAAAGTGCTTCGGACCGTACGGGCACGAACAGCCCCGGCTGTCGGCAGATTTAGAATGATAGTGACTTTTTGATCAGTTTTGTATGCATCTTGAAGTACTTGTACATTGTCGACAAAGAATTTAGCCGCGACATAGTCTAAGAGATAACAGCATAATATACGTAATAGGTTGTTAAATATGCATTGCAGAGTCGTAACGCGCAGGCGCTATCTAACTAAATCCCTCCTAACACTGAATATGCAATACTTTATCGATGTGCATAAACGCCATACAGGAAATAAATGCAACGCCTGCATTCTATTCGTCTATGCTACGATTATAAATATTGTACATCATGTACGTAACTTACAATTAAATTGTAATAATACATTTGAATGTACTATATAGAATTATGTTATAGTTAAACGTATAGATAATGTCAATTTTTATTACATCGTTGTTTTCCCGAATTCGTTGAATATTAATGTTTTAGTAAATTAAAAAAGTTATATAGTCGCTATACATTGGATAGGCTATTTTTTAATCGTTAAGTTTTATGTATACTGTTAAATTTTATTGGCAAAAAGATTTTGTGACATATTTTAAAAATGTATTTATTAGAAACGATGTTATTTATTTTACTTGAAATGTATAATTTTCATTTAGAAATATAGGAACATGTAATCCGGCTTATTAATTTGCAACGAATGTATTATTTTAAGTGTATACCATACACCGATTTAGCCATCATATATATGCGGCCTAAATGTATATTGCCTATGAAACAAATAAATGAATTATATATAATGTGTTTCTTTTCCTAAATCAGTCTCGTAAAATGTAGCTGCTTGTGATGCTGACTACTAGATTTGGTATGGTCATATTAAGCCAGATATCTTATTATTGGACTTCCAGATATAACTTGCGCTTATTTTTTTTCCAACATTCACTTAACTTTAAATCAACTTGCACGCATAGTCCTAGCTATAACATTGACATAAATTAAATCACTCTCAAATGCTTAGCCTTATGAATTGTACAATATTAATATCGCTTACAATTATTGAAATAATAAATGGACTATATAAAATACCAGACAGATTTTTCAAAATTCGGGGTCCCACTATCAATCAAAAATTTTAATCGTTGGATACGACTTTCATAAGAAATCACGACCAGAAAACAAGAAATATCAAAGCGTGATAAATTATTTTTATCAGTCAGGCAAAATTTATATTCTTTACAGTCACATTAACACATTTTGCGAGGCTAGTTGTCACACGACCGCCACTTGTACGAGATCAGATGATACTGTCGTAGGCTCTTTGTACCCATGGGCCCATCTAATGATTTAACTCTTCGATACGACGCCCTTTTCGTGCCATAAATTCAAAGTCGTAGTCTAATCATGCTAGTAAGTCAATAGTGACTTAAAACTTTAACAACGGACAACTATATATAACTACACACTTGAAATAGTATTTTCATATGTGGACCCGAATCAGTATAATTTTCAGTCACTTTCCTTAATTATTTCTAAAACAATCAGTTTGGTTGACAGACTGATTTTATGTTTGGCAAAAGGTAAATATGATACATTCATATTTATCATAAAATATGTCATGTGCTAAGGCGATGTACTCTAACTATTATTTAAGGCGCGACAATAATATTGGAAGCAAAAGTTACGCAAATCTTTTATTCAATATTACCTCGAATAAACATCTTTTAAATTTAAGATGAACAAAAAACATCTACATACTACAGATACATTTCGTACCTCAATGACGACAACGTAACAGTTATCATTTTAATTCGGAACACTTGAGCGTGGCAAAACTTATTTGTGCAGTCGTCCTCACTAATAGCGGTGCGCGTGCGGCGTTACAACCCCGACGCTCGTAGATCCTAGTTGGCAGTACTTTAACCTCTTTCAGTGTAATCGTTTTACCGTTACCACGCTCTCTCGACGAAGCGAAGATGGGCCTTAGCGAGTTCATTACGCGCGGGGAGCGCCCCGCGCGCCCCGCGGCCGCAAAGGGCACGGGCGCCGCCGCTACGCCCTATCTACGCGAGATAGGAAGCGACCGCGTGCATTAGCGAAATTGCCTGCCGCTTTATTATTTTCATTACACCCCACCCCGATCCCGCCGCGGCCGCACGGCGCCCCGCAATCGAGACTCAAACCGTCGCATTGTCCGCTTTCCGTATCCCCTTGTTCGGAATATAAAAAAACCCCAATTTTTTCATTTATAATATCGTTCTCTAAATGTCGAGAATAATGTTCTTAAAGTATAGAAATATGAGCGTTTCAAAATTTTCGCATAATATTTTATACTAATGAAAACAGAAAACTATACCAAATTTTATTAAGGAATAAATTGTTCAGTAGTTTTTTGTCCGATATTTGCACACTTCACGCTGATGTATATCCGAGATTAAGTTTTGTATTTCTGTTATAAAATAATGAATAAAATGCTCTATTAAAGTCCACCAATTTTTTTTTTGTATTTAAACTAAGTTAATTTTATTTAAACCAAGCAGAACAATATAAAATAAAACGCATTCATTATTTTATATAGCATGCTTGGAATTCCATTTTAAAATTATTTAAAATGGATATCATTATGAGATTTGATTTTATTTCACTAATTACATATTTAAAATTGAACAACCAACGCCGTTTTATTAGGTCTGAGAAGAATTTTTTTCCTATTTTATGAGTAAAAAGATGCAGTAAAATCTCTATAATTGTGCTGTTTGTATCTGGCTGCTTTTCATATTATTAAATAAGATTTTAAAAAATAACAAGCATAAACGGTGTCGCGCTATTTTTCTATTGTTTTTATGTCTACCAAAATGAGTGGATTTAACGCAGAAATTCGATACATTTTGAAGTTTTATTACCAAGGAGGTAAAAATGCGACAAAAGCCGCGAAAGATAATTATGACGTTTATAGACCAAATGCAGTGTCGGTAAGAATAGTAAAAAACCGGTTCAAGCGTTTTCAGTCCGGTAATTTTGATATCAAAAATGAACCTCGTTCTGGTCGACCAGTTACGGATAAAGTCGATGCCATGTTGGCAAAAGTAGAGCAAGAACGGCATATTGGTCCTTATGGCAACTGAAGAACTGAGGATTGACTACAAAACAGTTTTGACCCATTTGAAAAAAGCTGGATATACAAAAAAGCTTGTGTCTTGCTACGAGCTCACTGAAATAAATCTAATGAATCTTGTATCCATTTGCGATTCTCTATCGAAGCGTAACGAAACCGAACCGTTTTTGAAAACATTGATCAATGGTGATGAAAAATATATTACTTACGACCAGAACGTGTAAGATCATCGTCAAAAGGCAAGCAAGCTCCACGTGATAATATACTGAAATCCAGATTAAGTCGCAGTAAGTTGATACTATCTGGTGTGGGATTGGTAGGGCATTATTCATTAAGAGCTTTAAACATCAATTTAGATATCAATTTAGAGATCAGCCAACAGCTGATGAGACTTAAGAAAAATTAGAGAAAAAACGGCCGGAATCAATGAGTTTTTCACCGTGGTAACTGCCTGACCACAAACATTTTTTGTAACTCAGCAAATATTAAGAGAATTTGGTTGGGAAGTATTAATGCATTTACTATATAGCCCTGACTTTGCATCCTCAGATTTTTACCTGTTTAAGTCTCTTCAGAATTCTTTAAGTAGTGTTAGTTTAACATCAAGAGAAGACCGTCAAAACTACTTGTCGCAGTTTTTTGATCAGAAGTCCCAAAATTTCTACAGCAATGGGATTATGTTACTATCTACAAAACGATAAAAAGTTATTGAAAAAAAACTTAAGTGCAAATTATAATGCATATGTATATTATAGTTAAATGTTAATAAAATAAGAAGAAAAATTATCCCAAATTTGTTTATAAAATACGAAGAAACTTTTTCTCCAACTCAATATTTCGTGGGTATTACTAAAGTCACACTGATATTTTAATCCGCGTCTCGTACGTTGGTTAAGTATTATATAGATAATAACTTCACCAACTTAGGAGATGCGGATTCAAATGGCAGTTTTAGACATAGATGTATAAAAAAGAGAAGATGCAATAGGAAAATTTTTGAAATCCTTATGAGTTAGAGAATTAATACATTTCATATATATTTTTTGAACTTTCTAGAACATTTCTCACCGATTTTAACAGTTGCACACATTTTAAAACTTTCTAGAGTATTCCCAAAATTTTTAGAACCTTCCAGAATATTCCAGATCGATTGTAACAGTTGTACACATTTTAAAACTTTCTAGATTATTCCAGAAATTCACAAAATTTCCCATATTTATTTTAGCAGTTTTTGATGTTTTGGAACTTTTCAGATCATTCCAGAAGTTTTTAGAACCTTATAAGACAATACGGATCGATTTTAACAGTTGCATACATTTTGGAGTTTTCTAGATCATTTCCAGAAGTTCTAATAAGTTAGAAAGAACAGATATATATTTTTTCACATTTTCGTCACCCACAACTGCCCACTTCCAACCACCGCAACCAAACTTCCTTACTCTCACCGTGAGACCAAAAGGGTGCTTACCATCACAACGGAAAGTTGATTCGAATAGGTGGTGATAGAGAAAACTCTGTCTTTACAAATGAACATTAGCATTTAAATATGTATTTAGATTAAAATTTAGATTATAATAAACATAACAAATTCAAATATAAAAAACATATTTTTTTAGAATAGGTTTTAATTTATTCTATGATTTCCTTTTAGAAATAATTTTAAGATTTGTATAAATATAAAACAAATAATAAATAAAAATAGTCGACTCCATTAGTATAACAGTCTCTATTGTTAAGCGACCAAATAATATGGCAACGCAAGAAATACGTGACCGATGTTGCTTAGATCTATTTCTTTAAGTCGGTTCATATATGTGTTTTTGATGCTACTCTAAAGGAAAAAATACAAAATACTCATCGAATACACATAGGTGATTGAGCACTTATTATAAACAAACTAAATGCTGCTTATCGAAAATAAGAAATACCGTCCTTTTTCATAGCTTTTTACCTGGTATTTTTGCATTTTTTACAGAACTCTTCGACATCGTAAAAGAAGGTGCGAAGAAACTACACTAAATGCAATGAGTGCTAAACTGTCTGTTTTAGCATTCATTTATTGCAGCCGTTTTTGTGCGCGGGACTGAGCATTTTCTCTTTTTTATAGACCAATGGTCTTAGAACACTGAAAGTTTTTCTCGGTACTAATTTGAAATATCAATTGTTGCTTGATATAAAATAATGGCAGAAAGTATTTCAATGCTTTACTTTACACACGTAAATGATCCAATAAATAAAGGGATACAGAATATTACGTTCGATTTATTAAACATTGCATTGCAAAAATAACAGTGAGTGCAACTTAATAACGCTTTTCTTTGTCCACTATTTAACGAATTTTAATGATAACGGAATTTTTACGTGAAACATCATATTAGATAAAGCCTTCCAACTTTTTAACTTAGCAGAGATTTTTTCTAGTCCAAAAAAAAATTGATTTTTTATTTAAATTTCCATGTGCATCTTAAAATAACAATTTTGACAATGCACACGTCCAAATGAGATATTTTTGGTAAAAATAAAACTTACATTTCCCCTTTGAATTGATTCTACCCAAACTGAATTACTTCAGCTCACCCTCACAAAATGCGCTACCTACATTTATACCTAACATCCTGTGGGACTTGTGCAATGAAGTGGAAATTATTGAGTCGGATAGGAAATTATTACTTTAATTATATGTCAGTAAATTGTACCTGCACCGTAGTTGGGACCGAATGAACCCTATGATTATATCACAAAATTGTCGAGTTTGTAATGGTCAGCATTGTTACGATTTTTTCTGCACGAGAGTGTAGCGGCGACGGGCCGAACTTTAAGAGACGAGAGGAAAACAGCACCGGCAACCACACGGTAGAGGCGGTCGGGCCGATGTTGGAACAGACAGATCAAACGGTGGCACTCCGCCTGGTGCAGACGCTCGTAAGACATGGTTGCTTCGGGAAATACTTATATCACATTACTGTTTAATATTGCTCAGAACACGCTGGGGACGTGCCCCGGTTAGACAGTACAGCACACAGCCCCGACGGCTGTGTACTGTTCTGTTTCACTGTTGATTGTGGTGCAAATGATGTCACGAATTATGAAAGGCGGGAAAAATCTTCGATAAGGATGTCATCTCGCAAGAATAGGCGGCGAAATGAAATCGTAATAAAAGAGCTTCGCTAGACATGCGTCAATGAACAAAGGGCCCAAGACAGCTGCATCAACGCAATTGTTTTAAAAATCTGGCCGAGAAAGGTAGACTTGGAAACGCCCGTCGTCCGTCGATAGGTCCGCGATGAGTGCTTTCACAGGCTGCCTTTGTAGCTAGGGTGATACGCACCTGCAAGAAAAAAAATTTTTACATAGCCAGAAACAATTTGATGATCCAACGCTCGTAGGGTACCTAGTGGACAAATGCTTTATCGTACTCGAAGCCTCGGCATTATATCGACAAGGAAGTCACATCCTATTGTCAAACTAAGAGTTTTATTATGAGTAAGAAGTATACTATCTTTAGTACTACTATCCTTAGGCATTGCGTATCATGATATTTCTTCATAGAAAAATAAGACGTTTTAATAAAAGCTCGTAGTCTCATGGTAGATTGTAAGTATTAACAGCAATAACAACTAATATTATTCTATGACATGTAAGTAACGTCAGTAATTTAACAACTTTTATTTTGTGGTACCGTTATTGTACTGGAAACATATATATATATATAATTCTCCATCCTTTCTATATAAATCACATAAAAAGCTATATTACTATCAATGCTTTTCATTCCATAACTTTATAATATTTTAAATATGACTTGATTGCTTACATTTAACTATTTACAACATCGATACCTACGCACGACGACAATCTCAGACCGTCCGATTGCAGCTGCCTTAATTATTTAACACTTGCATAATTTATTTGCCAGGTTTTCACCCTCCCAAAGATCAGGTATATTTTTTTTATATCAGTTGGAGGTCTTCAATCTCAATCCCTTACCCTTAAGCCTCCTTAATGCAATATGTTTCCTATTTACAACCAAAACCTCCAAACATCTGTTTATCAGATAGACATCATAAACATCGCACGTATAACAGTCGATGTTACATCACGTGCATAGACAGCGCCGGTGCCTCCCTGGGGCGCAGCGACTGGTCGGTTTGCATCGAATATCGACTGAGCGTTATATCGCTCTGCTATATGTCGTGTAGAAACAACAATTTTAGGCAAGCAGCTTCACGTATTATTCATACACATCTTGAATTTTAATGCAGTTTGGTAATTATAGGAACAAAAGAGATTTAATATTTTTCTATTTACCAAAATAGGATTAGGAACTTTAATAATCATAACTTCATTTCAATTTGCTATTATTGTTAATTCACGAAATGTGAATTTAAACTTTTCAAATTAAATCTTATTGTAGTAGCTTTTCTCTTTTTTTAAATATCTCTATAGTTTTATGGATACTTGATAATATCGGTGAACATGTAATTTAATAACCAGTGATAATTTTTGCACGCGAAGGTCATTAATAAACATAAATTCAATCCACAATCACTATAACTCATTCACAAAACTAATTATTTAAGCCACACTACATTCCGCAGCAACCCACCCACACATGCATATATGGGATCGAGGAGACACGTCCCGAGCGACCAGGTTACACGGGAAAATTGAGTCATAGAAAGCAATATTCTGTAGTGCAATAAATGCGTTATTCGCGTTGATTTGTTTGCGAGCATCTCATATTGGAGCGCCGGCTGGCGTCCGGTTACAATCTGCATAACAATGGAGCGCCGCAGTTTCCTGTCTCTCTCCAGATGGATGCTAATGCCCTCCCCATTCATAATTCATGTCGTAATGAAGTAGACCAGGCAACTATGATCTTCGAGTCTTCAGCGGCCATTGTCTACAAGTTTATGGACTCGTCGGACGAAAATAGTATCGTAGCACTTCAGCTGGAGAAGCTGTTGGAGTAGCTTGTTATGGTTTGTTGAAAATCTAAATAGCGTCTAGTTGTTTCTTACTCGAAATTTACTCGGGGGGCTTATTCCGTTTGAAAATATGCACACATTTCAGAGCACTAGAAGTTTTTATAAAATGTCATTCGGTTTGATTGGTTATAATGTTTTCAAATGTTCAAACTTATTTTAATAATGATGCTTCAATTAAGTAAGAAAAATTATAAGTTTATTATTCACTTAGAAAAAAACATACATACGTTGTAGAAGTTTTCTTCTTTACTGATTGGGGGAGGATCAAAATTTAATTTTTTTCTTGTACCGTAAGTGCAATGGCGATTTCGGCTATCTCCGCGTAAGCCCACACTTCGGATTATACTTCACAGGCTTCGGAGAACGGATTTCTTGCGGTGTGGTGGGCAAATGATGGACAGCATTTTCAGGCTATCAAGACTTCTTTATTTCAGCCGAGCTTCATAGTAGCGGTCGGAGTACAACTGCGACGGATGCACTTTTCATTTGTTTTTTTGGTTTGATGCGCAGGAAGTGGAAATCTTCACGGACGAAAGATACCCGGCCACGAGACCTAGAGACCGAGTTATGTGGGATTTTTACCCACTAAAACCACTCTTTTATCTATGATTCCATAGTACAGTAGCTTTACCGAACGTTAAAGCGACAATAAGCAAAGAATGCACTCGGGTGATATTGTGATTTTTGACCGAGTTTACCAACTCGGTATGGAATAACTAGTGAAATTATATTTTGGACGGATTAAATTGTGTTATTTTTAATCGCCTCCACGAGCGGGGCGTGTTCGGCTTATATGAGGATCTTTTCCACGGGATTTGCGGCAGCCTTAAATTTATTCGCAATAATACGATTTCGCCGATGTCAATGACAGAGATCGTCGACATCAGAGCTTTGATGTCCTCGGAGGACGAGGTGATCGAAACGCTGTTAGTTGGCGGGTCCTCACGGGATCTCGCCGTTGCTTTCGCGTAAGATATATTATCTGTGACCGCGCGCGCGGGTGCTCGGCGTAGCGCGGTCTGAACGGGCGGAGGGGCTTTCTTATTATTATTTAGGATGGATTAACGTTTAGGTGCTCGCGAGCAACCTAAATAATTAACCGTATGACCGGCTGACTTACAAAGAACGCAGGCGGGTGGCCCATTTGTGTATTTGTTGCGAGTGCACGCTGTAGTGCCGTGGCTACCCAGGAACTTGTCACAGCGAGCTCGATGATAATAATTTTTGGAAAAGTGTTCATGAGCTGGCAATTAAAAAATTGCCCTTGAATACTCTTTTTGTTGGGCTGCTCCATTTTCATTTCCGTAAGGGAGCACACTGCTTTGACATTGTAAAACATACGTTTAGTAACGTTATCGATGGATGTTGTATTAGCTGTTACTAATACAAAATCTAGTGGCTCACGGGCGCGATTTGTAATTCGAGATACCGATTGCACTGGGAGGTTTTGTATGATGAGGTCTTCTTTGACCTCTTCTATCGGGAGTTCCTTTGGCACTCCTCGAAGGACAACACGAAATTAGCGCTTGTCTTTCAAGGAATATGTATGATATGCGACTTTGAGCGTCGCGAGAAGGGCGGATAAATTCCGGAAGTCCGGGATATCCGACGGTTGCACTTTAAGGCCTCTTACTGTATTACGGCCATTTGAGATAGCAATGCTTTTATAAACGCACTGTTTACGTATTTCAGACCATCGGCCCTTATCGTGAATGAATAAGGGTGGCAGTTTTTGAGTTTTCTTAGGGTTGGGGGTCGCGGTGACGTCAGCTTCATCAGTCGCGACTTTAGTGACCATTGGCACCTTTGCTTAAATGACCTTACTAATCTGTGACGAATTCGCAGACTTGGAGGCCTTAGCGTTTTGAGACACAGGAGCGTCCTGGGAGTTTGTCTTCCCGACGATACGCCAGGGAGTCGAATAATAGGTCTCTTTGACCGAAGGTGTGACGGGCGGCGTCGCGGGGGCGGCGGCCGCTGGGAGGGGGGCGACTTTGGAAGTCAAGAACGATGCCTTGAGTCGTTTACCCGATAAATGGATAAACCCTGGCCCATAAGTGACATGAAGCCGAGGCTTACAAGCCTTCCGACTTTGAACTTGAGTAAAGCCCTCGTCGTAAGACTCATTTGACTCATCGCTGAATGAGTCAAAATAGGATTTGGATTCTGATTCGGACTTCTCCGGCACACGGGTGTCGGAGGCCCGTTTTTTTGGTTTCTTCTTCTAATCGACTTCCATAATGAAAGTTTCAGATTGGGAGAGGGAGGCTGGGAAGGCGTAGTAGTCCTGTAACTCGCGCAGGAGGTCTAGCAGACCACGATCAGTCAAAAACACCTAAGTTTATTGTAGTCGTTCATGGCACGGCAGCGAGAAGTCTCAGCTAATAAGCTAAGTTTTCCCGCCGCTCACCGCAAAGAACGGAGTAGCGCAGCGAACCCGGCACGTGTACACTAGTAGCTAACAATAAAATAAACAGAGAAAAATAAATTAAAAGGACACGAGGGGAGGGCGCGTATACGATATACGAGGCGGTATGACCGCCAGCGAATGCGAGAGCACCAAAACTGACATGATGCGCGGTAGGCTCGGCGCAACGCAGATAAGTAGCGGAACTAAATGAAACTAGCCGGTTGTTGGTACCGTTAGGTTACCCCAGCTAGTAGAAGACGTAATGTGGAGCACTATGTGGCCTGTCTTAGCAGCGGCACCTGCACACACAAGCACACACTTATAATCGCAAATTATACTCGTACAGACTCATAATTCTAGACGACGAAAAATTCAAACTTTTTTAAAACTTGACTGGTACAACGCTCTATACCTATATAGTAGAGTTAATTTGAATAATGTTTTGAATTGTAATTATATTAGAAGTTCATGGAAACGGTAACCTTTTGAAGTTTCTACTATCGTATACTCTGTGCTAATTTTCTGCCACGTACGATAAGAATCTGGAGTGATCTATCAGCGCCGATGTTTCCAATCTACCACTTGAAAAAAGAGGGTCTTCCGAGCAGGAACTATTTCTTTCTAAAATACTGGCAACGTTCTACTAAATCTCATGGTTACAGGTGTCCATTGGTGGCCATCTAATCTGCGGTGTCTCATAAGCGTGTTTCCTCATTTGAAATAATAGGCTTTCTTTATGTAGATGAAGTTGCTAAAATGACTGATTTCAGTTCCTCTTGAAATCATTGAAAAGCGTAAAATCGAAGTATGACCTTCTTAAATTTCATCTAGCGAAATACTGAAACTTATTGAAATTGAACGTTTCGCACTTTGAATTTCATTAAAAAATCTATATTTTAAACAACTTATGTCGGTACCTACTACGCAATATTAGTTCAAACAGCGTTCGTTAATAAATTAACCGGTCAAAATTCTATCTTACTACATATTTCATCTATCGACAGAGAGCAAAAGCTTTTCCACATATTGGAAAAAAAAAAGGGTACCGATGATTTTTTTTCCACAAACTGTATTTTCAGCAAACGTGACTAAGCGAACTAGCTCTTTTTTAGTACAGAAGTGGTTTATTGTGTTCAAATAAAGTTATTCGCGGGGGAGTGCGCATTGTGCGGCGGGCTCAGGTGCGCCGGCCCGATACATTTTCATTCAATGTCCTATGAATGTCAAAAACACACCTTTTTATTTGCCTTAAGTGGGGAAACGCAACTTTTATTGCCGCACAGACACGGGCCGAGCACTTTGTATGTATTGAGTGCGCGCGCTCGTTACTTCGTCGAGTGCGCGCGGTTACTTCGTTCGTATCGCATCCATTGTATGCGCTCCATATATTAAGTGTATATATTATATCTCATAAGTTATTTGTTTCACATAAAACACGATTTATAGGCAAAACGGATTGTTCATACACAAAATGTTTTACTGGTTTTATTTTCTATGTGACTTTATGGATATTCATTTTTCATGATTATGTTTTTATATTAATTTTCTTCCTTTTGTTATTGAGCTATGATAAACATTAAAACATTCACTTTTTATTTACATCCTCTTTTGTAGAATTCGAAATAAAAACAGATTTTTTTTTTTAACACAGTGGCAAAATTTCATGATACATAAAATGTGCCGGTCATCATCTACGCATACATTTACGCATATACAAATAACAATAATGTTTCTATTTATACAACTATGTAAGTACATATGAGCAATATAAAGACTTTAGCATTAGTTTTGGACATTAAAATTTAACGATAATATCTGCATGTAATATTAAAATATAAGAAAAGTTATTTTACAGTTATTCGTCTAAAATAAATTTCTCGAAATTTACTTTTTGTAAACATTAAAAAAATGCCCTGTTGTGTCATAGGAAATGTAATTTTAGTATAAGATTATTTAAAATTCATTTGATCAAAGCATATTTTATAATTAAATTGAGTAAGTTAACAGTTTTCGCGTCACTTTGCTACTCAAGACTCATCGCCATTACACAATAGAGATAACAATTTGCTACATCAGCTATACATATGCGCGACGCATTTGTTAGTCTCGGAGACACCGACCCTAGTAACAACTGCAATGCCCTTTGTGAGATAGTGTTCGCGAAATCGAATTATATACGTTACAGTCCATATTTACGGGCTTCGGCAAAAGCGGGCGAATTCGGGGTAGGGTAATCGAATTTTGCGGATGCTGGAAGCCTTTGACCGCTGCAATCTGCGCGTCCGCCGGGTAAAAGCAGGTGTAACGCCCCGCCAATTAATGACTCCGAGCGATACGTAATTAGCGTGATGATTCGATTTAACGGAGTAAACCGTTTGACTGTTAAATCTATCGTAACTTAACAACTATTAGGATTTATTCGGTAGATACGTGAAGTCCTAAGATAATATTCTCTATATGGCGAGATGAAAACCGGTTGTACGTGATAAAGAGAAACAAAATTTAAAAGTAACATTTAAAAACTCCAATTTTTATTAAAATAGGGGCAGATAGAAATGTTTAATTTAAACTCGTACAATGTCACAATTTTTTTGACAACTTATCTTTTAAATGGCAATATATAAAACCAGCGGTGGATTTTATATTTTTTATGAGTGCAGGCCACTTTATTTCTGCCGCCCCATGAACCTTTCTAAAATAATAATTTTCTGAAATCTGCCGCCCCTAGGCCGCGGCCTACACGGCCTATTGCTAAATCCAGGACTTGATAGAAGAAGTGTCTCAAAACAGAAAAGCCTAGAAGTATTCCTTCATAAACAAAATGACCAAACCAAATTGGCCTCGTAGTAGGCGTGGCGTACGACAGTGGCTTCGCCGCCGTACAGGTGTTCACCACGTGTCCTTATTCTTTCTCTTTCTGTCGTCAACGAGTGACTTCATTCTTTCTCTTTCTTTCTCTTCGGTAAAGAAATAACGATGTCATTACATCTAAAAAAGATAATAATAAGATACTTTCTAAGAGATTTATTTTAATATATGTCGCGTATCCTCATTTACATTTGTGTGAGTTGTGTGCCACGAATGAACGTAAATTTGTTCCACGTTATAATTCTATGCTTTTCTATTTCGATGAATAAATGCAATTAGGGCAGCTAGAACAATAGATAACCAAAACATAATGCTTTTTTTGGTTTTTGGTATATTGTAAAGACATCGAAACTTACAAGTGCCAACATTGATAGTAATAAAGTAACGAATATTAAAAACAGGCTATGTGTAAGTTGAGCTTATGTTAAAAACCCCGAATTGAACAGAAGAAAACATGAGTTGTGCGATATGCGGCATGTACTGTGCGATAGTAAAGAATTCTCAGTATACAAATTTGTCTCACACTAAGTTCTACTAAATTTTCCGTTTTACTAAATTTTGTGAGCGACTATTGAACATACCAAATAAGTACAATTGTAAGATCCATACATTAAATCTTTGAAATAATAATAAAAATTTTAACAGTGAGTAAAACATATCAGAGAAATGCACTCACTGCACCAGACGGGGTAAGTAGTGAGTACGCACGCTACACTGCATTTACGGCATCACTTGAAAAAACCCATGCGCTTAACACAAAAATAAGCGAGGCTTTCGACCGCATTCACTTTTAGCGTTGCAGCTGTGCCCATTTACATCCCCGCCCTTCCCTCCTCTCCTTCCGTTCTCTCCGTCTTTTTCTCTCTTAAGCAGCAAGGGCTCTCTTCGGTTCGGTTTAAACGTTCGTGACACAAAGCAATATGTGAGTTAACTTCAGGGTAAAACGGGCTCTGTTCGAGTCGCGATTTAATGCCTCCTTAAACCGAGATGGTTTACGAGGTACCTACGCGCCCGCGCCGCTGACGCGCGAGTGGATGGAGTGTTCGAATATCCACTACTCTTATAGTTGATCATTAGAAGCAGAGATGCAGAACGCTGAAAGGAATATGTTTGTATGTTTATCTCTGTCCTCTTATCTATCCGGTTTTGTTTGTATGTTTAGGCAAAATTGCCATGAGTGCTTAATAAAAATTTGGCATATCAAATATCGATCTGAAAAACGCCACGTCTTAAATGAAATTATCGAGCTCCTGGAGGCGACCCTATAAACCGTTTATTCTGATCTCATCGGATTGTGGAGGTTCTTGGAAATAATGAAAATAGAAGCTCGTTGATTTTACAGCCCATTCTCGTCGGCATCTTCGACGTCTATCCGGCTTTTCATTTAAACACATCTTGTAATTGATATTAGGAGCGTTGTAATACGAAAGCGTTTTGTCTTTGCTTTTTACGCTTTACGACTACACCGCAAAACGGAAGGCAGTGATTTTATTCCATTTAGATACATTTCACAAGACATTCTTAAAGTTATAATATCACAATTTTAGATGTAATATTTTATGATTCCACCATGACATAAAACTTAAAATTTAGAAGAAAAACCTATAATTAAGAATAGATATTTGAATTCAAGATTTTCAATCATTATATTCTGTTGTCTTAATGTTTTTTGTATAATTATATTTTGGATAATTAACATGATTTTTGAAATGTAAATACTAATACGTACTATGTTTGTCATTAGTTCTAAACTAGACTAATTGGTACAAAAAAAATGCTATGAGTAGTTGAAGGACTTTCAATGAAAGAAAAGAGATATAAAAATTTTCTTTTAACCATATATATACACACTAGCGGGGAAAATATCTGTTTTCAATATAAATATACTTAATTATATGGAATCAAACTATAATAAATAATTGATTTTCAAGTAACATAACGCAAATTATCATTTAATGAAATCGTGACAAATGGAGGCAATTCGAGTCATAGACTCACCATAGGCGCTATTTAATCAATCGGTTATAAACAATTTTGTACGACTACTAAGCAGATCAAGAGCTAATATATATTTAGCAAAGAAGCGCGCGTCGGCTCGGCGCTAACTTGTCCAATCTACATGACGGAGGTGGCGATATCGCGAAAGAAACTTCCCGACAACTTATCAGATGCCGCCCGATGGCGCTGATGAGTTGCCGCTGAACTTTATTGAGGTGGCCGAATTGCGGCTCGATGGCGTGGAGACCGTCTGCTTATTGCATCTATATGACTTGTGTAATTTATTAATACTGGTTTTTGCAAGTTACGTAACAGCAATGCTTGCGACTTCACAATATTCCTTTTTACATGTAAAGCGGTTGTAGCCCAGTGGTCACCTTATTTTTGTTCCTTCCTAAGATGACGGACTGCATACCTGGCTACAATTAAATGAAGATACTTACTCCAAATATCTCACAGGACAGACTTAGCTCTTGGTACCAAACATTGTTGTTGCTGTGACAACGGTTGTTATCGACATCCATTCTACACTGGACCAGCGTTTTTTAACGTTACACATATGCTAGATAAACAGACCTAAATGAAACTCATCAATGTTAAATATGGGTGGATTCATCGCCTAGGGACTGACCAACTTAAAGTCGATATGTGGTAACCTCGGTGAGGGTGATAAAAAGTATAGTTAAAAATTATAATTGTTTATGATCAGATTTAGGTATAAGGGTAGAGTCCATCCGACTATATACTGCGTCACCTATGCCATGACACAAAAGCCGCTAGCCGCTTTCCGACCCAAAATCCACAATTCAACAGTTAACGTCGCCGGCTGCACTAAAACCCGGGCCGCTACAAGGCAACAGTGATCGCACCGATTGCTCTGGCCGCGGAGCTCGACATACATGTAAGTATGAACAATAAAGCAACAATATAGGAAATCCATAAAACCAAAAGCAACATATCAAAGGATATTAATCTAAGAAAATATTTAAAAAAACTTTTGTTCACCGATTCTGATGAAATAAACTTAATGTTGCCCTAAACTACACAGAAGTTACCTGTGAAAACCCAATAAAACTTCATTTATTAATTTTGGAGGATATTGTATTAAAACAGAGAGACAAAGTTTTTAAAAATAGTCTTATTTCTTTCTCTTTTACTCTTCTACATCACTCGCAATCAATTTTCAAGAAATATTTTCAATGTATGCTCTACACGACAAGACGGCTCTACACTTTTGTTATATCTCTGTCGTACCTCTTAGCTGTCGATCACAGGGCTTGTTTACGAATGTCTGGATATATTTGTGATAGAATAAACATTTGAAATTCGTTAGCATGTTTAGAGTCACGGTTTTCGCAAGTACACGCTTGTAATGGTACTTCGATTCCGAGAAGAATTTATTTAAGAAGATAAAATTAATTAATATCACATATTTTTTCAATGAATTTGTGTGAAATTTATAATCTTACTGAAACATTTCTATATCAACTATTCAAACAAAAGCAAATGCGAGTCGAACGCACCGAAGGTTTTATTGCATCGGAATCAGCGAGTGACTTTTTTTAAAAAAAAGAGTGTTTTTAATATTAAATTTATCAGAGATAGTAGTGGTAAAACGTCTTAATACTAAGATTATTAAAATTATTAGAAAAACATCTACAGCCTTCCCGCGGTGGTGTGTTTATCTTTGATGAAGATTGCAAACCATGTGCAAAGACGTAATCGAGCAGTGGATCATATTAGCCGACAATACACAATGAACTTGTGTCCATAGACTGGTAATAATATGCAATAGTTCCATACCAAGTTCTAAATAACATAACAATAGATAATATTATACATATATAAACAATCATCAGTAAAATACGTAGAGTACTTTTCACGACACTTACAAATCAAGAAATTCGAGTAGGTTGATAGATTTATTTATATTTTTCTTGAAACTGTTTTACTTTTTAGTGTCACTCGCTAATCGCCCCACTGCGAACACATACCCCTCCACAACTTTTTTATTTAACGTTGAGAGTTTTGAGACCTTCGACTCTTTGAAACATTAATTTATTTTCTCAGAGAAAACTAAATTCTGCCCGACACTTCGTGTCCGTGCAATTATAGCAGGTAATAATGTAGCAGACTATAATAAAGGAAGACATGTTATAGAGTATTGTAAAATTCATAGAGATTTATTTTTTTAGGGAAGATTATTATGTATGGCAATGGTAGCTGGAGATATAATAAGAAATATAACTTTAAACAATTATTACGATTTGAGTCCCTTTTTTAAATGTTCATAATATTCCTGAAAGGTTAACACTTTGATCTAAAACGCTCTAGTAGTTTTTTTTTCTTATTTACACTTAACAATCACTTAATCAAACAAACAGTTTAAGTCATTGTATTGGACTCATAAACACTTAAGTAATCTAACAAAATCATTTTCATAAGAGTATCTTCATTGCACTACACTTTTGTAACAGTTTCCTAGATACTCATGAATTATCATAGGTTGTTGGGCCGATTTAGAAGTTATCCTTGGAGGAGCTTAGTTTTACGGATACTTTAAATTATTCAAAATCAAACTCTATAAAAAGAGTTTTATAATCATTTTTTTTTAATAAAATCTCAAGCCGAGCATAAGTTTTTATTTTGATTCTAAGAACGTTCAATATTGAACTACTAATAAAAAAATGTTCAAATTGTTTCAAATAGATAGATATCACTGAAAATAGCAGCTACGTTATTTTAACAGACAGACACACAATGAAACCACACCATAAAATTCCATTTTGAGTTTTAAGATTTGAAAAATTCCGAAAATCTTTAGTATTAAACTTTAACTTATTGAATCAATACTTACTGCAACATTTTACTTTATGAGTTTTCAATTTTCACAGTTAACGCCCGACCACTTTCCTGGTTATTAAAAGAAGCCAGTTCCACACAAGCCGAGATAGGCGGGCGGGCGCGCGCGCCGGCGGCCGGCCGGGATCACGGCGCCGATAGTAGGGCTGCGTATTACCCGGGGAGACTTAAACTGAATTAGCCGTTCGATCGGAAAATTGGGATGCCACACAGATAATTACCTGACACTCACAGAAAAGGAAGTCGCTCAGAAAGGAGATTCAAATAAGCGTACGAGAGCCGGCCGAGGGCGCGCGCGCTCCGCCCGCCCGACGCGCGCCGCTATCTCGGCCCGCCGTCACCCGGAACCGGATACCGCTCAATTGAATTTCGGTTTCTCTCGCTGAAGTGTTTGAGATTAGTTGGGCTTATCCGAGCGCGGCCGCTACCTCCGCTCGTATCGCGGACGCGCATCGGCCTCGTTACTGTGAACGCCGGACGAGAGACTTGAGATTCCCTCTGGATAACTTGTTTCGCGGAACCCTTTCGACTTTGAACCGAACGTGAATCGATGAATAAAATCTACCCATGTATACGGTCATGAATACGGTGTGTGCATTTGAACGAAAATAATTATGATATCTATGGTTATTACAATAAGAATTTTCAAGTTTAAATTTGAATTACACTAAAAATGTAATGCTCTATGGAAATCGTACAATGAATGATTAATTATAGCGGATGGCCCTAGTTTCGGACAAAGTTTTATATTTATGATTATACTTTTCGAAATCTATGCACTCTCATCCTCAATCGCTGTTTACGATTTACTATTATATTAGTCTTTAACTTACATGCCTTACATATCCCGACTATTAAGCACGTAACACATGACGGTCACGAAAATATCATATATAATTGTAACTGTCGAGTTATACTCACACTAAATTTGCAGTGATAAACGTTTTGCTTACAGCCTGTATTGTTTTTTACGCAATGAAGACGCTCTTGTGATTGTTGTAATCACTTTCAAACAGCAATAACAAACTATTGAGCGATAGCGGTGTAGCCCTCGTAACGCGCACGCGAGCCGCGCACGCCGTTAGCTCGCCTGAGCGCCTCTTCCGTGGCTGACCTACTCACTCATTCTTACGCCTTCGGCTATTATTAAGGGAACGCTTAAGTTATTTCTAAAAATACTTTAATGCTATATTTTTCGGAATCTGCTGATTCAGTCTCTACCGTTTTTTAATGGCATTAGCCTGCTGCATGATCGTGGCCATAAAAACTACGAATGGAGAGTCAAACGTACTGTCACTAAGCGTGTGTGTATGTGTGTGTTGTGTGTGAAAACCACTCATAACTTTTAAATGGATTAACCAACCAAAACGCAATTTAAGACATTAGAAAGGGGTTTGCTCAACTTAGACATCTTGAAACTTAAAACTAGTTATGCCTGGTAGATTGCGAGGAATCTCAAAAATAAAATTTCCATAACTTTTAGACTACTCTATTGATCTATATCCAAATCTAATCAGGTTTTTAACCAAATAGTTGCATCGACTGCTGTAAACTACATAAGAATTGGTCGATTTGTTCAAAATATATCGTTGAAGAAAAATACTTTAAAAAGCGTTTTCTTATAAATATTTTTGAAACTAGTCTACCGATAAGTTCTAAAATGTAACCGGTCATTATTTCTGTGAAAGACCGTCGATTGTCGCAATTTGCATCAAAATCGGTTGATTCGTTCGAGAAATATTAAGAAAAATGCGTAAAAAAAGATTCTTGTTAAATGACACCTAAGATTCTTATTGGATTGGGTGTTTGGTCAACTTTCTTTACTTCAAAAACTGCGTTGAATGTCGCAAAGAAAATCAAAACCGAACAACGCATTCGATTTAAATCTTAATTAAAATATTAAATAAATAATGCTTTATTTAGATTTTAGGTGTTTGCACTTTAAGAGTTAAAAACTTATTGAACTTATATTTTCGAGTTCGGAGAGCTCGAGAAAGCTCTTAAGCCTCTTTTGGAGAAACTTTTGAGCTCAAACTCAGTAATTTACTGCTGGGTGTATTTTTAAAGACTGAGCTCGAACACAGCAAAAAGTTTCGAGAATGACCTGTAAGGTCATTTGTCTTGTCGATTTTGAACTCAGAAAGCTTAAAGATAATTCTTTGATGTTTGAGACAACTATATTTTTAAACTCGTGGACCTCAAATACACATCGATAAAATCGTAGCAGCAAGTTTTAGAGTTGACCTGCAGGGTCAACTGTTTTACATTTTTTTCGTTTTCTTTACCCTAATCTGACACCTCGTAAAAGTTAATTTTATTCAACCATTGTCTCCCTCTTGGTCATTGCTGAATTAAATGTATTATATTTATTATTTTAAGAATTAACCTTTACAATACTAAAAGATTTATAATATATGTCAACTGTCTATAGTTAGTATACAAACGCATATTTTCACTAAACATGCAACACGAAAAAAAAACAACCCTAATAATTATTTGAAAACCACAGTCTCTCAAGAGAGTTTTCAATTTGAAAAGCGTCCAAGGACGCAGACTGAATTATTTTATTCGAATAAATCACGGGAAATACGCTTCTAGCAAATTATCATACAGTAGTTATGTACGATTTGACCAAACGGTTTCATTGTACACAGACCGGGGATAAATTGGGCCAGGCCGGACGCACCGCGCCGCCCGCTGATAGCGTGTGGTGCACTGCTAGTGATGAGCCTCTCGATAAAAAATATCGAAATCCTGGACTTACAAGGGTTCGCACGGTGGGTCTAGGAAAATCTCGTAGACGGACCGAAATTCATAAAAAGGTTTTATGTTATATTACGATACAAAAATATATGTATTTATTTTGTAATATAAATAAAACAGGGATTGAATATATATTTTTGGAATATTACATTGTGATATCTACGCCGCAGTTAATTCTTTGTTTAGTGACGTCTTGTTTCCTCATTTCATGACATTACCGAATGACAATTGTTGATTATTAATAAAAGTAGGTGCGTTACCTAAATTTTTAGTAACGGTCAAAATTACTACAGTAACAAGTGTTTGTCAAAATTTTTTAACTTTTGACAATGTTCAGCATTACTAACATTTGTTACTTGATGACACATTATGTAAAATCACTAGCGGTATGTAATTCTTAATAGAGTGGTAATACTTAATACTGTCAGAAAAAGTAGAGAAATTAATAACGGTTATCATGTTTTGGAAAATTATTGTATAAAAAGTTATTGCATTTTAGAGGGCAATTAAACAATTTAAGTAAACACTGTACATTCATAGCATAACGTCGATATTTTTACATAGACCACTTTCAGACATCATTTTACATTCTTCTGATGTGGAACATGTATAGGCGGGTCTTGGAGACGAGACCAACTCGTATGTCGTGACGGAAAAGTCATGACGCCAGGGTTACCAATCGTAAAATTTTCTTTAAATGTATCATATTTTGCATTGACAGGTCCTACTTCGAAATCTAAGTGCGCTTCTTAAATAATCATTGAAAGGTAAACCTCCTTACCGGCCTGTATCGAACTTTAGGATGATTCGTGTTATGAAATTAACTGTTGCGAGTTTTCTACTAAATAATACATCAGTTTGTATTAAAAATAAGATTTATACTACTAATTTAAAATAAGTAAAATTTGTTTATAAATATGCAACTTTACTTAAATAACTTCCAGCCGTAGTTTACATCTCCACATATTTGTAAATTAGAAAAATAAAATAAAAAATATCATTAACAGCAAATAATCTAAGTTTTAAAGGTGCAAATACAAAGTAATAAAATGTCATATTTATTTCACTATACATTTATTGGTTTTCTTTATTTATAAATTCTTTCAATGCCCATCGACTTCGATATTTTTAATTTATGACAAATTAAATATTTTTAAGTTGATTTAAAATATAAAATATCCCAGCATCGACAACACTACCGCGGCACTGTCGACATCTCACCGCTCGTATGACAACGCTGAAACAATTATCGTGATTATACGTGATGGTTTAATCAGATTACGAATTGCCGCTTCGGGCCGCGACGGCTTGTTTGCGGCGCGACTAAATGAAAACGTATTATTCCTGGAGTGGGGGACGTGAGCCCGGGGGATCCGTCAATATAAAATCACCGGACAAGCGCTAATAGGACTCACACCTTGAAGGTTCCGTAAAAAGTTCATTATGTAGGTAGATATTTCATCCATCAGGAATCTCGACGATTTTTCCGGGAATTACAAAGTTTTTATTTTCTTTTTTCAAGAAAGTTTTCTGCAAAGAGAATGTATGCGATGGAAGGTGTGATAAGTCATCCTATATAATCTTATGCCAACCAAATTTGCGGCAGATTAAAAGAAAGTTCCATTTGTTATTACCCTAAACCGACCATCTCGCATTAAAAGATTGATGGATGTCAAAAAAGTCTGTAGTCTCTTCTTATCTTCCTCAGAAACAAACCTGAATTTAAACAAAAAATTAGAAAATCATGGTTTCCGTAGGAGAATTTTAAAAAATGTTCTTTCATACACTAGTCTATATCACGATCCATACTCCAACCGCAAATATCAAATAATGTTTGCAAAAAAATAATAAATGATATAACTACAAATTAACAAATTTCAGATATTTTGTATTAACTGTGCTGTGCAAATTTGCATAATTCTAAGTTAACGAGAAACATCCTATAGGTTTTGATATATTTACAAGCGTCGAAATTTACGGCAAAATTGGGCATATTTTTTTATCGCTTTGACTTAGAAGCTTGTTTTTTTACAACTCCAAACAACCGTACATCTGCGTATTTGATATCAATTTCAATTTGATACCTCCACGCATTTCCGAGAAAAAAGAACTTACCAGACAGATAGACAGACGAACAGACTGACAACGAAGTGATCATATAAGGGTTTGTTTTATGATTCGGGACCCTAAAAAACGGCGAAGCGAACGGTCGCATACGTGCGAAGACATTTATGCCAGTAAATCGTTTCAATTCTGTTTTTTTAGCGCTCCGTGAATTCGTGATTTTTTTTTGTTTTATAATATTCCGTTTCAAGCCAAGTTTTCTATTCGTTGCCTCTGTGAAAGCTTATTCGAACTTTTACTACTTTTGTATATTCAATCTTGAAATTTGTTATCACGAAGTGTAGATATAACTTTTATTTCATTTCAGCCTGACGTTAATTTCAATATATCTATTTTTAATTTACATGTATGTATTTTTCCATTTAAAATTTCATTATATTCACCGCCACTTCTAAGTGCTGATAGCTAAGTGATATTCGCGCTTTTGTACAACAGCGAGTTCGAACTTCAATGCCTGCACCTTTGATCGATTTTCTAATTCGTCTATGATATAAAGTATCATTATGATTTCTTTCAACGATGAACGACTTCATTAAAACTTCATCGGAGTAAAAATTTAACAAAACACGTTGGGCCAGCATGGAGTATGACATATAACTATTTCCTTAGAAGTGATCTGTCTTTAAATGTATGAATTATTAATGACTTTACAGATAAAAGCACAATACACGAATTGTGAAACGATAAATAATCATTTACGTCAGAAACAAAAGTCAGTGCACTTCAGATCGAGCGTAGAAAAGGTAGTGTATTATTCTCGTTGCATCAGTTATCATTTTTTTTTTTGTATATCCGATACAAATTTATTAATCATAACAAAAAAATATTTTTTCAAATAATTCAAAAAGTTTAATGTTTAGGATATGTTTAAGACTGTGTTTTGAAATTATTAAAAATGTAGTATATTTTACGTCATAGAATCGACTCATTAAAACTCACTTTCAGTTTTTCTAGAAACATGAAGAACTTTACCACCAAAATTTACAATTAATCAACCTAACGTTCCCATTAGTCAATAACTTTACTTATAGGTTATACATAAGTTGTATACGCGAGAATTGTTACGATACATCACAGATAGAGACAAAAAAATGTTGTCTGCATTAAATATCTATGAATTCAACACATTCCTTTGCCTTTCATGTGCCATATCAATTCGCAAAACATGTATGTACCTTTTATTTTATAATACTTTTTGAAGGGGATAGTGTAGTGTGGTCTACGCTTTATTTTAAACTTTTTTTTTTAATGATATCAAAAATCATATTTAGATCTGTTCAGTTTATGAATAATAAATTAACGAACTAAAACTAGACGCCATTTTTATTATTATCCATACTCGATTTCGACGTCCATGTCAATTTTCAACAACATTACACAAACGAAGTTACCCCTGTCGGCCGTTTCAATATTTACGAATATAATAACCACATGTATCACCCACGGTACGTTTCCACGTCAGATGTCGAAGAGTCATAGAGAAATTGCAGCGGCGGCAGGCGGCGCGCCGGCAATACATCAATCAGCTCGTTGTCGGCGGCGTTCGCAATCAAATAAAATTTAACTCTGCCCCGGCCGCCCCGCCGCGCCCGCCCGCCGCATAAGCTGTTCATTAAAACATTGTCCGTTTTCATTAAATCACCACTGCAGTTCAATTTTCCACTAGACTCGCAATTAGTGATCGTATCGTTTGTTTGCTGAATCGTGTGTGTTTGAACTCAAAAACGGGACAGCGGTGTATTATTATTTTAGCATGTTTAAAGATCGCCATAGAGTGTCGACTATACCGGATATATTTATAAAGATTTATGAAGTAGTTTTATTGATATAAAAGTAAGCTTTGAGTTTAAATTCCAAAATCAGTGGGAATAGTCGCTGTCGTAGCAATTTTTAAACGTTCATGCTAAGAACATGTTGGATGTTCAAAAATTCCAACGATTTTGAATATTTGTTGAAGTTATACTTCTTTTTGCGCGTTAGGAGAAATAGTGAATTTTAAGTTGCGCGCATGCCGACATCTAAATCGACACCTCAAAGAAGGTAGATTGATGCCTATCAAGTTTTGCAAAAATAGCTATCAACAATATAAAAGTAAGGACATCTTCCAGGTATGTTTACGTGCGCGTGAGAATTAATAACTATATTCAAGGTAGTTATTCAAATATTCCTGGAACTGAAAAACGTACTTCATATCAGTACGAATAAAATATATTTACTTATAAATATATACGTATATATATATGTGTTTTAAATTATATATTGTAATGAATGATATTTATTGATAGTTTATTGTAAATAGTAGTGATAAAAGTGGTTTTCCATATTATAATTTTTTTAAGTACATATATAGATTTGAGGTTTATTTTCGATGTGTATTATTTTTATTTGTTTATATTATAGATTATTATCAAAATTATTACATTATTATTTAAAAAATAATTTAATCTCATTATTTTAGTACACCAATTGTTTCTATATACAGTTATATGGAAAAATAATCAATATTATATATATTTATATATATATATATATATTTTTATAAACGAAGAGTGCTGGTACGCAGATTTAAATTTTTAGATTTGTCTTTCTTTTGTTACATAAAAGAAATATAACTTCTTACGTGGGTACATAAATATTTTACAGTTTAAAAGTAAAAGTGATTTAAGTTTAGAAATAAGAAATTTCGTTTCCTTAGTAATTTATATCAGAATAATTACATTTAATTTACATTATATTTTATCAACCATTGTAAGCAATACTTTTTGTAAAAAAAAAGAAAACAATACAATCTAAAAACATAATCATACAAACCTTTGATAATTTAAAAATAGTTATATAAGCTATGCTTGCTATAAGCTAATCTTTAGGATCAATAATACAGGCGATTGTCCTGTGTGTATCAAAGAGTATATTAAAAAATAGACCATACACACTAAACGGATTCTTAAACAAATATAATAAAGATTTATTCTAAGAAATACTTCATAGACTGGATAAACGAAGTATGCGCTATTCTCTACTAAATTCATTCCTCTGAGACTATACTAAAATAGTAATGAACGCTTATGTCAACTTCATATTACTGTAGTAAAATAAAAATGCACTGAGTTGTACGATTACCGACTGTACGTCTTTTTTGTATGGATTTTTAAATTTTTAGTAACTTGTATGTTATGTTGTTTAAATTTTCTATCACTTTTAATACGCTGAACTAGACTCAGAACCAATTGATTTTAGAGAATTAAAGAGAGATTCAAATTCGAAACCAAAGAGTGGAACCAGAATTAAAATCGAAAGCTAGACTAGAAACGCAATCGTGATTGTCGGCAAGATTATTCATTATAAAAATTCTATCTATTTTCTTAAAAACCGAGGCATCCATTCTATGCAAATTCACATATTTTTTTATCCATAATTTCAATAGGTTTTCACTTTATGTTGAAAAGTCATCCAGTTAGTCAAACAGGGCTTATCCATATAATCAGACTGTATTTCATTACAGGGAGAACTCTTGACACGTTGTCGTCCAATCAGAAGATAATTTTGAACCCATTCCAAATCCTGTTCACGGGAAACTTGCTAATGAGTTTTTAACTTAAGCTGGCGATATCGTACATCAAGATCGATAACCGCAGTTGTTAGGAAACCCGCGCCCTCTGTAATCTAGGCCCTTCATGCTGGCTTTATTCGCCGTAGAAGCCACTAACGCTCGCTGTCGTCGATGGAGCGACAACGTCCGGAGCCTACAGCTTAAGGTCCTCTTCAAGGTACGGAGCGAATGTCAAAAACCCATTGGTCAATTCGTTCGTGGCGTGGATGGGTTCCTCATCACCTACAGGTTCGGTTATTCAATTCCGTTGTTGTCATTATGGAACCCATTACCTACTAGTTCTAAGGCCTCTAACTGCTTTTGCAGTGCGATGATAAGAACCTAACACTGTAACTAACTGATATAAATAGAGCGATTTGATCTTTTGAAACATTTAACATTTTAAGGCAATTACTCATAACACGTTATTTTCACTATTTTTCATATAATTCATTTCCTTATTTAAGATAATAGATATTTTTTGAAATTCAATTAAATTTTCGATTTCGAAAAATTTATCATCAAGATAAATAATCAGTATTTGTGTATCTATTTACAGGCTGTGACACAAAATGCGAGCAGTATAAGCTTTAGGAAAATATAGAAATCAACATATAAGTGTAAAATCAAATTTTAAATCGGGTAGACGGATAAGGATATTTGAACGTAAAGAAGCTCAACAACATCCAGGCTTAATAACAACATTTAAATCTAGATATCTAAACATTTTCCTTATCTTCATTATTATTTCTATCAATCCCTTCAGAATGTTGTAACAGAAATGCTATTAATTCTACGAACAATTCACATGCATCCCCTATCGGAAATATTGCTAACTCCGATCTGGTCCTTTTCGCAACTGCCTTTGCCCGGTCAATTTGGTGCACATATTTATAACATTCCCCGCAGTAGCCGGCGGCGAGGAGCGCTCGGCGTCCGCCCTCCGACCGCAGGGGCAGGGCTCTCTCCTACTAACTACCTTAATTGTTCGTAAAAAGTTTATTACACCACACTTTATTTATTTCTGTTATTTGTTTTTGCGCTCTTCACAAATCAGGAAATCGTGCTGATACATAAAGCCGAAATCAAATGTATTAGTATAGTATTGCGATGCTCTCGCTTAATTATAACTTATTGGTATAAGTTTTAAAAGTTAATCAAGTAATTGTAGTTGGAAATAGCTTCATTTGTAAAGAAGTATGTATTTATCAGATTTTTAATCACCCCATTGCTAAGCCACAATCTTTTAATTCGAATTGAGGAACTTAGACCTTAAGTGTCTAAGCCCTCCATGCTGGCTCAATGCGGGTCATAATCTATTGACAACCACTGAGCTCTAAAGTAATGATAGACACCAATATTGACTTCTTTTAGTAATTAATTGTCTCAAAATATGCTTATCCATTCTGGTGTGACCAGATACAAACAGTTTTCAGAATATCAATATTTAAACTTTGTTTCTGATGGATACCACAGCAATTGTCTCATACTGTGTTTGTTACCCATTGTATCGAAGGGGTTTGTTAACCGTTGTTCGCCGACGGGCCAGGGTTTCGGTCGAAGAGAACCTGAACCCGCTCCATTCGACAAGTACGGTGGCGGTGGAACAGGGATTCGTTGAAACAACTTTCTTCAGAACTAAAAGCAGATACGGAATCACGCAGTAATTCCTGACTTTTCCTTCTATGCACTGTCGCTGGATGAATCTGTATAGCAACTGCTCCTAACTTTATACGCCCTTTACACATGTCTCAAATATTCCCACTATTACGGGTGGTTCCCTTCCCTCCATGATTATATTTATTTTTAAGTATACAAGACAAAATAATCATAGGTATACAAAAAACTTATACCTAACATTAATTCTTACCTATTTCTTAATATTCTAAACTAACGTGCATTCCCGACGCCACCTGGTTTACGATCAATTGCATATTTTTTGTGATGATGCTTTTATATTGCCCCGCCTCCCACCGTCCTAGTATAAATACGCACCCTAGTCTTTTCCGCTTTTATTTTATTTTTGAACGGCGTCGGGTACACTATATATACAATTATAAAAAATTTTACGATATATAAAATAAGCCAATCACATAATTAATCATTTTCCTAAATACACATTTAAAATATATCATTATAAATATAAGAGTAGACCTATAATGTCAAAACAATTTCTACAATAATTTTATTATAATCAAGTAGTAAATCATAATATTTAATACATTGAGTTTTGTCGCCGACTCTCACACTCATTTTGGTGTAACCAGATACAAAAAAATCAGAATGTTGTTATATCAAACATTTGTCTTTGATTGATTCGGTAAAAATTGCAGTTATAGTTTGGATTGATTGTTTGTATTTGGTTTGTAATACAAACAATTTTTAAAATATCGTACTATTGAACAAGTGAATGACAGAACCCATACATCGCGTCTCATTGCACAAGAATTTAGTAATCATCGAAAGTGACCCATACACGGGAGCACGACCGAAAGCCGGACTGTAAATATAAATATAATTGAGGGTCTATCGACGGGCGAGGAATCGGATTCCGCGTTTACGTAAGTCAGATAAAGCAATAACGCCCCTTTCATACGACATTAGGTACATTAGTGACGGCACATTTCCTAACAATCTGCAGGCAGTTGTGCAGTCGCGTGTGAATCCTAAGATACAGCGCGCCTCATTTCCTCGCGCCGGCGCCCGCGCCCGCACCGCCCGCGCAGCCGTTCGCAGCCGGGGTGTCGAAGAGATCAATTTTAAAATAAATTACTATTAAAAGCTAATCTTATTGAAAGCTAAACACGCGTATTCTATACATACAATAAAATTGTAACTTGCCGATATCTGTATATAATAAATACTAAAAAAACTGATATGGGAGGTGTTTATTAAAGCAACAGGAGTTAAAACAACAGGTTTTAGAATTTTTACTGTCTGTCTATCTATATGTTTGTTACCGCATCACGCTAAAACCACTGAACGAATTTTTATAAGATTTTCACAGTTTGATAGTTTTCGGTTTAACTTAATTTCTAAACCATGTTTCATCTAATTCGGTTGGGTAGAACCCAAGATACAGCTTGACTTCTCCGTGATACTGTCTTTCATACATTAAGGAGGTCATTTGAAATGGTCGCGTGGAAAAAATATGAATAAACGCCACGAGCGTTTCTAAAATGGTCTAAATTTCTAAATTCGTGTTGTTTTAGTAGTCTCAAACAACTATAAAGAGCAGGACAGCCATAAACACATATTTTCTATAATCACAAGCGAAAACATCAACATAGTTACTATTTCGTAATTTCAATAAATATACTATGTAAATATGTGATGCAACTGTACGCCGGCCATGTGAACATCGACAACTAACAATGAACTATCGACTTACGAAATGCACACGACCTCGATACAAAGAATAGAAAAGCTTATCCTTAGAAAACGAACGATTGACTCAAGGGATTCTAGTAAAATTTAGTATTTTCAAATTCAAAACCTCACGTGTTTTCCTGCTCTCTATATCCAAGACTCGACGCCGTTCTGGGAAGTGTTTTAGGGCAGTTGTAAAATTTTATGACTGCACTGAATTCGGCTTGCACTAAAAATGCATCCCGCCGCCGATCATTCATTCCGATACATATTCAAACTCGAAATAACAGCTGGTCCTGAGTCGTGGCTATGTCTTCTCATAAAAATGTTGCAAGAAATTATTATATCTACCTATTTACAAGGTAGCTGAGAACTAGACATTTTAGATTTTTTGCTATGCCTGAATAATTTATGTCAATTCTTTGATTACTTTAGAATTTTTCGTTTGAAAATGTCAAAATATTGTATTTTCGTTTAATGTCTCTCATTCTGACGCATAGTTACGTAAAATTTAAAATTAGTTTTGCAACTATAGCAATAATGTTGTTGATGTTCGCGATATGTTTTCATAAAAAGTTGTAACTAATTATGAAAATTTCAAGTGAGAATGAATGAGTTAAGAGATATGTCTTAGAGATTTTACTAAACGAGTTAAATACGCGCTTGTATTAAAACAAGTCTTGTTGTACTACTTGTATGAGCGAGAGCAGATTTCATAAACTGAACGGAGGATATAACGGTAAACGGGATTTAAAAGTGAACAAACCAACGTAACAGAGTTGTTTGCTAAGGGATACGAGAATGCGATTTTTACCGCTGCGCACGAGCAACGACGGCGTAGTTCCGGAAGTGATCGGATTTCTCCCAGCCATTCTTCGTTGATGAATGGTGATCTCCGCCGAAGAACTGTATTAACTATATCAGTTCAAGACCTCCGAACTCAACCACTAAGTGATAAGCGGAGTTGAACTCATGGTTGCCTGTCGATTTCGTGAAGAGAGTGTATGGACGCTAGTGAGAATTTTTTGACTTGAGTCTACCAGATTTGTGTTTTACCACATAGTATGTAGCTAATAAAGATGAGCGCACACTGATTAACCCACGATAGCTAGGCCACGGTGAACAAGCTAAGTGACTTTTTCGACGACGTGCCGCGTGATTCTCACACACTCGCAGAGCCTCAATGGAGTATGAAAACGGTGTGTGATAGCTCTAAGTGCCGGCCGCCAAATTTCCTTACGCACTTTTGGCATTTTCTTATATTGAACGCTCCCGCGCCATTCCAGTAAGAAATCGTGTGCATTTACATATTATATACATATTTGTATTAATATTTTTTAAATTTTTTACTTATTTATTCATCTAGAAATTCATGTTAAAAATACTAAGGACATACATATGAGACACCTCTACACTACGCAATAATAAATACCCTCATTTTGCGTCGATACATTAGCGGACTGATATGTCCGAATTCTTTGATATCGAACATTAATGGAAACGCACGCCATCCATTGTTTTTATAAAATGACCGACGGACCGGCGGAGGTAGATAGAGTTATCAGTTGTTTGTTGGCTAACTACTTTGCGCGATTAACTTCTCTCATAGTTTGTTCATGTTTATAAGGTACAATTCTTCACGAATAATTTAAAAAGAAACGAATCATATGGCTCCTAAAATAGCACTGAGTGTTTATTTATACATTCCAGAAAAAGCAGCTAGTAAGTAGATTTTTCTGACCTACCTTCTCTAAAATCCGCAATTCATACTAAACCACGATCTATCGATGGAAAATTAAAACGGCTTACATTGAATATGAAGACGAACAGGATAAATATGTTATAGACAAAATAAGATCAAAGAAGGCACAAAAATGAGCTGAGCATTTTGGTCTTTTGCAAAACCTGTAGAAGACAATTTTCGCCCACCGTCGTCACCCACTACTGCACAGAGAGTATGGTTCGCTGGCTGACACTGCAAAAGAGAAAGCCAATGGTTGGCCATCCTTTTGGCGTCGATATCGAATCTGATTGATGGAAACCTCAAACCACAGCCTATTATTCGGTATGAGAATTTTATAACGAACATTTGTTTTAAACAAATGCAAATACTTGTTTAAAACAAATGTTCGTTTGTTTTAAACTCTATCTGCACGTACAGCAATTTTGTGCCATTTTACTTACCTATGTGTTTCAAACGTGCCCTCCTGAATTAAAGCCCGTTTTACACTTCTGGAGTAAATGTCAATTTCAGGCAATCGCGAATTTTTTTTTATATTTCACACTTGATTCTACAACTGAAGATAAAACACATTTTATAACCTATAAAATAAAGATATTTTGAAATTTTGAATTTTATCCATTTGAATAGTATATGTACATTGCATTATTTTAATTCTGATTGACGATGTGTGTGAATTATCACATCAGCTTTTTAACACATTTTAATAATTTAAAAACTGTAATAACAACCTAAGACTGAATATTAACTTATGAAAATTGCATTTTACTGACGTTTTAGTATAACGACAAATGAGTGGTCTTATTACAGATATAAGTAATAATTTGCAAATTAAAAAGTTAACTTAACTGTATAAGGACACCACTCGCACATCCTTGAATAGTGATTTGAAGTTTCTTAATTTACGACAACCTTAATTCTAATAAATGGCATTTTCAAACTTGTATTTACAGTCTATCTGAATATGAGTCATCGTATGTTAATTTGATATTATTAAAAAAAATAGAATATGCTTTAGTGCGGATTGAAAACTAAAAAACAATATATAAAAGTGATTATCGTCACTGCTTATTTTTGTGTATTTTTCTATTAAAAATTGCATGAAATGCAAAACAATGCAAAAATTATCCGATCACTATGAAATTTTGTCGTACGCACGCCCAGAAAAGTTTCTAAAAAAAATTGCATTCGTACCTGGTTTCGTTCCTATATATGCGCTACTGAACGAATTAATGAACCAATTCTAAAAATTCGTTTACTAATATATATTCTTGAGTAAATTGAGGTGTTAAAATTTCCGATGTATTTAGTGATAAATGTCAACAGCATGAATGTATTATTACTAGAAAGTAGTAGTATTACTAGAAAGATTTTAATATTTCTTTAACTCATAGAATGCTACTCTATCACCAAGTAATAGAGCTTATATTTTATTTCTATATTAGCTTTTGAGCCCTGCTTCGTCCAAATGAAAACTGGGACTTGTAGTGGAATTGTAATTGAAAGCTGGACGGAGAGCAAAATCGAAAAAAGGGACCAGATTTAGAAAAGAAAGCATAACCGGTGCCGAAATCGAAAACGGGACTGGGGTCGAAAACGAATGTAGAGACGGGATCAGAATTAAAAGTGTGAACAGGACGTTTCGTGTTTCGTGATACGTACTAAGGTCTATCTCTGACTTCGATCATGTATTTTATTTTGATATTTAATATCGGCTTTGTTTAAATCTGAATCGTTACTGGTAAGGGAATCAGAATTGAGAGCGGGACCGGGAATATAACAGAGAACAGGGCTAAGTTAAAAAGCGAGAACAGGACCGAAATAGAGAACGAGACTAGGGCCGAAAACGAGTGTGGGGACGGGACCAATAATAAAAAATGAGACTGAGATTGAAATTGAAGTCAGTCGATACAAAAGAAAAAAAATTCTACGCCCATACTAGGGGAGCTGCGGGCATTGAATGTAAGGGAAGCCACACAAAGAAGTACAGAACAACATCTGCCGGGCCAGCTGATATGTGTGTGTGTGTGTGTGTGTGTGTGTGTGTGTAGGTGTGTGTGTATAATATCAAAATTTTAATGTGCCCCAGAAATAATACATTAACATTGACAACATTGGTATTTGTCTTTTCACCCTCTTATGTGGATGACTGCTTTACTCATTTGCAATATGATGCGAAAATCGTTGCTTTAAGGTGACAAAAACACAAGTCACCGTCATGTAGCTGTCACTTAGTTTTTAATTTAGGCATTTTAATGTAACTATCAGGATAGTCTTAAACTTTTCTCGTATCGTTATCGTATACGTAATATAGTATCGTCATTTTGGAGTGTCCTCCGAAATCTGACGTAAACTTCTAAACGTAGACATCTAACGTAAGTATAAGTAAGAAGTTACTAAGAATATTTTCAATAACATTTTAAAGTGCGCATATTCTATAACATTTTGCGCACTTCTAGAGCAGTATTTGAATATACGAAAAGGTAGTCTTATCGCATTTATAAAGCAACGATGGCAACGAACACTTTCAGATATTCCCTTTATGACTTCACAGCAATGGAATTTCAGTAAACAATGAAGACGGAACAGGAGGACGGCGTGATCCGGGCCAGGGCGCGCACTTAAAGTAATGGCGCCCGAACGGAAGCGACTATTCGTGTACGCGAACTCAGTTTTACCATTTTTCCAGGTCGGGAGATTAAAAATTCATGCGATCTAATGTCTCGGCGGCCTCAACTCCCGCGGCAACACCTTCTGCCTCGAAAATTTCTCTTTTGGCCGATCGATAGGCGGGAATACCGCGTTCCCAAACGTTCACTTTAACTGCCCTTTAGGGTGTTGATAACCCAATATATACATAAGGAAGTCGTGTCCGTTACACCATTTGTAACTGAAGAAGGGATGCACAGAATTCATAATCTCTGATTCGTTGGATTTGTCTCCGTCCCCAATAGCAGAATAACATGAAAAATTTACGAAAACCAAAAAAAAATATGAAGTTTTGTTTACTCATACCTTTTCCTTATGCAACGCCATGTCCGATAACATGGAAGTAAATACAGTGACTGAGTTTGGTTAAATTTGCATAGGCTTTATGATAATGTAAAAGTATGCTTGAATGGATGTTTGTCATACATTAACGTCTAACGGGTCATAGCATCCATGGCGAAAAAAGACCAAAATTGGCATCAAGATCATTATTTAAATAGCGGAACCGGGATCGGACCAGAATTGACACATAACATGACCGTGATCAGGAGCAGAATTGACAACGAGAATGGCTAATATTAAAAATTAAGGGATTTATTTTATGCACACGCGAGCGAAACCACGGCCGTATCTGAATTAAAAAATAATGTTTTGTTTTGAATATAATAATTATTAAATTGTGTATGATCAGCGAAGCAGACGGGTAATGACTTTATATACACATATAAATATATATATACACACATATCAGTATATCTAAATGTATTTTTCTTTATCACGCAAATACGTAAAATTAATGAGCGTATCTGTATGGGACTTTGACCGTTCGATGCGGAATCATTTATATATGGTTTTAGGATTCTTATAACATTATGTTTGCTCGGATATCCAGTAGCAGCAGTATAAATAGTAATTTGTTATAACTACAGCTAATGCCCAAAGGAGGACTAGGATCGGTATCGAGACCTGTATTGGAATCGAGAGCAGGACGGGGAGTGGGCCCAGCAATAGAACCTGAATGACATGACGGGACTATGATTGCGATCAAAATTGACCGAAAAATCGGCTGATATAGAAAGTGAAACAATTCACTCTATGTCCATGAGACCGGGATAAAAAGTGTATTTGGGGATACTTTTGTATAATAAAAAAAATTACTATATTTAAATTTATACCCACCGAATTTATTTTAACATATTTATTAATATATTTTCTACAATTGTAAGAAAAAGCAATATGCGTAATTTCTTAACACAGCTTTATTAACTTATTATAAATATTAGGTCGGGGAATAAGCTTTTTCGTATTTTATACATACAAATCAAAGATTATTTTTATCGTATTTGATTTACATATAATTATAATATATTTATGCCATTCTGTTCAACAACTTGTTGTCATTTTGTAGGTAATGACATAATCCTATTGCTGTAGAAATTTTGTAATTTTTGATCAAAATACTACTACAAGTAGTTCGTGGATTCCTGGTTCGTTTCGATATAGTCTGTGGAGCGTGCTTATCTTTCCAGACTTTCTTATAGTGACATTTTCATCACCAGTGATCTATTTTTCAAAAACGATTCGGTTTCAAATATTTATTCAAAAATATTTTTAAACTAAATATGAAGTCGAGGAAATAGTTTTCATATTTTAATACAAATCCAACATTATTCTTTACCATATTTTACGTACATATATATATATATATATTTGTGTGTGTGTGTGTGTGTGTGTGTGTGTGTGTGTGTGTGTGTGTGTGTGTGTGTAGGTACTATTTATAGATAGTGTAGAATGCTGTAGAAATTTTGGGACTTCAAATCAAAAACTACAAGTAGTTTTGACAGTCCCCTCTTAGTGTTAACCTAACACTACCTAAATAATGAAACTGAAACAGGTAAGAATATGAGGGTGCAAGGTCAAGGCTATATAGTGGATGCATGAACACTACCCAACCAAACTCTCTCAATACTTGCTGAATAGCTAAATAATACCCTTCTAATCCCACATCATACACATAGCATCAAATTATTGCGAGTCAATCTCGGTTTCGTTATAGTGTGTGGGGCTTGATTGCCTTTTGACCATGATCTTTTTTGCACGTACTTGTTGTAGGTAATCCATTTTTCATCACTAGCGATCAATATTTTTAAAAACGGTTCGGTTTCATTACGTATCAGCAGAAAATCGCAAATGAGTACACGATTTATCAAATTTCTTTCAGTGAGCTTGTGTGAAACCCAAGTATCGAGCTTTTTTGTAAATCTAGCTTTTTCCAAAGGGGTTAAAAGTATTTTTTGTTTCTGTTTTTCAATTCCCAGCTCTTGATCTATGTCGTAAGAACTGATATGTCGAACTTGCTCTACTTTTTTTAAAATGACATCGACTTTATCCGTAACAAATGAACCAAAGCAAGGTTTAAATGTGGTGTCAAAATTACCGGACTAAAAACACTTGAACCAGTTTTGTGCTGCTCTTACCGACACTACATTGGGTCCATAAAACATCACAAATATTTTTTCGCAGTGTTTCACAATTTTCATTTTTTTGTAATAAAACTTCAAAATGTATGGAAATTCTACGTTACATTTATTCATTTTGCTGTACTGAACGCTTTAAAATGCTTCTTCTCTCTCTTTCTTTCTTTGAGAATCTTTACTCTGAGATTTACAACAATTTTTCGATGATATTTTTCAAATTAAAGGACATTAATTTTGATGTAATATGATATTACTAGATCCAGGAGAGTTTGATACTAATAATCGGTTCATATATATAAGTCATATAATTTCCTGCGCAATATGCTTGGACGCCAAAGTATGGGGGTTGATTCAAATTTCGCTAACGATTGTTCATTTTCAAAAAGTAAATAGCCACGCAACAACACTATTAGTCACTGGAAAGGACTACGTCAATTCATTTGACAGCGACATTAGTAGGACTATCGTTATCGGTGTACGCGTCGTTGACACAGCGTCATTTTGAAATACTTTGGCACTGAATATTCTATCTAATATTTGCATCGATAGATCGTGTGTACGGCATAGGATAGGTAAATTCGAAAAAAATAAAATTAAAGTATGTATATAATAAAAATTAAATTCGTTTATTTAATATTTGGTCACAGGCACATCCTTTTCTTCAACAACTTTTCATTTTCTGTATAGACTTATGCGAAAGATGAACATTTGTATGTTATATGACCCCGGAATAAGATTCAAAAATAATAATTAAAAAAAAATTAAATAATTTAATAATCAATTAAGTAGTTACTTTAAATGATAGAAAATTACTTTTTAACTATTCCACCATATAATATCAAAGATAAAATGAGGGTATAACAGTAAATATATTATGTCAATTTACCTAAAAATATTGTCAGTAAACGAACGGAAAGTAATGAAATAAAATATACGATTATATTAGATTCTTACTGTAATATAGTAAAGCAGGCCCCCAACAACTTTAACCAGAAATAACCGTCCTTATGTCGTTTTGTTCACGACTTCAAGACGAAAAAAATTGTTTTTATTAAAATTTATTTTTTATGTATTTAAGTTATATTCAGCCCCCGGGACATCGACGTCCTCGTCATCGGACCCCGTCGCGGCTGCTATTGACAAGGTTTTGTAGTTTTTAATCTTCTACTTTATTATGCATTCCGCTCACGCCTATTCCTTGTAGGCGCGCCGCGGCACTCACGCCGCGCGCCACTTTTCAGCTAAATTTTATCTCCCTTTTAATGCACTTATTATTTACGTTAGATGTATGAACGTCTGTCTACACATTTGATAGTTAATGATATATTTAATTTTATGTATGAATACATAAATACTGTCGCAAATACCGCTAAACTGAAATATATAAATTTAGGCAACTTTAATTTAATTAAACTAAATTTAATTAATATATATGGAATATATTTTTAAGTAGAAGTTCTATTCTACAAAACGAAGAGTTGATACTGTTCTGAAAAATACAAATCCATTACACACTTAAATCACATAGGTACATAAGCTCTTTATTTTTGAGAATATCCCAAATCGTCTCACATATTTAAATATTGAAATCTTTTAACTACCTAAATAAAATGGGTTTCGAAGTCGTTTTAAAATAGCGTAAAATATAGAGAATCTTAAGAACAGACTACAAGGATTATAATCGACTAATACTCTTAGCATGAGCTATTGCTTAAAAAAAGGCTTTAAATATTATCAAAACGTAGGCAGTCACAAAGTATCTACACTAATGCCACATTTTGAAAGAACAGATACTGAAGGATATCATCCTAATACAACTTTGAAAACTAAGAAAAAGCTATTGAGACTGAGGCAAAACGATATGAGGAGAATTGCCAATTTTTCTTCACGCAAATGAATATAATCCTCAAATGTCAACATATCACGACTATACCAGTTTTTTAGAGATTTCAAAAAAGGAGGAATCTACCAAAGCTGTGGATACTAAGGTTACTTGAATAAAGAAGTTTAATCAAGCTTAAGACTCCAATTCATCGATATTTACCGAAGACATCTAAAATATTATAAAAGGAATGACAAAACAGTTTCAGGTACGGCTCAAATATTAATTTAGTTATACAAGTATACAGCGAAACTATTTCTGAAACAAGTTACAAAAATCTTTAGGAAGGTATGCACAAGCATCTGCTTATCTCATTATCGTATGGAGATAATTCAATCTTTAAGAAAGGTAGACTACAATCCGTGAACGATTTGGGGAAGATATTCTGGGGAAGACGACACAGGATAAGAAGTCTATGCTCTTTACGCGTCTCTTAAAGTTAATAGATGATGAAATCGAAACTATAAAAAGCTGTAGTTGTCGTTAGACGATCTTTGGCCAAAAAATGGAAAGCAGAAAAACTCGTATATTTACTGTGACTCAATGTAGAGAAATAATGTAGTTTGTTTGCTCTCAATACTCAAATGATTGAGTGCTGTGAGCAAACAAATTACTTTTCATAAGACAATTAATTTGTCATAAGATAATTTGAAAACAATGACTAATCTTGTATTGTAGAGTTTTGGTTTATGTTAAAGAATACACATTAGCTCAATACTTTGGGCAAAAAATCAGTATCCAGAAACTAAAAAGAGTCAAGCAGCAGGATATTCATTTTTCAACTAATCTTTTCTTCATTTCCCTGGACGATTTCTCTATAGCTAGTAGATAAGAGATTGTTCCAGCGTGGGAAAATTATTTATTCTATTTTCAAAATACATCATTATCATTAGCGGCAACACTACTCAAAAATACAATGAAAATTTTTAATAAGACGGTTTGTAACAAAACAAAAACTAAGGTTTCGGACAGAAATTTCACTCATAATAGCAACACTAAAGAGACACAAGAAATGACTGCAGACTTAACAAATCCCGGGAAAACAATAATATGCTGGAAAAACAGAGAGTTCAATTAACAATTAATAAACAAGACTAGCATGCAAATCGTAGTGCTAAAGATTTAAATTATTTCATTAAAAAGCCCAAAATGCATTAACATATCGCAAATTTAATATGTATAATGGTGATCTTTCTCTTCATAACATACGGTCTCAATTTTGTAGTATTAACTAAATTAAATAGAACAACACTCGGGCAGTTTAAAAAGAGGTCCTGAGAGATATACTGCGACCTAAACTTGAAATGTGATAAAAGTCCGTAATTACTATGCCATTATCAGGATAGTCAGGTTTGCAATATACTGCTGTGGCCATTTTATAAGAACAGATCAAATCACTAATTGGAATTCGTTTTAACTAGTACAGCAAAAAGAAAATAATCATCCTATTTTCACGTACAGGAGTCCTCGCTTAAGCTATAAATGAACTTCTTTAACTGGGGTTTGAGATGATAATTTATTTTTGAAATAAAAAAATTAAAAAGACAGTAAAATTTATGGAACAACTAAGAACTTTGAAAAGTTTGACATTATTCGAGGCAATTTGATAATATAACTCGCCTTGTTACATAATAGTGATTTTTTTTATTAGATACTAAGTTATTTCTTTTAACCTGAAATAAATCAAATTTGATTTAACATTTCGGTAAAAAGAAAGAAAGGCCAATTTTTTTGTAAAAAATAGCAAATAGAAAAAGTATTTTTGATGTAACTGAATATTGAATAAGTAACTTTGTTATATATGTAACTCCGGTTAGCAAAACATTTCGATGTCTTAATTGAAGATTCTACATACGAACTCGTTGACAAATACGTCTGTTTATTGCAGAAAGCTAAAATGTGGAACAAGAAATTAAGCAGAAGGATCAAATTGATCGACATGAAGTGATAATCGACAGATCACATCACTAAAAGAACACATAACAGCTAGGAAAGGCTAATTCTCTAGTAGAATCAGGCAATAAACCACCTTCGGTTACAGGTCATCAGCAGTAATTGTCAAAAGATTGGAAACGAAAACATAATAATAAATTTTATTAAAAGATACAAAGGATAATCTATTTACTCGAGAGCTTATTAAGAGCGAGTTCGAAATCAAACAGATCACAAGGCGACCAGAAATCCAACCAATTGATATAAAATTGGGAATGCAAGTGAAATGAGATCAATACAAAAGATCAATAATTTTATTCTACGCTCATGTAAGAAAAACGCGGTTAAAAAATAATTCAAATTTCAAAGATAACGAATCATTTAAAATGTGTTATTTGGAGATTTTTGAATAAAAAAATTGCTAAACATGTAGCTACTCACAGAAATGGAGGCGACGCGACCCGACAACTCACGCACGAACAATTGAAAAAAGCTACGTCGGTATATTTTCCTTCGAGGGAACGGCGTTTGTCGCCCTCGAATCTCCATATTACACTTACACGCGCTTGTATTTTCAGCGACGTCTCTGAATAGTTAATGCAAAGATAAATCGAGTCTAAATACTAACTAATCTAGATTTTAAGGACATTTACTAAAACTACAAGATAAAAATGATTTATGTTTTTTATTGTCAGCAGAGCAAGGTAAGATTCAAATCCAAAATTAGTGACACAATATCACCTAAGGAAATTAAGTTTTTAAATTCGCTCCAAAAGCCTCCATCCCAACAAGCAATTAGGAAGAAATATAAATTAATTATTTCTTATATTCATGTAAATTAGATATGTAAGATATATTTTACTAAACACAATACGCTTATGCTAAATATACTAATACCAAAAATATTAGTTGTAGCTTCAGTTCTATACGAATAACTTGACATTAATATCTTGAGGATGGATAACACTTATATAAGTAAGGCTTTCTTTCTAGCTAAGACATTGTTGCTAAGATAGTCATATAGTATAAGATAGTACTATAAATAGACTATAAGATAGTATTCTATACTATACTATAAGTAGACTATAATAGAGAAATTAAACATTTCCTTGAAAAATTATGGAAAGATATAATGTATTCATATTTATACTTAAATGCAAAATACTTTTAAAAATAAATTTTAGGTGAACATTTTACTAAGATGATAAAATAAATTCACTTCAATTTCATTAGATATTAGAAGTAAGAGGCTTACCGCTGGAAGTTTAAAGTCTATATTTTGGCATTTCAATTTTGTGATAAGATTTTACATCTACGGAATCTACACATTATGAAGTGAAGTACATTGTTTTATTTGTTTAGTTCCATACACTATTCAAAAAAATGATGCAATATACTTTTTTTAATTTAACTTATTTAGACGCTTTCCTGCAACATGCATTAACATACAGCATGCAACCCACCGCTGATCTCTCGAATCTGTTCTTCCACTACCAAAAAAAAGTAGTTCCCTAAAAATTACAATATTTCAAATAAGAATTGCATCGGGCCAAGTCAGGGGAACTTATTGGGTGAGATGGGATTTATATGTTTTGGTGTTCTGGTGTACTTATAGGGCGGGATTATAGTGATGCCAAATACAGTGCCGATTCGCGACTTTAGTCGCTGTCACATCGAGCTTATAAAAATGATATGGCGTACCATATTAGCAACAACTTAGCAAATTTTACAAAAAGCAAGGCGAACATTTGTTTCTGCGTGTTACCCGCACGACGACATTCTGTTGGTGTTTGTTTGTTTTTAAAGCACCATGGTCGATTACCGTTTCGTTTCGGGGCGTAGTTGTACAGTTTCGTCACAGGTAACTATGTCGTCGAATTAATCTTTCATAAATCGGAACTAATCTATCCAGCGGTCTTTCTGCTCAACGGTCATCTTGTGCAGCACCCATCTCGAACAAAGCTTACGGAGAGAAAGGTGATCGCGAATAACTGTTTGCATCGCTGCTAATACAATACCCAGTTATCGATCAAGCTCCACATATATAATTTTTCGGTTCTCTTGGTTCAATTTTTCAACCGATTGACCATTTTTCTTGAGTGACTGCGGTTGCCGTCCGACTTGTCTTCGCTTCATCTTCGAAGCTTCCCCGTCGCCTTTTAAACCCAGCAAACAATTGCAACTGTTGCTTGCAAACTAGCACACTCGCCAAAAGTAGTATCTAAAATTTCAAAACATTATTGGGGTTTTAAACTTCTTTTTTAGTAATAAAAAATCGTAGTTTAAAAGTTACGTCGATTTTTCATTGTTGCAAGCAAATTCCCGCCAGATTCTCACAGAAACAAGCGTTAAAAAAATAAATATTTGAATTCAAATATGTTTCAAATTTAAATTTATCACAAAATAACCAATAGTTACGATAATATATAACTTGCCAGTATAAAATTATTTAGTGAACTGTTTTTTATTACGTTTGGTATGCTTTAAGCATGCGAGTTATTCGCATACTTAAAGAATAAGCGCGTCAATTCAGTTACATTATATTGTTTTTGCAATTTTATAGAATCTTAAATTATCCTATGTGTGTCTAGCCTATTCAACACTTTCCCATCTCCGCTCGGTGTATGTATAATTTCTGCACAAATAAATAGTAATTCAAATATATTTATTGTGGGGTATATTTGTACCTTTTCGTTTTTGCTTTAAAAAAATTATTATTATATTTATAAATTTTATTTTAAAATCTGGTCGTATAGTTTCTATTTCATACTTACATCACAATTCCCTGATATTCAGAACGTTTATGCGCGATGATAATCACGTATTGTGAGAGAAGTCAAATACTCATATACTCTTTTTGAAATGAAAAAAAAAGAAATCCTTAACTGTATATGTGTCAAAGATAATATAATTATATACATACTTATCACAATTTTTTGAGTGTCTTGGTAAATTATTAATAGAGTTTCGGCTCAACAACGTCAGTTTAAGACATAAACTTAGCCACGTACAGTAAGTTGCAATTATTCACTTTAATGATTTTGCTTTAGTCAGCTATCTTTGAGAGAATGCAATCCTCTGCATAAGTACCATAAATCATAAACACCCTAAATCTGATATTGAAACCACGCCCACTAATTTCCCTTTTTATGACTGAAAGAAAAACATCTATTAATAATGGCCGCTCGAGGGCTCGTCGATGGCACGCCATCCGTCTGGGCTGTCTGCGGGTGACGTCAGCAGCGGACGGCGGCGCTGGAAATGCAAATTAGACGTTTCGTTACGCAGCGTTGCCATACGCAGATTTAAAAATATAATTGTCGCAATAAAACATTCATGTACTTTATTGTTTTCTGCCTTATCTACAATATATGACCTATCCTCAGCCTAAGTAAATGTAAATAGACATTGTATCACGCTCGTTAGGTCGACGAATATAAATTTCTAGACACACTTGTAAAGTTAATTGAACGACTGTACATGTTACGCTTCTGCACTTTTGAATAAGTTTTATATTTGGTGTGGAGAAAACAAACGTTTGATGTAAATGTACCGAAACTTTATATCGATATTAACCAATAAAACATCATCGTTTTGACATTCCATAAATAAAATATTTCGTCTTATGTTGATATCAAGAAATGTAATCTTGATGACAACTCTGAGAACAAAAATTTTAAATTAAAATAGTATATACTCTATTCTTTATTTAGTTATATTTTCAACCTTCAGATTGATGAACACATAAACACACATAAAGTTTGTTGTAACTTACAAGTATTTATTATTATTTACACGTCTTATTGTTTTATATCCGTTCAAGTCTACCGTATGTTAAAAATATATATATATATATATATATATATATATATATATATATCTACTATATAAAATAAGTCCAGTTTTCCTCCCTGACGCTATAACTCCAGAACGCACGAACCGATTTCCACGGTTTTGCATTCGTTGGAAAGGTCTCGGCTCCGTGAGGTTTATAGCAAAGAAAATTCAGGAAAATTCAACAGAAAAGTGGGGAAATCGTTTTTCACATACAGCGCCATCTCTGATACATAGCATGTACTACAAACTAATATCCAATACTTCAAGTAGATGGCGCCGGTGCGTGATAAAGTGTTTGACAGCTACTCATTGTTCTCTGCTCATTTAATTTCATTCAAGCTGAGTGTAAATTATGTGGATCGTGCATTTGAGGTTAAATTCAACACTCTGTCCATAGTCCAAAATGCCTAGAGGACGACGTGCGAGCATCGGCCGCCGCACAAGACATGCAAGCCAGCAACAAGTGTATTCAAGGAACTTAAGCGAAGAAAGACAAAATATAATAAGAGAAAATGACCGATTGAGACATCGCGTGAGCACACGAAGATCATTGGCATCATACAATCGCTTGGCATTCCAATATGATCCCACTGCGAACTACAGTGATGATGAAAATTTAGATATTGGACGAATGACGACTATATGCCGATATTGCAATGCGTTAAAGTTCAAAGAGAAACGGCTGGATTGTGCTGCGCAAGTGGAAAAGTCAAACTGGATCCATTACTTACACCACCACAGCCACTGAAAACATTGTTCGATGGAAGTGATCCCGATTCCAGCCATTTTCTTCAACACATCCTTGAATACAATAACTGCTTTCGCATGACTTCCTTTGGAGCTAATATCATTCGAAGGCGGCTTCATGCCGACTTGCAAGGTAAAAGATACAACACACATAACCAATCACTCACACCAACACAATGAATTGCAACACATAACAACTGCATATACACACACTACACCATCACACGATCAGAAGTTACAACGTATTCTTCAACAAATTTTAATGATTATTTGCAATTACAGATACAAGGACAAATATATCATTTGCATGGTTCAATGGTGCCAACACCAGATGAACCGCATCAATTTCTGCAAATATATTTCATTTCGTCGATGGTGGATCAGCTGAATGTGCGGTGCAATATACAGGAGCACAACAGTTAAAGAGACGAATTATTGAACAGTTGCAAGCATTTTTCACGCTAATAATGCTGTGGTTAATATGTTCAAAACAGCATTGGAACGAATGCCATCGGATACGCACAAATTTGTCATAAGAGCGGATTGTACCCCAACAGGTGAACATGTGCGAAGATTCAATGCACCCACCGTTAATGATGTTGCTGCAATTATTGTTGGCGATCCAACTAAATCACGAGACATTGTCGTTCAGCGAAGAAGCAATATCATGCATCGTGTAAACGAGACACATCGTTTGTACGATGCGTTACAATATCCAATCATTTATTGGCAAGGGCAAGACGGATACGACATCACGTTGAAGATGGTCGATCCAATTACAGGTACAATATTCACACTAATTATTTCAATTATTACTATTATTGGTTTCCATTAACAATTCATTTAATTTTGTATTTTCAGGAGTATCAACGAATAAAAATCTAAGCGCAATGAATTACTATGCGTATCGTATGATGATTCGTACACATGAGGAGAATGTCATTCTGAAGTGCCGTCGGTTATTCCAGCAATTCGCTGTCGACATGTATGTCAAAGTCGAGACCGAACGTTTAGCGTTCATCCGATTCAATCAGGCAAAGCTACGATCTGAGGACTATACACTTGCGTGATGCTATTCATTCAGATGGTGATGTTCAGAATATTGGACGACTGACGATTCTCCCATCAACTTATATCGGAAGCCCACGCCACATGCACGAATACGCTCAAGACGCTATGACGTACGTGCGAAATTATGGAACTCGGATTTATTTATTACGGTCACATGCAATCCAAAGTGGACGGAAATTGAACGCGAGTTGGAACCGGGTCAAAACCGCAAGATCGCCATGACATAATCGCCAGAGTATTTCAGCAAAACTCAAGGTTATGATGGATGTGCTTACTAAGTATCGAGTTTTGGTGACACACGTTGTTATATGTACTCGGTGGAATGGCAGAAGCGTGGACTACCGCATGCTCATATCCTAATTTGGTTGCTGAACAAATTACATTCAAATGAAGTGGATGACATCATATCAGCTGAAATTCCTGATCCAGTCACTGATCCCCGTCTACACGACGACGACACAGATGGTGCATGGACCGTGCGGTGCATTAAATCCATTATCGCCTTGCATGGCTGATGGAAAGTGCACAAAACGATATCCGCGACCGTTAGTTGCTGAAACAGTCACAGGAACGATGGATATCCAGTTTATCGTCGGCGTTCAAAGGAAGATAACGGTCGAACTATCAAAGTTAAAGTTCAAAATCAAGAGATTGAGATCGGAAATGAATTCATTGTACCATATTGCCCGCTGCTATCACGAATTTTCGAAACACATGCAAACGTTGAGAGTTGTCATTCGGCCAAATCAATCAAATATTTGTGCAAGTACGTCACAAAGGCAGCGACATGGCTGTGTTTGGTATTGCGTCGGAAAATGCGAATGACGAAATCAGCAACTTCCAAATGGGCAGATACGTCAGTACTAATGAAGCACTGTGGCGATTATTGTCATTTCAAATTCATGAAAGATATCCCACAGTTGTACATTTAGCAGTGCATTTGGAAAATGGCCAAAGAGTTTACTTCACTGAGGCTAATGCGGCACAACGAGCGAGAGACCACCATCGACAACATTGACTAGCTTCTTTGCAATGTGTGAAGCAGATCCATTCGCAGCGACGCTGATGTACGTTGAAATGCCCAAGTATTACACTTGGAATCAATCAACAAAGAAATTCCAACGTCGCAAACAAGGAACCCCAGTTCCAGACTGGCCACAGGTGTTTTCAACTGATGCACTAGGTCGTATGTACACTGTTCATCCTAGAAACGATGAATGTTTTTATTTGCGACTGCTGTTAGTAAATGTACGTGGACCAAAATCATTTGCGCATTTGAAAACTGTGAATGGCCACCAATGCCAAACATATCGAGAAGCATGTCAACTATTGGGTTTGCTGGAGAACGATTCTCATTGGGATTTAACACTTGCAGATTCAGTTGTTTCATCAAATGCGTACCAAATACGAACGCTGTTCGCAATTATCATCACCACATGTTTTCCTTCACAACCAATTCAGTTATGGAACAAATACAAAGACGCCATATGTGAAGATATCTTGCATCGCTTGCGCATTCAAACGAATAATCCTGACATCCAAATAACCGATGAAATCTACAATGAAGGATTGATTCTGATTGAGGATCAATGCTTGACTATTGCAAACAAGCTACTGATTGAAGTAGGAATGATTGCGCCAAATCGATCGATGCACGATTCATTCAACCAAGAATTAAATCGAGCTGCAATACAATGTTGATACATTGCAGGAATTCGTTAGAAATAATGTTCCGTTGCTGAATGAACAGCAAAAACAAGTATACGAAACATTAATGCAAGCGGTGGACAATAATACTGGTGGTCTATTCTTCCTGGATGCACCTGGAGGAACAGGGAAAACATTTGTCATTTCATTGATTTTGGCCACTATTCGATCAAGATGTGACATAGCTTTGGCGTTAGCATCATCTGGAATTGCGGCGACTCTTCTAGATGGCGGTCGTACTGCACATTCTGCGCTTAAGTTGCCACTCAATTTAAACACAATTGATACTCCAACATGCAATATTTCCCGATCCAGTGCAATGGGAAAATTGTTGATGCAATGCAAGCTCATTGTTTGGGATGAGTGCACAATGGCACATAAGAAATCACTTGAAGCACTTAACTTCACACTGAAGGATCTTCGGCGAAATAACAACATCTTTGGCGGCTTGATGATATTGTTGGCAGGCGATTTCAGGCAGACGTTGCCAGTAGTTCCCGTGGAACGCCTGCAGATGAATTGAATGCTTGCCTGAAGGCATCACCTTTATGGAATAACGTAAAAATTATCGCTAACTAATATGAGAGTTCAACTTCAAAATGATCAAAGTGCTGCACAATTTTCCAAACAATTATTAGATGTTGGAAATGGAAAAGTCCCAGTTGATGCGACATCTGGATTAATTACTCTTACCAACGACTTTTGCCGATTTGTAGACACTCAATTAGTTCTTATTGAAAATGTTTTCCCAAACATTAGTGAGAATTATAAGAATTATGCTTGGTTAAGTCAACGAGCAATTCTTGCCGCAAAGAATAATGATGTCCACGCACTGAATTTCACCATTCAATCAAAATTGCTGGCGATTTGGTGACATACAAATCCGTTGATTCAATAACAAATCCCGATGATGTAGTAAATTATCCAACGGAGTTTTGAACTCTCTGGAGATACCAGGATTTCCACCACATAACTTGCAACTCAAAGTTGGTACAGTTATTATGATACTGCGTAATTTGAATCCACCGCGACTTTGCAACGGTACTCGACTTTCGGTAAAGAGACTTATGCCGAATTTGATTGAGGCAACCATTATTAACGGAAAGTACGGGTGAAAATGTATGTATTCCTCGAATACCAATGATTCCGACTGATCTTCCGTTTGACTTCAAACGATTGCAATTCCAGTTCGCCTTGCGTTCGCAATGACAATTAATAAGTCGCAAGGCCAATCGCTTAGTGTTTGCGGGATAAATTTAGAAAATCATTGTTTTCACATGGGCAGTTATACGTTGCGTGTTCACGAGTTTGCTTTGTTTGTGTTAACGTCAGACCAAAAACAAAAATGTGGTTTACCAAAGAGCACTACAATGAAACGGATAATTTGCGGACACGTATAACGCTTCGATTCAGTATTTACTTTGGATTTGTAGCGACATCAAAGAGTAACTTTCATTTACTTAGGAAGTTCAACTAAATAACACTTCATTTTAGTAATCGAAATGAATTACTGTGTGAAATGAAATAAATATTTTCCTTTTCAAATATATAACAAAAAATTTTTTCTTTATCTTTTAATCACCAAACGAAATGTTACATAAAACGAATCTGGTGGCGAAACGGAGTTCGCCGGGTCTATAT